>JAGFNQ010002104.1:454729-492805 GCA_024364735.1 Boesenbergia rotunda | reverse complement strand
GTCTCTTAACGGAGAGTTTTGCCGGAGCCCTTCGAGGGATGAAACTCAAGAACCCGACCTCAAATCGTTCAGCCTCGAGAGCGCGACCTCAGGCACTCGGCCTTGAGCGCTCAATCTTCCGGAGCTCGGCTTCTATCGCTGGTCCTCGGGAGGTCGGCCTTGAGAGCTCGGCCTTGAGAGGTCGGCCTCGGGGAGGTCGGCCTCGGGGGGGGGGGGGGGGGGGGGGGGTCGGCCTCGAGAGCTCGGCCTCGGGAGGTCGGCCTCGGGGAGGTCGGCCTCGAGGGGGTCGACCTCGAGAGCTCGACCTTGAGAGGTCGGCCTCGGGAGGTCTGCCTCGAGAGGTCGGCCTCGGGGAGGTCGACCTCGGGAGTTTGACCTTGAGAGCTCGGCCTCGGGAGGTCGGCCTCGGGAGATTTGCCTCGAGAGGTCGGCCTCGGGGAGGTTGACCTCGGGAGTTCGACCTTGAGAGCTCGGCCTCGGGAGGTCGGCCTCGGGAGGTTGGTCTTGAGAGATCGGCCCCGGGAGGTCGGCCTCGGGAGGTTGGTCTTGAGAGATCGGCCCCGGGAGGTCGGCCTTGAAAGCTCGGCCTTGAGAGGTCGGCCTCGAGAGGTCTTGATTCCAACTCGAGCTTCGGCCCGTCCCGACCTCTGTTAATCTTGAACTGGGTTGAACCGGGTTTTCTGGGTTGAACAGGGTTTTCTCCGACCGGGCTCTCATCCTTGATGAAAAATCGCTCGCCCGGATCAAATATTATTCGTGCAACTCTAATCATTATAATTTTAAATGATTTTTTATAATTTTAATAAGTCACATCAATATTATAAAAATTTATTAAAATATTTTTAATAGTTAAAACTCTAAGTGAGTTTTTTTACCGTCCAATTCATAATATATAATTATATGACTACATATATCATCAATTTAAAAAAAAATTATTTGTAACTTTCAAATTAAAAAACTCAAATCTCAAACTTTACCTCTACCCTGATTCATTTTTTATTATTTTTTTATTTTATAAATTTCACATAAATTTTACGCTAGAGATATAAAGTTGTTGCCGTAGCTCTTATTTGTAACTGTTATAATAATTTTAAAAAAAAATATTTTTGCAATTTTAAAAAATATCGTACTGTTTTAATAATAAAATATTCTTCACCGAATATTTTAATAAAACGGGCCCTCTTTTAATTTCTACGCTTATTAATTCTGTTACTGTCGTTTTTGCGAAACGGGTCACTGAGCGGTGGACTCGGAAGGAAGTCAGTCGCCAGTGCAGAAGACGAGGGCCGAGGACGCGCGTTGCCTGGGTTGGAACTTGGAAGACGTGCGGCACGTGTTTTGACGGCCTCTTGGCGCTTCAGTCGTGAACAGCGATGGGTACGCGGAATTAACGTAGTCTAGGCTCTGGACGGTTGCTGCATCGTCACTCAGTCGTGGTCATGGCTCTAATTAATAGATATGGAGGCGTGGCCCGGGGACAGGGCCGCCGCCCACCCATACACAGTAGAATTTGACTTGGCAACGGTTGGTGCGGAATAAGGTACACATTAAACTGGAGATTTTTTTTTTGTTTTATTTTTCTGGTATACAAAGAAAATAAGAAAGGGGGACAGTGGCAGTAGGTCGGCACCCCATCCGTTCGTGCATAGCGCGGGGAGGAGTAGGGGAGACGCGGCGTTTCGGAAGGGGAGTCTCATGCGTTCATTTTTGTTTCCTCAATGCCGTGGCAAGACCTGTGTTTGACCGCATGAAGGGTGCGAATATCGAACGGGATCGAGAAAAGCGAGGGTGAGCACATGATGACGGATCCCGAGTCAGTTTGTGTATAACTTGACCTGGTAGTCTGGCGCCTAGTCAGAAGAAAAATGATTAACGGGTTGCAAAGATCCGTCGGATAGGTGTTGCGTGGTCTCAGGCCCCTGAATGGGCACGTGACGGCCCACGGTCTCTGGTATCAGCCTGACCCTGAATCAGATACTCATACTCTAAGACTCCTCCAGGTTTGGCTCCCTGATGACGCGTGGCGGCCCACGCTCCGGGGGTAAGCCCGGATCGAAAGAGGCGTCACTCAGTGCCCTCAGTCGGCACCCTCATAGGCCCTCAGTCGGCCTTATCCTTCAGTGCCCCAGTCGGCACCCTCTTAGGCCCCAGTCGGCCTCAGCAGACACAACCACTCCCTGACACCAGACTATCAGAAGTTGTACAGGGGTAGCGTAGAACTAAAGTCGTTTGGGTCTCTACAACGGATATCTTGCCGAGGTAGTGATCTTCCTACCAAAACCTGTTCTCCCGTACTGCGACCACCTACACCGGTGTCAGGCCGAACGGCGCCAGACGACGCCAGCCATTAAGTTGACAGTGCCCCTTTCCTTAACCTGGTATGCACCACTTTACCCTGCCACCTCTGGGCATGTATCACCTTGTTCTCGCTATACGACAGCAGGTGGTAAGCGGGGCAGGAGCTGTCAGCTTCCCCGGCTATATAAGCCTCTTGACTTCACATCTTTCAGGTACACGCAATAGTGCAATTTCATACTGTTCTATTGCTTTCCATCACCACCATCGAGTACTGACTTGACCGTCGGAGTGTCTGGCCGGGGACTTTTCCCGGCGGGTTCCTAACGGTCTTTGTCTTGCAAACTAGAGGTGATCCAGCTCGTTAGACCACCTCAGCGACCTCGCTCTCCCCGGTGACTCACTCAGCTGTAGGGGCGTCCTACTCACTTCGCGACAGGATCAAATTTGACGCTAGAGGAAGGGATGAATGGGGAAACGGAGACCGACTTGTAAATGGTCCCGAGACAGAGCAATGTAGCCCAAGGGGGCGGAATCAGGTCGATCATTCGATTTCGGCAGGTGTAGCTGGTGGTCGGCGGGGATTAGGAAATCCGACCGTATTTATTCCAGGTCGTGAGCAGTGAGGGCAGTTATCGTGGTGGAATACCAGGCAGAGAAGGGGATGGAGACGAAGAAGAAGAGGTCATAAGATAAGAAGGAAAAGAGAAGCTGACCGGTTGCCGGAAGAAAGTCGGGGAAGAAGAGTTGGCGGAGCCCTAGGAGCACTTAAAGTGGCGGAGAGTGATGAGGGGTTTTGAAAGCGTGGAGAAGAACAGGCAGCCGAAAGGCTCACTTATGGGAATAGGCGAGGAGCGCCAGTCGTTCGATGAAAAACTGGGAGAAACGTGTGACCCAGCCAAAGCCGTCTGATCAAGATCGGGGGATGCCGCTCAGATGGTAGAACCCTCGCGAAAGACGGTGACATAACCCTGCGGTGTGCGGGCACAGATGGCTTAGGGATGCGAGTCTTTGACCGTTAAGGAGACCATCGATGAGAAAATATGCCCGTATCTCGAAGGGTGCGCCGGGCTGGAGCCAAACTTAGGGTCCAATCAATCGGACTGTGTGCCTCCTTCGACTAGACTTGAGGGGGATGCTTATGATCCCGGACCAGCTTGCGTGTAGCTTGGCCCAGCAGTCTGGCGCATAGTCAGAAGAAAGATGGTTAGTGGGCTGCAAAGGTTCGTCGGATAGGTGTCGCGTGGTCTCAGGTCCCTGAATGGACGCGTGGCGGCCCACGCTCTCTGGTATCAGCCTGACCCCGAATCGGATGCTCATACTCTAAGACTCCTCCAGGTTTGGCACCCCGACGACGCGTGGCGGCCCACGCTCCGGGGGTAAGCCCGGATCGGAGGAGGCGTTACTCAGTGCCCTCAGTCGGCACCCTTATAGACTCTCAGTCAGCCTCATCCTTCAGTGCCCCAGTCGGCACCCTCTTAGGCCCCAGTCTGCCTCAACAGACACAACCACTCCCTGACACCAGACTACCAGAAGCTGTACGGGGATAGCGTAGAACTGAAGTCGTCTGGATCTCCACGACGGATATCTCGCCGAGGTAGTGATCTTCCTGCCAAAACTTGTTCCCCTGTATTGCGACCACCTACACCAGTGTCAGGCCAAGCGGCGCCAGACGGCGCCAGCCATTTAGTTGACAGTGCCCCTTTCCTTAACCTGGTATGCACCACTTTACCCTGCCACCTTTGGGCATGTATCACCTTGTTCTCGCTATACGACAACAGATGGCAGGCGGGGCAGGAGCTGTCAGCTTCCCCGACTATATAAGCCTCTTGACTTCGCATCTCTCAGGTACGCGCAATAGTGCAATTTCATACTGTTCTATTGCTTTCCATCGCCACCGTCGAGTACTGACTTGACCGTCGGAGTGACTGGCCGGGGACTTTTCCCGACGGATTTCTAACGGTTTTGTCTTGCAGGCTAGAGGTGATCCAGCTCGTTAGACCATCTCAGCGACCTCGCTCTCCCCGAAAACTCACTCAGCTATAGAGGCGTCCTATTCACTTGGCGACAGGATCAATGACCTTCAATGGTCATACACATGACTACTGCCAAAAACAAGAAAAAAAGTATTTATTCATAGAGTTGATCCAAATTGCACGAACAATCTAGTAAAGAGAAGGCATTCGATTCATGCATACTTTCAACCAAACAAAAATAATAACAGGATCGAATTCAGCATACCTTCCTTCTCTTGCCCTCATCTCGGAGTGTTTTTTTTAATGTTTTCCTCTGCAAATACAACAGTTAGTTCCGTAGTAGGTAAGTGGATAATATTGCTTCATATTCTTAACATTTTTCAGCAATCCTTGATGTTTCAATCAATTCAAATTAAAGCAACCATTCGACTGCTTACCTGAAAACCAATTTTTTCCTTCATCACTGGACGCTATCTCCATTTACTTACATCTTAGTCAACATAACTCTCATGACTCGATTTGAGTCTTCAGACTCTAATTTCATTATTCAACTCAGCAATCTTAATGAAATAACCACATTAAATAAGGCCATACAGAAAGATTGAAGTCCATAAAATGAGATGTAATTCATGTTTTGCATAGTTGTTGGAAACTGGCAGTCTCAAATGATTACAAAGTAGAGAGTAACACAATCAGCACAGTTAGCTAAACAGGCTGCATCTCAAAATAGACCATAGTATAGCGGCGTGCAGGCATACTAATGACATCGGACAAGATAGCAATTATTCTGCAAACTAACAAGAAGATAGATTGAAAAAAAAAAAAAGGCAAGAAGAGAAGTATGAATCTGTGAACCAGTATCATCTTCAACTGTAGATGAAAAGTCTTCCATTTGTTGTCACCAATGGACATCTCATCCATTAGCGCACGCCATTCTGGCTTCGGTGAAACAGGAGGGCATGCTCAAAAGTAGCTGCCATAAAACATCAAGTGTTCTGAAGCATAAATTCTCCTCTTGTTCAATTACTTCCCCATGGATTGTCATACGAAATGATCCTTGAATCAGTTCCAGTGGCTGAGACAAGATAGCAAGATGAGTCGGGCCACCTCCTCTCCCAACAGTCCCACCTCGTCCATGAAACATTGTCAATTTCACACCGTCTTGCTTGGCAGCCTTCACGAGTACCTCTTGTGCTTTATATAATTGCCAAGCCGTCATGAGTCGACTGGCATCCTTCACTGAATCAGAATAACCGATCATGACTTCTTGCTTGCCATCGTACCAATCTATCTACACCAGTAGGAGCTGCATCAAGATCTTGAAGCTTTTCAAACAGCAGCTCAACTCTTAGTGGTTCCTTCACATGGCACTCCCGCTGCAAGAGTTGCACTGCAAACACATCTGACAGAGCAGTTGCCATTGAAATGATATAGGCACCAAAACTATCAGAAGGAAGCTCTGCTGGGACATGGAATGTCTGTAAAACATCAGCAGTCTCCTTGGTCTGTGGGAGGTCAGGACCAAGCATAGGACGCTTGCCTCTAAGTTCATGTAACAACCACTCTTGACGCTTTTCTTATGACCAATCCCGGTACTATCCAATTCCAAGATGATTGGTGATGGAATCAAGAACATCAATATGCTTATCAGATTCTTGTCTCATATCAAGTCTCACAAGAGAAAGGTAAAAGGTAGACAATTGGTGCAGGAATTCAAGAAGGCTTGCATCAGCAATCGGTCTATCACGTGATCTATAACATAGCTCAAGGGGTTCCAGAAGCTGCTCAACATCACTGAAAATCAGTTCCTCAGATACATCTGAGGTTCCATGGGCCAGCAATTGCCTGGAATGTTCCCGTGTATTATACAGCTTGTCTCTCACATCACCAAGTATAACATGATATGACTCGTTTGGAGGAATCTGTTTCAGAACTCACTATCAAATTTGCATCCTTCGTTATCATCATCTTCTTCGAAGACCTCTTCATCAAAATTAAATTCGTTACCATCCATCTCAGTCATTATGATCTGTGTCAAGATAAGAGGCTTGATGAACTTCTTCCTCCTCCAAGTTCTTATCATCCTTATCAATTTCCTCTTTATCAAACTATTCTTCATCTTGATACTCTTCTATGTCAAATCGCTGCTCCAAATCATCGTCATAAACTAGACCATTAGTAGCCTCGATCTAGTATACAATTTGAGATCAAGGTTTCTCTTCAATTTTTTTGAGGTCATTTTCTTCCTCTAAATCATCTTGAAAATCATCCAGGTCATCTCGGGCATCGAAACTATCATCCTCTATGGCAAAATCTAATCATCTCTTGAACAAAGTTTGAGTGTATCAAAGGGAAGAAAGTGACCTTTCATCTTCCTCTTTATCTTCTCTCAATCCATGATCTTGGTCTTGCCTTCTTGGTCTCGTGAGCATCGCAAGTGCTTGCACCATGCCGATGCTAGACGTTTGAAGACAACTAGCTTCACCTTCATCCGATCCAGAACTTGCTTATAGTTGAAGATCCGCTCCACTTTGTTGATCCAATCAACAAAATTCTTTGTCTATGACGTACTAGAAAATTCGGGTAGATCAACTCAGGATTCGAGGTCTCCATCCTCTCGGCCATGTACCTCACGATCTTCAAGATTTCACGTCGCCAGCGCTACACGCTCTGCAACTTACCCCTATAAATCCTTAATTGTCACATGTTGGGTCAAATTTGCAACTTGCCTCCATAAATCCTCAATCTCATCCTGGGTACTACGATCATGGTGCGAGGCTTTCTCAACCCGAACCTGCTTGGCACAATCACGATCACGATGACCTTCCATTGGATCCGATGCTCGACTTCCTTTATCAAAACCTGTCAGCAGGCAGGATAGCGATTATTCTGCGGGTTAATGAGAAAGGAGATTGGAGGAGAAAACGAGAAGAGGAAGAAAAAAAAAACCATAGTCCTCTAGGTCTTTCCTAACAAAAGGAAATTTTAACAGAGGATTGTTTCCTCAAAGAGTTAAACATATGTTGATATAGACTCTAAACCTAAGACCAAAGAAAGGAAATAAATCCTAATTTATAGACCCCAATTCTTAATTTTTAAATAAAGGAAAGGAATTCTATCAAAAAGTAAAAAAGAATCACAATCCTAAAATCTTTAAACGGACTCAAAATACAAAAATTACAAGATAGAAATTCTCAAAAATACCTAAAATATCAAAAATAACTTAAATACCAAAAAAATAGTAAAAATTATCAAAAATAATAATAAAAATTTGCGGATCCTCCTGCATCACCTAATCTCTTTTTAGGCCCATCCAACTATTTTATACATGTAAAATAAAACAAAAGGACCCACTTACCCTGTGTAATAGTCACCGGGCAAGTAAATATCCTTGAGCGGACCAAACTGTTCAGATGGTCTACTAAGATCCTCTGCTCTGCAACCATAAAGCAGAATGAGTTGCGGACAGAATACTAGACTACCAGTCAAATGACATTGAAATAAATTTGAGATGCAATAAAGAAAGAAAGAAATTCAATGCTTAACACACACTGACAATTATTCACTTTGTAGAAAGAAATCTTCGAATAAGAACATTAGCATGGCCATGCAAGTACATCATCAACTTCATAATTCTCAACTAATGTCGAGCAGAATACAGACCTGCAGTCCCGGTGAAGATTCCTGACTAGAAGACTCGTTTGGAGATCTCAACCACGCCCACCGTAACCTCTAGGGCTTGGGCTATGACCTTTTCTTCCATAACGTCTTGGTGGTGATGGACTACAGCTGTAGCTTCTGCCCCTCATCCTGATTAAACAAAATTCCACAAAATGAATAAGCAACAATGGTTATGCATACACAAAAATATGCAGATTAAGCTAAATAAAAGATGAGAATTGAAAACCTAAAAAAGAATTGATCATGGTGAAAAATTGACAAACTGAAGTCGTTAAATTGGACTATGACATAAAGCATGCCCCGAGTTCATGTGCTTGCTTGGGTATGTTTGGAAATTTGTGGGTATCAATACAGAAAAACATTAGTTAATTAGCGTGTTCAGGTGAGAGATGATGTGGAACATATATCAGCAAAAGAAAAGATAAGACTTAAGAGAAAAATGTCACGGCACAACTCCTGACCAATTGTTAAGAATAACACCGTTGGTCGAATACAAGTTCAATCCAGCTTCAAAAAGCCTAGACCTTTTGTTTTCTTGAATTGATCCCCGTACCCCTCAAGAAGAGATACAACAACACAGGATTGCACCACAAATGGGGATAACTGACATTGGTTGGTCAGAGAGAACGCAAGATATGCATTAATGAGATAAATAAGAAAAGTGATGATAAAGAATAAGAGAGACTTTGATAGTAAGTATTTGTGATTAAATTTGTTTTACTTATTCAATAAAAATACATAAATAACATTAATAATCATGGCAAAACACCTATATACATGTGATATTGCCTATATCTTGATATACAAATATCTTATTAGAACGTTACTATAAAAATAAATTCATTATAAAATAAACTAAATCTTATGCCTTCGTCCATGGTGGACCAACCCCACATGTTAACTCCAAATTAATTAAATTATACCCAAAATAACTTCAAATAAAATCCAAAACATAATCAAAGACTAACTTAAATACATTATTCCTCTTCGTTATAAATGTTCAATCTCAATTGATTGTTGACATGGTAGAATAGCAGACATCACTCTCCTCATGGAAAATGTTCTTGTGCTCATGCATAAAATAAAGTATGACCCCTAGAAGAATTCAAACAGTGGGCGCCCATCTCCCTGTGAGGCATGCAGAGAAAGGGGCGCAGCAAGAACAGGCAGTAGAGAGACCACAATGACAGGAAGGGGATCTGTGCTGATGAGGGAGAAAAGATTGCAGTGATTTTAATGACAATTAAGTGGGATAGTTTGTCGCAGCAAAAGAGGGGGAAGAGTGCAGTACATACTAGGGACAAAGGGCAACACATACAAGAGGTAATGGGGTGAACACGTCATTGAGATAGAGAACAAAGAACCACACCACAATTAAGGTGGAAGAAGATGTCACATGGAAAGGGGAAAGGCAATGCTTTTTGAACTTGTTTCATTTTGTTAGGTGAGTGATCTACAATGAGAGAGGAAGGGAACCCAGAAGATGGAAAAGTAGGTTGATGATGAGATTTTTTTTCCCTTGATACGCGTTAAACCAAATTAGTGATATAGTACCATTAAATATTTAATTTACAAGCGTTAAAAACTTTAGATGCTAATAATATAAAATATTCATATTGTGTTTTATACTGTATGATTGAGATACTTTTTTTCTATGGAAATTACGAATCAGATGGATTGATTGGTACACTTTGTTCAACATATGCTGATCATTCATATTGACATAAATACTTTTAATATTTCTTTAGTACCATCTGCATATAATCCATATGTGCCGTATAGTGGGTCGACCATTTGTCACTTGGAAACACCTTTTAAAGCTTAGACATGGCAAGGAAGCACGTAACACAAAGCAAAATACCATAATGGCACGTTTGGGTTCAATGTGTAGGGAAAAAAAAACAGTTAGGCACTAAACAATAATTATATAAAACTTCATTAGATTCTCAATTCTAGTAAGAGCCAAAATGGCTGATGCTAATTGCTAAATAGTTAAATGTCATATGTAATCTAGCAATAGCCATTTTTTAGATGTGCTCACATCAATGAGATATTTTGCACTCCTACAAACTGAAGTAATTGTTGTCTAATAAGAAGATTGTTCATATAGAATGTTTATGACCAATTTACAAACAAAGTATGCATTGTCCTAGTTGTTCCATGGAAAATCTCGCACACAAAAAAAAACATTTTTTGATCTCAGGCCAACTCATGAAATCTCAGTTTGTTTTCTAATTCCAAGCCTATGAAAGTAACTCAATTACTAGTATAGTGGTAGTCATCAAGACCATCGCAAGAAAAAATAACAGCTCTTGCTTAAATTTAATTAACCTAATCCGGGCGAGTGGTTTTTGAAGGGGATTGGAGGCCCGGTCGGGTTCGATCGAGCGTGATCCGGGTTGAAGAATGTCAAGCCGGGTTGTTCTTGGTCCCACGGGCCGGGCCTGAGGCTTAGGGGAAGAGTGGAAGCCGAGACAAACAAGGCCTCGGTTCGGGCTCAGATGCTCGGGATCAAATTCACCCGAGATCGGTCACTCGGGGTCGGTCACCCGAGGTCGGCCACTCGGGGTCGACTACTCGGGGTCGGTCACTCGGGGTCGGTCACTCGGGGTCGGTCACCCGAGGTCGGCCACTCGGGGTCAGTCACCCGAGGTCGGTCACTCAGCTCGGGTGTCCCTAGCCGAGCGTCCTGAGTTCGCCCCACGTGCGGAGGCTTAGGGCCCGAACTTCTCCGACCGACCCGAACTACGAGCTAGGGCGAGTCGACCGAGCAATTAGGGGACCACCTCTGCAGTAATACTGTAGCAGACTTCTGACATAATCATCACCTGACAGAGCCGTCGAATGTTAATGAGGAGCAGAAGAGGCAGTTCAGATAGGGTGTCAGGCGGCCGTGGCAGTCTCACAGGGTCAGTAAAGCTGCCACATGTTCAGTCTGCCAACTGATCATTCCTTAATGAGACAGGATAGCTCTGACATGGCAGAGCGCTTCCCTTCCCCTATATAAACCCCCCTTTGGGCAGAGCCCAAAGGGGAGATTGCTGTCATTTTGCAACCTCAACTCCACTGTGTTCTCCATTTTGGTCCAACCCGAGCGATTGGTAGTTGATCCGTGGTTGAGCCCGACCTCGACCCCCACGCTACAGCAGACCGGGTCATCTTGGTCAGACCGAGTCAGCCGAGCGAGAACCAATCTTTGCTTGTCGACAGGATCAAATTTGGCGTCGTCTGTGGGAATCTGCCTAATCGAAAGCCGAAGATAAGTGACTCCAACCGGGTGACCGTGACACTTTCGCAAGAAGACCTTGAGTTGCTGATAACTGCCAGAGCTCAGAAGCTAGCGGCAGAGCAGAGAATTGCCCCCCCCCCCCCCCCAACTCAGGAGGGTCCAGTCGAGCCCACAGCGCGAGTGGGCACTGAAGGAGGAGCTCGCCAGGGGGACAACCCTCATTTTCACCGAGCGCTATTCGGCCCAGCAGAGAGGGCAGGACGGTCTGATCCTCATGAAGCTTCCTCCAGTCAAGCCAGAGCCAATAAAGGGAAAGCTCCCCTTAGTCAGACCCCGGTTGAGCACACCGGGTTCCCCTTTTCCAGTCAAGTTTTACAGGAGCCAGTTCCCAAGCATTTCCGACTCCTGTCCATCCCTGAGTATGGAGGGGCGACAGACCCCGAAGAGCATTTGATGAAGTTCGAGAACGCCTCGCTGCTGCATCAATATTCGGACGGTATAAAGTGCCGAGCCTTCATGACTACTTTGGCAGGGTCGGCTCAGCGGTGGTTCGACAGACTCCTAAAGGGATCTGTACGAGATTTTACCGACTTCAAAAGATTGTTTCTCCAGCACTTCGCAAGTAGCAAGAGACACCATAAGACTAGTTTGAACCTCTTCACTTTGAAACAAGGTCCCAAGGAGCCCTTAAAGGCTTACATTAGGAGATTCAATCAGGTCGCGTTGGACGTACCTACCGCCACATCGGAGGTGTTGATCAGTGCCTTCGCCCAAGGTCTACAGGAAGGTGAATTCTTCCGGTCCCTGATTCGAAAACCTCCAAAAGACTTCGAAAGCCTCCTGGGCAAAGCTACTAAGTACGTGGATGTGGAAGAAGCTTAAGCTGCCAGACGGCCGGAAGTCAGACCTACACCCGAGACTCCTCAGCATCTTCAGAGAACTATGCCTCCCGGAGGACCTCTCAGAAGCCCCCGAGCTATGGGACACAGGTCGGGAGCCGAGCGGGGTATAGTTCAGCAGGTGGCTCAGGGTTGTCTCCCTGCCCGATGGCAGCCCTACTGTTCTTTCCATAACAGCCACACCCACGACCTCCAGGACTGCTGGCAGGCCGGTCGAGGTCGAGGCCGCGCTGGCCGAGGGACCCCGAGAGGAGCTCATCAGGGAGGTGGCCGAGGCAGAGGAAGAACACCACCGAATCAGCAAGAGCCCAACGCCCGAGCGATTACTCCTGCCGCCAGACAATTATTCCCGACCCCCAGCTCCCCAGGGCAAAGGAACGCCAGTGAAGAACAAGCGAACCAACAGAATGCTGTGCATGGGCCCATCAATGTAATCTCTGGTGGCCCTACTTATGAAGACTCTAATCGAGCTCGGAAATCCCAGGTCAGACGTCTGGACATCTATCAGGTGGGATGCAGCTCGGCTCAAGCCCAAGGACCACAAATTAGTCCCTTCGGACCTGCAAGGAGTGGAGGTGCCTCATGAGGACGCGTTGGTCATCACTACGGTCATAGTTAATTATCAGGTCCACAGGATCATTGTAGACACGGGAAGCTCGGTGAACATTCTGTACTTGAAAGCGTTTGAGCAGCTACAGATTGAGACTACCGAGCTGCAGCCCGTAGCCACGCCTCTGGATTCACAGGGAATGAAGTTCAACCCCTTGGCCAGATCAAATTGGCCATCTCCCTTAGAGAAGAGCCCCTGAGAATGACCAGGTGGTCAACTTTCCTGGTTGTAGATGCACCTTCTGCTTATAACGCCATCCTGGGCAGACCAACGCTTAACGAGTTCCGAGCGGTGGCGTCAACCTTCCATCTGAAGGTCAAATTTCCTGTGGGAGAC
Organism: Boesenbergia rotunda; assembly: GCA_024364735.1. NCBI lineage: Eukaryota > Viridiplantae > Streptophyta > Magnoliopsida > Zingiberales > Zingiberaceae > Boesenbergia > Boesenbergia rotunda. The sequence goes on along the minus strand of JAGFNQ010002104.1, from coordinate 479,779 downwards.
TAAGTTGGTGAAGCTAGAGGGGATCAGAAGGTAGCGCGTTGGTGCTATGTTGGCGATGTCCGGGTAGAGGTGAGAAAGACCTTCCGAGCTCCTCTGGCTAGTTGTAATATGGTGCAGCCCTCTCCTTGGGCTGAGCTGATAGAGGAAAAGGAAGAAGTCCAGCTCCTGCCCGACCGAGAAGAGACCAAGGTGAGGATAGCCCCTGGACTACAGTCCGACCTCAAGCAGCAGTTGGTAGAGTGTCTGACCGATAATCAAGATGTATTTGCCTGGTCCCAACGAGATTTGAAAGGGGTCAGACCCGAGGTCATGGAACACAAACTGCATGTTTATCCTGATGCCCGACCGGTGAAGCAAAGGAAGAGGGATTTTAGCCCTGAGCAGAACAAAATCATCCAGGCAGAAGTGGAAAGGCTGCTGGAGGCAGGACATATCCGAGAGGTGCAATTCCCTGCTTGGCTGGCCAATGTAGTGCTGGTCTCCAAGCCGGGAGACAGGTGGAGAGGCTGCATAGACTTCAGAGACCTCAATAAGGCTTGCCCCAAGGACTGCTATCCACTCCCCCGAATCGATCAGATGGTAGACTCCACTGCAGGGAGTGAGCTCATTTGCATGTTTATCAAGGATACCATCAAGTGCCGCTGTCCCCAAATGATCAAGAAAAGGTTAGCTTTGTCACAGCTGGGGGCACCTACTGTTACACAGTCATGTCATTCGGGCTTAAGAATGTAGGGGCAACATACCAAAGGTTGATGAACAAGGTGTTTAGAGAGCAGCTCGGGAGGAATGTGGAGGTATATGTAGATGATATTCTCATCAAATCCCTCCGGGCTGCCGACCTGATAGCAGATGTGAGAGAAACTTGTTGCACTCTCAGAAGGTATGACCTTAAGCTCAATCCATCTAAGTGCCTCTTTGGAGCTAAGAGTGGAAAATTCCTCAGTTACATCCTGACCGAACGAGGAATAGAGGCTAATCCGGGCAAGGTAAAAGCTCTGCTAGACATGCCTCCACCCAGAAACCTGAAGGAAGTCCAGCGGCTGACGGGAAGGATCACAGGCCTCTCCCGGTCGGCTGATAGGAGTCTGCCTTTCTTCAAGATTTTGCGCAAGGCCACCAAGTTCCAGTGAGATGCTGAGTGTGACTAAGCTTTTAAAGAGTTGAAAACTTATTTGGTTAGCCTGCCGGTTCTAGCTAAGCCTGAGGAAGGAGAGCCATTATATGTTTATTTGTCGGCTACTGAGGGAGCCGTAAGCGTTGTACTTGTAACCCAAAAGGAGGCTGAGCAACAACCCGTGTACTTCTTTGGACATTTATTTAAGGAGGTCGAGTGTAGGTATACTACACTCGAGAAGTTGGCTTACGTCCTTGTATTGATGGCTCGGCGCATGCACCCCTACTTCTTGGCTCATCCCATCCGAGTGTTGACTAACAGCACACTCGGGAAAATGTTGGTTAACCCTGAAGTTTCAGGTCGGATGGTTAAGTGGACAACGAAGTTGAGTGAGTATGATATCCAGTACCAGCCCCGGACGGCAATCAAAGCTCAGGCATTGGCTGATTTTCTTAGTGAACTCCATACAGAGGAAGAAGAAGAGACCTGGAAGGTGTATGTGTATGGAGTTCACTTAGAAAATCAGCCAATGCCTGAGCTTTGATTGCCATCCGGGGCTGGTACTGGATATCATACTCACTCAACTCCGTTGTCCACTTAACCATCCGACCTGAAACTTCAGGGTTAACCAACATCTTCCCGAGTGTGCTGTTAGTCAACTCTCGGATGGGATGAGCCAAGAAGTAGGGGCGTAGGCACCGAGCCATCAATACAAGGACGTAAGCCAACTTCTTGAGTGTAGTATACCTACACTCGGCCTCCTTAAGTAAATGTCCAAAGAAGTACACGGGCTGTTGCTCAGCCTCCTTTTGGGTTACAAGTACAGCGCTTACGGCTCCCACAGTAGCCGACAAATAAACATATAATGGCTCTCCTTCCTCAGGCTTAGCTAGAACCGGCAGGCTAACCAAATAAGTTTTCAACTCTTCAAAAGCTCAGTCACACTCAGCATCTCACTGGAACTTGGTGGCCTTGCGCAAAATCTTGAAGAAAGGCAGACTCCTATCAGCCGACCGGGAGATGAATCGGGAGAGGGCTGTGATCCTTCCCGTCAGCCGCTGGACTTCCTTCAGGTTTCTGGGTGGAGGCATGTCTAGCAGAACTTTTACCTTGCCCGGATTAGCCTCTATTCCTCGTTCGGTCAGGATGTAGCTGAGGAATTTTCCACTCTTAGCTCCAAAGAGATACTTAGATGGATTGAGCTTAAGGTCATACCTTCTGAGAGTGCAACAAGTTTCTCTCACATCTGCTATCAGGTCGGCAGCCCGGAGGGATTTGATAAGAATATCATCTACATATACCTCCACATTCCTCCCGAGCTACTCTCTAAACACCTTGTTCATCAACCTTTGGTATGTTGCCCCTGCATTCTTGAGCCCGAATGGCATGACTGTGTAACAGTAGGTGCCCCCAGTTGTGACAAAGCTAACCTTTTCTTGATCATTTGGGGACAGCGTGTTAGTGATATGAGAGAAGTGTCCTAAGGCAATCGCCTTATGATTGTAAACATTTATTTTAATAAATGATAATTCACTATTTGAGTATACATGTTAGTGTATTTGATTGGGATCTTAAACTCATCTACTGAATGTCCGCAATACAATTCACAGCATAAGAGAATTTGTGATGGGATCACAACTAGTGATTATCTCTACGTGTGCAATTGTGAAGTATTGAAAATATCCCTAGTCGATGAATTGATAAAAACGGACACTATCAATTCTGTTGAGACTAGCATGGGTTATTCTCTAATCAGCTGATTCTCACTGGCTGGTGACATTGGGATGTCCGGAGATAAACATGGATGCTAGTTAAGGAAACTAGTTCATTGGAGTGACTAGCTGTAAAACTTCATATGGTAATCTATATAGATATGTCAATGAAATTATTACTGCAGCTTAAGTGCGATGTTCCTTTGACTTGCGGTGTTCAAGTCATCTTGGTCATGGAGACTTATACTTTAACATCTTAAGCAAGCATCTCCAAGGAGGTGTGGACCCAGGATGATTGGGTATAAGCCGAAGTGCCCGAAGATGTTTGAACAGCCTACAAAGGATTCACCACTCCTTGCGAGGAGATGTATACCCAGGCCTATCGTCGGATTGTTACTCAAAGCCTCTGGCCAGAGCATGTCATGTTTAGAGTATGAGTCTCTTAAATACATGAGAGTAATTAGAAATCCAAAGGACGAGAAAGACACTACTTGGGCTAGGTGTGACGTAGTCAGCCTAGTGGTGACTGACACATACAGACCATGTCCTGAACCAAGAGGGTATAAGATGGTGAAGGGAATGAGGCACGACTCATTAGAGCTGCTGAAAGGTTTCAGAATAATTTCTGAGATCAACCGTTGATCTTTCGATTAATTGGGGGTCATGATGTACTACTAGGTGTCACTCATGATCGTTCTATAATTGGTTGATTATAGACGGCCAACATAAATCGAAAGCCTATTTAGTCACACGCACTACGAGTAATCCGAGGGATTTAAAACGAGTTGAAAATTAGATTTTCCAATCAAGAGAAATAAGTCGAATCTGAATTAATCAGAGGCGCAATGGAAGCTTAAAATGGCTAAGTCTTTTGAAGGCTTATCGGGCGAATTAAATGAGTTTAATTCGCGATCGGTTCGGCTCGGTTTGGCCGGCCAAAGAGGGTGCCAACCCTCTTTGGTTTGGCCGGCCACAACAATGGGGAGAAACCAATTTATTTGGTTTAATTAATAAAACAAATCTAGCACGATTTGTTTTATAAATTATGGATAAATAAATTTGTATAAAGAAATTTATATAAATAAATTTATAGAAATTTATTCTTTTTTATGGAAATTAAAATGATCCATGGAATGGTTTATTTTAATTTTGTAAAATCAATTATGAATTGATTTTTCCATAATAAGAAAATTTATAAATTTCTTGTAAAATTTATTCCATAATAAAAGGAGAGATGAATTTGTTTTATTATAAAGTTAGTTATAATAAAACTTGGCTTAAACGGAATAATTCATAAGAAAATTTATAAGATAAATCTCTTATGAAAATTCCGTTAAGAGGGAGACTTGGCAAGTGAGAGGCTACTATATAAAGGAACCAAAGGCAAGCCTTGAATTGCCAATATAGAGTAATCAAGAGATTAATTCTCTCTCTCTCTCTCTCTTATTCTCTTCCTCTCCTTCTCCTTCCCTCCTAGGGCCGGCGCCCCTTGCTCACCATAGGGCCGGCGTCCACCCCTCCTAGGGCCGGCGCACCACCCTCACATCTCCTAGAGTTGGCGTGAGCAACCTCCATCAAGAAGGTGCCAAAGAAGAAGAAGAAGAAGCGGGTCGCATCTCCATCCTTCCCGGAATTTAGATTCCGTTTCTTGGTGGTTAGTTTCCATCTTTTTCTCTTGTTATTTTAGTTGTGCCTTTGGAGAATCTAGTAGTTCTCGTCGGCACAAAATTCGTGGCTTTGCGAAGTCATCCCGAAAAGAACTCGGCGTGGACGCGAATAGAGGCGGAGCTTCCAAGGGACGCTACGGTTGGATCTCGTCCCTTACTTCGAGTTACGAGAGGTACAAAGTAAATTAGTTTACTTTTTTGCAAAGTTTTAATTTATGATCATGTCCACACATCATAAGGTTGCATGCTAGATACGTGGTTAAAATAATTTGAGAAATTATTTTATGCTAATTCTTCCGCTGCACGTAAAAATTTAAAATTTTACGAACCCGTATCCTTGTCAACATGCACCCGGTCCCAACACAGCGGCACATGATGGTATTCTTGATAAGCATCCAAAATGCAAATGAACTCACTCCCTGTAGTGGAGTCTACCATCTGATCAATTCGGGGGAGTGGATAGCAGTCCTTGGGGCAAGCCTTATTGAGGTCTCTGAAGTCTATGCAGCCTCTCCACCTGTCTCCCGGCTTGGAGACCAACACTACATTGGCCAGCCAAGCAGGGAATTGCACCTCTCGGATATGTCCTGCCTCCAGCAGCCTTTCCACTTCTGCCTGGATGATTTTGTTCTGCTCAGGGCTAAAATCCCTCTTCCTTTGCTTCACCGGTCGGGAATCAGGATAAACATGCAGCTTGTGTTCCATGACCTCGGGTCTGACCCCTTTCAAATCTCGTTGGGACCAGGCAAATACATCTTGATTTTCGGTCAGACACTCTACCAACTGCTGCTTGAGGTCGGACTGCAGTCCAGGGGCTATCCTCACCTTGGTCTCTTCTCGGTCGGGCAGGAGCTGGACTTCTTCCTTTTCCTATATCAGCCCAGCCCAAGGAGAGGGTTGCACCATATTACAACTAGCCGGAGGAGCTCGGAAGGTCTTTCTCACCGCTACCCGGACATCGTCAACATAGCACCGACGCGCTACCTTCTGATCCCCTCTAGCTTCACCAACTTGGTCTCCCACTGAAAATTTGACCTTCAGATGGAAGGTCGACGCCACCGCTCGGAACTCGTTAAGCGCTGGTCTGCCCAGGATGGCGTTATAAGCAGAAGGTGCAACCACAACCAGGAAAGTTGACCACCTGGTCCTTCTCAGGGGCACTTCTCCAAGGGAGATGGCCAATTTGATCTGGTCAAGGGGTTGAACTTCATTCCCTGTGAATCCAAACAGAGGCGTGGCTACGGGCTGCAGCTCGGTAGTCTCAATCTGTAGCTGCTCAAACGCTTTCAAGTACAGAATGTTCACTGAGCTTCCCGTGTCTACAATGGTCCTGTGGAGCTGATAATTAGCTATGACCGCAGTGATGACCAACGCGTCCTCATGAGGCACCTCCACTCCTTGCATGTCCAAAGGGCCGAAACTAATTTGTGGTCCTTGGGCTTGAGCCGAGCTGCATCCCACCTGATAGATGTCCAGACGTCTGACCTGGGATTTCCGAGCTCGGTTAAAGTCTCCATAAGTAGGGCCACCAGAGATTACATTGATGGACCCATGCACAGCATTCTGTTGGTTCGCTTGTTCTTCACTGGCGTTCCTTGCCCGGGGGAGCCGGGGGTCAGAATAATTGTCTGGCAGCGGGAGTAGTCGCTCGGGCGTTGGGTTCTTGCTGATTCGGTGGTGTTCTTCCTCTACCTCGGCCACCTCCCTGATGAGCTCCTCTCGGGGTCCCTCGGCCAGCGCGACCTCGACCTTGACCGACCTGCCAGTAGTTCTGGAGGTCATGGGTGTGGCTGTTATGGAAAGAACAATAGGGCTGCCATCGGCCAGGGAGACAACCCTGAGCCACATGCTGAACTATACCCCGCTCGGCTCCCGACTTGTGTCCTATAGCTCGGGGGCTTCTGAGAGGTCCTCCGGGAGGCATAGTTCTCTGATGATGCTGAGGAGTCTCGGGTGTAGGTCTGGCTTCTGGCCGTCTGGCAGCTTGCACTTCTTCCACATCCACGTACTTAGTAGCTTTGCCCAGGAGGTTTTCGAAGTCTTTTGGAGGTTTTCGGATCAGGGATCGGAAGAATTCACCTTCCTGTAGACCTTGGGTGAAGGCACTGATCAGCACCTCCGATGTGGCGGTAGGTACGTCCAACGTGACCTGATTGAATCTCCTAATGTAAGCCTTCAAGGGCTCCTTGGGACCTTGCTTCAAAGTGAAGAGGTTCAAACTGGTCTTATGATGTCTCTTGCTACTTGCGAAGTGCTGGAGAAATAATCTTTTGAAGTAGGTAAAATCTCATACAGATCCCTCTGGGAGTCTGTCGAACCACCACTGAGCCGACCCTACCAAAGTAGTCAAGAAGGCTCCGTACTTTATACCGTCCGAATATTGATGCAGCAGCGAGACGTTCATGAACTTCATCAAATGCTCTTTGGGGTCTATCGCCCCTCCATACTCAGGGATGGACAGGAGTCGGAAATGCTTGGGAACTGGCTCCTGTAAGACTTGACTGGAAAAGGGGAACCCGGTGTGCTTAACTGGGGTCTGACTAAGGGGATCTTTCCCTTTGTTGGCTCTGGCTTGATTAGAGGAAGCTTCATGAGGATCAGACTGTCCTGCCCCCTCTGTTGGGCCGAATAGCACTCGGTGAAAATGAGGGCTGTCCCCCTGGCGAGCTCCTCCGTCAGTGCCCACTCGTGCTGTGGGCTCGACTGGACCCTCCTGAGTGGGGTTGGCGGCCATTCTCTGCTCTACTGCCAACTTCTGAGCTCTGGCGGTTATCAGCAACTCAAGGTCTTCTTGCGAAAGTGTCACGGTCACCCGGTTGGAGTCACTCATCTTCAGCTTTCGATCAGGCAGATTCCCACAGACGACGCCAAATTTGATCTTGTCGACAAGCGAAGGTCGGTTCTTGCCCGACTGACTCGGTCTGACCAAGACGACCTGGTCTGCTGTAGCTTGCGGGTCGGGGCCGAGCTAGAATAGAGACAAGGCTCAAGTCACTCGGCTCGGACTAAAATGGATCTCACGAAGTGGTGGTGTCGTTGTGAAATGGCAGCAATCCCCTCTTTGGAGCCCAATGGGGGTTTATATAGGGGAAGGGAAGCGCTCTGCCATGTCAGAGCTGTCCTATCTCATTAAGGAATGATCAGTTGGCAGACTGAACCTGTGGCAACTTTACTGACCCTGAAAGATTGCTACAGCCGCCTGACACCGTGTCTGAACTGCCTCTTCTGCTCCTCATTAACATTCGACGGCTCTGTCAGGTGATGATTATGTCAGAAGTCTACTACAGTATTACTGCAGAGGTGGTCCCCTAATTGCTCGGTCGACTCGCCCTAGCTCGTAGTTTGGGTCGGTTAGAGAAGTTCGGGTCCTAAGCCTCTGCACGTGGGGCGAACTCAGGACGCTCGGCTAGGGACACCCAAGCTGAGTGACCGACCTCGGGTGACTGACCCCGAGTGACCGAACCCGGGTGACCGACCTCGAGTGGCCGGCCCTGAGAGGCCGACCTCGGGTGACCAACCCCGAGTGACCGCCCTCGGATGACCGATCCCGAGTGACCAACCTCGAGTGGCTGACCCTGAGTGGCCGACCTCGGGTGAATTTGATCTCGAGCATCTGAGCCCGAACCGAGGCCTTGTTTGTCTCGGCCTCCACTCTTCCCCTAAGCCTCGGGCCTGGCCCGTGGGACCAAGGACAACCCGACTTGACATTCTTCAACCCGGGTCATGCTCGATCGAACCCGACCGGGCCTCCAATCCCCTTTAAAAACCACTCGCCCGGATCACAATCAATACCAAGAAAGTTGTTAAACTTTACTCGGTTGCTCTATCACATGAATCAGAGACATCAATTACTTGTGTTTTTTTACCCTAGACTAAATCATTTACATCAATATGAACATCTCTAATCCCTCATAATGACCATTAAGTCAAGAGCATATTCAGTATTTCCATTCAATACAATTATTCACAATCACATTTTAAGTACTCAACAAAAAATATAATTAGTCGACCAGTGAATAAGTGTCAATGATGTAAATCTCTCTTAGTCTTCCTATTTAGCTTGAATCTATTCATTCTAATCAGTTGCTTTCTTAGTTATGCTCCATAAATCAATCATCCATAGCCAATAGGATACATGCTAAGGTAGCAGACACTGATTAAAATTTCAAGCAGATAGCTAAATAGTCACATAGGGTAAATCTGAGATTAACTTATAATCTCAAGGGTATCACATAGTAGAGAAACAGGGATCCATTTTCCTACTACCCTTATTATCACTATAGCACATGTGGAATGAATCACATGCTACGATATTTTTCTCTTTTAACAAAAAAGAGTGCAGGTTTTCTCAAAATTAACATCGTACAGATTTGATCTAGACATACCTAATGTCTAATCCTGAATTCAACTTATGAATTCCTATCCAGCTTTAAGCAGATTTAGTAAATGGTGGGTTTATTTACTCTGATCATCACATAAATGATCTCATCTTGATACAAAAATCAAGGCGACCCCAACTAGAGTATGTCTCTATTTATAGCTACATAAGTTATCCCATAAATAATGGTCTTACCTCTATTTATACTTAACAAATAGAGATGATTGTCCATGTGAGTGGACCAATCTCAACCTGCCAACATGCTTATCGAGAATTTTTTTCAAAATGTAACACCAATATACACTGAATAAATCATGACACTTTCATATATTTGATTGTTTTATAATGTGTTACATTTTACGAAGTCCCAAAGACTTTACAAAATCAAGAAATGACTCTTTAGTCAATGGCTTAGTAAAAGGATCTGCAAGCATAAGACGGGTAGGAATATACTCAAGGACTACTACCTTTCTTTTGTCCACAATATCCCTTACATAATTATATTTAATTTTTATATGCTTGCCTTTACTGTGATATTTGGGATCCTTAGAAAAAAGCTATTGCAGCTTGATTGCCACAATACAATGTAACGGGACTCCCACTATCCTTAGCAATCTTCAAATGCTTCAGGAACCTTCTTAACCAGACAACTTCTTGTACAACCGCTGCACAAGTCACATATTCGGCTTCCATTGTCGACAGTGCTACACAACCCTGTTTCTTGCTATTCCATGAGATGACGCCACCATTCAGCAAGAAAGCATAACCCGATGTGGATTTTCTGTCATCAAGGTCTCTTGCCCAATTTGCATCTGTATAGCCCTTCAGACTCAACTTTGATCCTTGGAAGTAGAGACAATAATCTATCGTCCCTTTAAGATATCTGAATATTCTCTTCAACGCCTTCCAGTGTCTCAATCCTGGGTTTGACTGGAAACGACTTACCAAGCCAACAACATAGCTGATATCAGGACGTGTACACAACATAGTGTACGTTAAGCTACCAATGGCACTGGCATATAGTTTTTTCTTCATATCGGCTATTTTATTAGGAGTCTTGGGATACATACTTTTGCTCAGAACAGTGCCTCTCACTACAGGAGTTTGTTCAATGTTGCAGTTTGACATATTGAAGTGTTGCAACATCTTAGTAATATAAGCCTCTTAAGACAAACCCAAAAGACTTTTTGATCGATCTCTAATGATCTTTACTCCTAAGATGTACTCGGCTTCACCCATATCTATTATGTCAAATTGTGATGAAAGCCACGATTTGATTTCTATCACAAATTGTATATCATTTCCAGCTATTAGCATATCATCAACATATAACGATAATATGACAATTTTTCCTTTATCCTCCTTGAGGTATACACAATGATCCTCATTGATTATTTCGAAACCATAAGATAAAATGACTTCATTGAATCTTATGTTCCATTGTCACGCCGCTTGCTTTAGCCCATATATAGACTTTTAAGTCTACATACTTTATCCTCTTGGCCATCAGCAATATAACCTTCTGGTTGTGCCATATAGATTTCCTCGTCAAGATTACCATTAAAGAAAGCTGTTTTTACATCCATCTGATGTAATTCCAAGTCATAATGTGCTACTATAGCTAAAATGACACGTATTGACACAAGCTTCACAACAGGGGAAAATGTCTCTTCAAAATCAATACCCTCCATTTGGGTATATCCTTTTGCAACCAGACGAGTTTTGTATCTATTAATCGATCCATCTGCCTTCCTCTTGATTTTGAGAATCCACTTATTCCCAATAGCCCTTCGGCCCGGAGGAAGATCGACTAAATCCCAAACCCGATTCTTTCTCATAGACTCCATTTCTTCATCCATTGCAATTCTCCATTTTTCTCTAACTGAGCATCTCAATGCTTCCTCAACCGTTCGAGGTTCCTCATCGTCAATAGGGAGAATCATTAATGCCTCATTCTCAATGCCAAACCTTATTTTAGGAATAATCTTGCGATTACTCCTCCGCAGGTCTGGCTGTTGAAAAACTGAAACTGATTCATTCATTGGCAAAACACTCCCACTGGGTAGACTAGATTCAGGTTTCTCCTGTGATTCCTGATTCGTTGATAAAGGAACAATATCCTCCTCCTCTATAGAAAATAGACGAATCGATTTATCAACTTCACCTCTTGTTGGGAACTCAGTTTCGAGAAAAATCGCATCTCTTGACTCTATTTCAGAGATGGTTCCATCTTGTTGCTCACCAATAAAAACATAACCCTTAGAAGTATCAGAATACCTTACAAAGATACACTTTTTACCTCTTGATCCTAGTTTTTTATATTCGTGAGTCTTATCTTGAACGTAGGCAGCTGACCCCCAAGGTCTCAGATTACTCAAATATGGTTTTCTGTCTGTCCAACGTTCATATGGTATAGATGGAATAGACTTAGAAGACACTCGGTTAAGTATATAGGTAGCAACTAATAATGCATCTCCCCAATAGGAAATAGGTAAATTAGCTTGAGTCATCATAGACCTAACCATATCTAGAAGAGTTCTATTTCTTCTTTCAGCAACCCCATTTTGCTGTGGACTTTCAGGGATCGTTAGCTGTCTAATAATCCCTTTCTCGTTACATATTGTTTTAAACTGATCAGACAAATATTCACCTCCACGGTCAGTGCGTAAGGCTTTAACCTTATGATCCAATTGATTCTCAACTTCGTTCAAATAACGTTTGAAGCAATCTAATACTTTATATTTATGAGAAATCAAATACACATGACCGAAACGTGTGAAGTCATCAATAAATGTAACTAAATAGGAACCTCCATGTCTAGCCTTCACATTCATTGAACCATATACATCCGAATGAATTAATTGCAATGGTGAATTAGCTCTAATAGCCTTACCAAATGGTTTCCTTGTTGCTTTTCCAGCAAGACAATGCTCACATATGGACAGGTTAATCTTAGCATGAGTGCCCAACAAGCCCTCCTTGGCTAATCGATTCATTCGTTCTTGTCTGATATGTCCTAGTCTAGCATGCCAAACTTCCTCATTAATATTAGCATCACTAGTAAGAGCAATGTTTGAAAAACAACTATTAATTCTATAATTAATATCTTGTTCTACATCAAGAACCATGAAACCATTCATTACATAACCACATCCAATTAACACGGAGTTAATACGAAGTTCCACGCAACGACTGAAAAAATTTATACAATAGCCTAAATCAAGAAGACTAGTTACAGAAACTAGATTCCGTCGAATCTTTGGAGCATATAGGACATCATGTAGAAACAAGGTACGCCCACCACGAAGGTTGAGTTTGCAAGTGCCAATTCCTTTGACTTCAATTCTTGCATTGTTTCCCACATATATCCACTTGTTGCCAGCTGGTACTCGACGGTACTTCACGTATGTAGCTCGATCACGAGCTACATGGTTCGTTGCTCCTGAATCTATAATCCACAAAGGATAAGAATCAGCTAACAACACTGAACTAGCAACATAATGCTCGTGAATAGAAAATAAATATGGATCTACCTTTTTCGGCTCAGTACATTCTCGAGCAAAGTGACCTTTCTTGCCACAGTTATAGCAAATCAACTTGCTCTTAGGTTTCTGCCCATACTTCTTTCCTTTAACATTCTTCTTGATTGGGCCCTGCCCAGCATCAGCAGCTTCTTTTCCTTTTCCTTTTCCTTTCTTGAACCACCTTTTCATTTTCTTGGATCTAGAGCCTTCAGCTACAAAAGCCTGTCCAGAAATCCTTGCGGATTCAATTCTCTCCACCTCAAGTTCAACATGGCGTGAGACATCAATGAAAGTCTTTATACTTTCACTATGTGTAAAGTTCTGTTTCATTGATTCCCAAGAATCATGAAGGGAACGAATAACTGCTTGAACCTATTGTTCATTACTAACTCATGACCAGCAGTTTTCAGCTCTCGAATCATATTCCCTATTTCCCTCAGATGTTGGGTCATGGAGACATTCGGGCGTTTCTTATAGCTGTCAAATTTGATTGTCAGCTGACGAAGCTTGCTTAAGCTAACCCCACTGTATTTATCTCTCAGGGCAACCCAGACAGCATGTGCTCATGGTAATGGCTCATACTCATACACTAGGTCATCTACCATTGAACTAATCAAAATACCCTTAGTAGTGGAGTCCTTTTTCTTCCATGCCTTATAGGCATCAAGATCACGTCTATGCTGAGTTGTAGAACCATCTGCAGGTTCTACCATAAATTGATTTATAGCTTCTAGAACTTCTTGTTCCTCAAGTACATACTGTATCTTAAGGTGTCATATTTTGTAGTTGTCCCCATTTAATTTTTCTCTTTTGTTGAGTTCAGCTATTATATTTTTCGTTGCCATGATCTAACATAAATAAACGCATTATTTAGTCATTCAGTGTAACTCATATGCATGTAACTAATAACTAACTCATTGTAAAATAGAGTTGGTTTACAAAATCAAGTGGTAACTACGTTCCTACTCATCCTCCGTATATCCAATCTAATAAACATTGATTAATTATTTTATATACATCCCATCATATGAACTAATCATAAATGAACTTATCATTCAAATGAAATGAACTAATCATTAAGAAGTTTTGTTAACACATATCATAACTTTTCGAAAAACTGTTCGTACAAAATGACAGTAACTACTACATGATTAAAAACTAAATGAGCAAATATTGTTTGTACATAACAACAGTAACAAAGACAAACTCTAATAAACTAGATAAGCTAGCACTACTCCCACTAGGACAGAGACTAGCGCGGTGGTAAATACTATCCCTTTCATCCCAGACTTGATGAGAGGTAAGTTAACTTCAGGACCCTCCACCGATTCTATAGGATCCTCCTCGATTTCTTCAATTGGATCCATCTCGAATTCCTCCAGATCCTCCTCGAATTCTTCAATTAGATCCATTTCTGGATCCTCTTCGAATTATTCAATTAGATCCATTTTGAATTCTTCAGGATTCTCCTCGAATTCTACAATTAGATCCATTTCTGGATCCTCTTCTAGTTCGTCCTCAGAGTCTTCCAGATCTTCTTCCAAAAAATTTTGGCGAAGTAATTCTCTACACAGCTTGGTATATGAGATATGCCCCTCAAAGCATCCCCAGATACATCTTGCAACTATTCCACCACGCCTCGGCAATGAACGAATTAATGCCCTGATCCGGTAGTTATTTAGGACTAGAAACTCTTCCTGCTCGAGTTTCCAAAATAGTCGATCAAGCCTTCCCATATGCCCTTGGATTCCAAGACTTGGGCGGTAGTCAATCTCCTCTATCTGTTCCCTTAGCTCATTCCGTCGCACATCTCGACGAGTCATTGTTGTAATAAATCTCGACATCTGGAATTGAAATGCACAATGTCAGTACAAAACCGACAAACCGGTAACAAAACTGGTTTAATTTAATTCACATTTATGCATAAACCCACAGAGTCATAAACAGATAAGAAAAATAAATTTTCTTGATTTGGGGAGCTATATTGACCAACACATTAGGTTGATCGATTAGGAAATCGAATCCTTAGTTTGAGTCCATTATCCTCATTAGAACTAATCTAATCGGACAGGGATGACTTATCTGAGTCATTAGCTCATTTAATTCGAAGTTAAATCTATTGATTGAACCAAACAAATCGGCTCTAGTTTGTATTAAACTGATCTGATTAAATTAACTAGTGGTTTGAACTAGATCCGGATCTTATTAGATCAATTTGGTCCAGTCAAACCAACTAATGGTTCGTACTAGACATAAATATAGTTGGATCAAGTTAGTCTGATTAAATCAACTAATAATTTAAATTCCACTTAAAATGAACCAATTTAATCGGATTTAATTAATTCTAATTAAAATCTAATCCATTTAATCAAATTTTGGTTAATTTCCAATAACCAATAGCCAAATTTTAATACAAATTCAACCAAGCAATGAGATATTAATTAAAGCACAAAGCTAACTAATTTAATGGAAGCAAAAAAAATTTTCTGCATGCAAGTTTAACCCGTTGATGCCGTTAGATAAAGTTGCAAGTTGTTGTTTTTTATTTAAATCAAAAATTTTCTCAATCAAACCTAATTCGCTCTGTTTTTTTTTCACCTTCGAGTTTTCTTCCGCCGCCTTCAACACACGCGATTGCCGCAACAAATACGGCAACCGCGGCAGCTACTCATCGCACCTCCCAACGTAGTCCTCGGCATTCTCCGGCCGCAGAAACCGATCATTGGTAGTGCTCGCGAAAATATGATATCATCCGATGAGCGAGAGGAGTACAACACAGAACCACAATTTCATATAATTGGGTTTTTATAGGAAGGGAGTTTCCAAAATAAAATGATTTATCTATTTTATGCTTTGGAATCCATACATGCTCTGATACCACTATTTGTACTAAAGCATGAAATTGAGAAATATAATCTTTGAAAACTGTAAACACTTATAGTGGATTCAACGCGTCCTTCGCTGCTCTTCGTGCTCGTCGTCGGAAGAATGATCACGGATCAGAAAGTCCTTCGGCCTCCACAAATCAAATCCCACTGCCTATGGATGATTTCCTCTTCTGAGAGTTTTCATTTGCACTTGAACGAATTGCTCACCCTCTTCTTATATAGGAGAGCAAAGGGTAAAGCATGAGTGGGGAGGGAGTGGCAAAGTGGCCCACTCCCTTGGCAACGTGTGCAGCACTTCCAACAATCTGAGCTCTCAAGCCAACACTAGTGAAGATTCTACCATTGATGATTGCACTGATGTAGACTTGTGTATAAAGTGCAATAAAGATGGTGAGTTGTTGAATTGTTGTAGCAGCACTTTCTTGATTTCTGTTCATTAATCTTGTTTGGAATTGCCACTAGAGTTGGAGACTTTAGGACTTTTTTATTGCCCCTTTTGTTCATATACGAGAGCTGTTATTGTGTATAGGAAAGCTCAAGAATATTATTTTCAAAAAAGAAAATTACTTTCATAATTTGTTGGTGGAGATTTTGCTCATAAGCATTAAAATATGTTATCATCATTTGTCCCAGTGATTGACAACTCAAGTGGATTTACTAGGGATCAATCAATTTAACTATAACAGTATCATCATTTGTTTCGCAACCTTGTGTTATCATCGGGGTAACTTGTCAGGGAGGGAGTACTGCAGACCTTGACGATGACATAATTGTTTGTGAAGTTACACCTACCATTCAGAATGTTAATGCTACTCTCAACAAAGGGGATGTTGCTCACAGATGCATTTATACTGACCATGTTGAGGCAACAATGAATTATAATTCAATTGATCATCATACTCCTACTGATATCATTGATATAGAGTCAAGACAATTTGACAAAGATCAAACAAATGGAACTTCAATGAAATCTAGTAAAAAACAACTACATGTTGCAGAGAACAAGCAACTAGAAGAGGATCCTGATGTTTCTGCTATTTGTTACAAGGATTTTACATTCACATGGGATTCATCTTATGCTAGTTATGTTATTGATGATGGGCAAGGTGATTAATCCTGTGAGACGACACCTAATGATGGGGAGCTGGTGTCGACCGTGAGCAGGCCGATCAGACGTCGAGCAGTCCTCGAGGAGCTCTGGTGAACTGCAAGGAAAAGGAACCGTTAGAGGCTGGCTAGGGAGGTCTCCGACTCAGATACTCCGACGATCAAGTCAGGCCAACGGTGGGAAACAAAATGAGATGAAGCAACAAAAAGTGAAGAAGAAGAAGCTACCTGCGGATGGGGAGGGGACCTTTATATAGATGTCTCCCCAGACCCTATTATGTGGAGATGCCTTATCAACTTTTAGGTGAATTACATCATGAGATCTAGGTTATTTATTAGATCCGCCTCCATAATCTTGTGAGTCACATTTCCATCTTATCGTAGTAATTAACTTGTCTCATGAGTCACATTGCATATCTTTAATTATCATGGTGCATTTAAACCATATCCGTTGTTGGATATTGCCCATGTGCCTCTGACACATGGGCCACGAGCTCAACTGGTCGCTTTGTCAACCGACCATGTAACCCACTTCAAGGAGTTCAGTCTGATGGACCAACTATATCGGCAAGCCCAGTCGGACAAGATAGATATCTCGCCGAGCTGGCTATAGCCAATGCCATCTCATTAATAGGTCCAATACAAGGGAGACCACTAATGAGCCTCAAGTTAGGGGTGCACTCCCTTCGACCGGCTAGGTTCCGGGACTGTCGGTCAAAGGTTGGTCGACCGACAAACTATCAGTAGCCAATCGGCCAACTATCCAAATGCCCGGTCTGCCCTTGTCCTTTTATACCCTTGACTCCACGTCAGTTGTCATCTGCCGACCAAATCATAAATTTCCTCCTCGAGTCTAGTTGAAGGAAGCTCCAAGTCCGATTGACTAGACTGTCCAATCAGGAGTCTTGACGCAGCTATCGTCAGAGGTCTTTATTACAGTATGGTCACCATTTACTAAGGGATGGTGTGCATGCCTACGATGATATGCCGCAGGTGGTGCTCGTCCCCCAATCACATCAACTATTAATGCTACCTCTCTCCCTGCCACGTGTCTGCCTATGACTGGGAGATACAGTTTCTAAGCGTCGCATGTCAGATGAAGGCAAGCCTTTTGTCAGGGAGAAAGTTTCTAGACGTCGCTCAATTGGCTAGGGCTTAACAACTGAGATCTAGTCTTACCACTCCCCGAGGTGAAAGGGACGGTGGATATGACCCTAGATTTCCTATAAATAGCCCCCTTAGGGTTATCTGCCCCATTTTCACTCTCGCCTCTTCTTTGGCTTTCTTACGACTTCACCCCTCTCGGTGCTCCTTACACTCCGGTGATCGGTGTTTTCCTGCAACAGCAGCACATGTCTCACTTCCTTTCGGATTAGTCCTCTGATCGACTAATTTTTTTGATTTTTTTCCCTTTATGGCCCAAACAATCCCTGAACCCATTCTCGGCTTGTGGTATACCACTTCCATCTCCATTGTAGGTAGCTGCGATTTTGAAACCATCTGATCGGACTATAGAATCCCTAGCGACTATCGAATTGTTATCCTTAACAGTTTAAACCACCCCTATCTTCCTTCGCTCGGCTCCTTTATTGTCATTAAGGATCATTTTTTGGCGTGCCTTAGGTTTCTAGTCCATCCTGTCATAGCTAAGATTTATAGATATTTCCAAATCCCCCTTTCTCAATTGGTTCGGAATGCCGTCCGGACCCTCTGCGGTACAATGATCGTCTTCTCCTTGTATCACATGCCTCTTCATCCTTGGGTATTCCACTTCTTTTACTACCCCAATAGGCAGGAGTGTGGCAACTTCTTCTTTCAAGCTTGAGTGAAGTCTAGCCTTTTCAATAAAGACTCTTCCTCTAATAAGGATTGGAAAACCCATAATGTATTTATAAACATCACTCCCGCCCCCACTTAGCCGACCGAATTGATAGAAGACCTACTCGAGAAACTCGCAATGTCAAAGAACTATAAGTTGGACCCGCTATTCCAATTAGCCTATGAGAAGTTGGTCAGGCTACGCCTCAACATTAATCATCTACTTCAGGAAGGCCTACTCTACATCTTTGGGCTTAGTGAGATACCTGTCGAACTGCAATTCACCTTCCATAAGCCTTTTATTCTTAGTCTTGGTGTTTGGTGCTAACTAAGACTATTCTCCCCTTGCATCAAAAACTATGTGGAAGGCGCTGCTTAGTGGGGATCTCGGGTTGGATGAGGTTGATCTGGAAACTCGAGCGACAGCCGAGCTAGCAAAAAGGGGCACAACATCTGTTAGTTCGGTGGCAGCGATGACTGGCAGCGAAGCCCTTCACACAGACGACCAACTAACCGAGTGATCCCCCGTTCGAACGGTTCCCTAGGAATCGGCTAAGGTGGAGGAAGCTGCTCCATTTAGGAGATGCAAAAGGCGCCGACTAGCTCGTTGTTTTGTCGAGGCGCCACCCGAGCCCGACCTGGAGCTAGTTGAGGTTGTTCGACCTGCTTCCCCTCGATGAAATTCTAGCCTCAGCTGATTTCCTGCCAACCATCTTGAAGTGGTTTCCTCGCTGCCCCCTTCTCAACCGACCTGGCTTGCTGTGGGCCCAAGTCCTTCTCAATTGGCACCAACTTCTCTAGTTAGGCTTCGACCTATTATCAATGTTACTCTTCCCTCCCTGGCAGACTCTTAGAGGTTGCCTCCTAAGATCGACCCTACTCATCCTCTGCAAACCTTACGCCTGTGAGTTGACTAACCGACTCCTAGGATCAAGGATTGTTAATAACCATGGAGAGGAGTAGAGATGCCAATTTAGGTTGGGCCCGTTGGGTTGGTCCACCCCGTTAAAAAATTTAAGAGGGTTGTGTTGAAATTTTAGCAACCGAAGCCCACTGCGGGCCAACCAACCTAGGCCTGCGACCTGCATGGGTCGGCCCGTGACGGGCTTGGGTTGGCTCACGAGTTGAGAACTACATGTTAGTCAAATTTTATGTCAATTTATTATCTTTCTTTGTTATAATTTTGAAATAAAAAAATAATATTTTTCATCAAATACGAGTGTTCGTTTGTATCCATTTACATTTAAAATATATATTTCTTAATACATTAGATTGATAAAACTTTTTCAGAGTAAAATATTGAATATATAATTTTTATTTTTTTTTAATTTTTGATGGGCCCGCGGGTTGGCCCACCTAACCTGCGACCCATCTTGAATTGGGTTGGGTTGGGGTTTTGCTAACCCGCCAATATGACGGATCGCCCCGCCCCACCAAATAGATGACCCGTTATGGGCCGATCCACCCCGCCACGGGTTGACCCGTTTGACAGCTCTAGAGAGGAGTCTACTCTGGCTACCGGACAAATTTCTTCAAGACACTACCCAAGTTAGCACTAACGCTCTAGATTCTAATTTTTGTTAGTCATATTTTAGTGTTCACTTTGTTGTTTTCCTAGTTTTGGTTGGCTTGCCAAGGAATTTGTGTGTCCTTGGTTAATAACACTTGAGTGAGACATGTTCCCGAGCAACACGTTCAAGAGCGGGAGGCTGCTCTACACGAGATGTCGTTGCCACCTAGCGAGGAAGGCATGGAGTTCCTTCCATCGGATGCCCAGCTATTGAGGAGACAACTCTCTCAAGTGACAAAACATCTAGAAGAAGAAAAGAATAAGACCTCAATGGCTGAGCACACCACTTAGCGGGCAGAAGTTCGTATCCAGAACCTTGACTCCTAGCTGCAGTCGACCCTAACCCGCCAGAAGTGAATCTACTCGAACCTTGACAAGAAAACGCTCGAGGCTAAGGCCTTGGTCATGAAGCTGAAAGAGCTGACCATATCTCATGACTCGGCCATGGCGGGGAAGGTGGCCGAGCTGTCTGCCAAGGATGTGATCATCTAATGCCTGGAAGCCCAATTGGCTGTCTAGACGGAGGAGCGGGCTAATCGAGATGCTGAGGTGGCTTAACTGAAGGAGGATCTCATTTCGTTCAAGGGCGCTTTGGAAACCTACCAGGCGGGCGAGGAGGATCGATTGGAAGCCCATTACCTCCAGTCGGAGGAGTTTACCCACCTCCTCAGCAGACGCACCACTAATATGTTCAAGTATGACATCCAAGGGACGCTAAAGTAGCTAATTGAAGTCGGCCTTCTCCATGCCGACCTGTCTATTAACATCGTGAAGCTGACCAAGATTTTAAAGGACGTCTTGAATGATGCTTTCCCTCCTTTCGCATGATGCCTTTTATTTTTAGATTTTGTTTAGCCTGCTCATAAGAACCTAAGCACCTCGGTGCCCTACCCTCTGGTCCTATTGTGTTTGTCTTAATACACTTTGTCAGCTTTCCGCTTGACTGTCTATCTCTTTAATATCAGTGTTATATATGTATATATATATATTTTATTTTTGGCATCTTATGCTATGACAACCTGTTTATCGATCAACCAATCATCCTTTCCATGTCGACCTTCAATAAGGCAATCCCATCTGTCCACGGATTGAGCTTTCCATCCGACTGTTAGACCAAACCTTGAGTGATTTTTCTTAACTGGGACAACCTAGTACCACTAGACAAGAGCTCCTATAGGAGGTGACATTAGGTCGACCAGTACATTGGTTTCTCGAGATCTAGGGTGACTGCGCCTTATCACTAAATTGCTTAAGTCTAGGGCCTGTAAGTCGCTCAGGAGATCTTGATGGAGCGTGGGACGGAACATTCGGTCTGCCGCAAGGTCTGCTGTTTCGTGTGAGCATGCACACTTATAACTCGCGAAAGCGAGAGTTTAGTAATCGATCGGGAGACCATGATGGAGCGTGGGATGCCACGTCTGGTCTACCGATAGGTTGGATTTTTCGTGTGAGCATGCACACTTATAACTCGCGAAAGTGAGAGGGAGCCAATCGGGAGACTATGATGGAGTGTGGAATGTCACGTTCAGTCTACCATGATGTCGACTATTTCGTGTGAGCATGCACACTTATAAGAGAGCCTGAAAGTCAATCTGGAGACCATGATGGAGAGTGGGAAGCCACATTCGGTTTGCTGTGAGGTCGGCTATTTCGTGTGACTATGCACACTTATAACTCGCGTAAGTGAGAGTCTGGAAGCCGATCTAGAGTCCATGATGGAACATGGAATGCCACGTCGGTCTGCCGCGAGGTCGGCTATTTCATGTGAGCATGCACACTTATAACTCGCGAAAGCAAGAGTCTGGAAGCTGATTGGGAGACCCTTCGAACCTCTGTATTATCATTTCTGACTAGGAGTTACAACTTGAATTTGCAAGGACTTACACTTGATACAAGCGCAGATGTGTTGCACTCCAAGGCCAATCTAGCTTTTTTCCTTTGGCATTTGCAAATAGTATGCTCCGAATGCCAATTTCTGCACCACCTTAAAGGGCCCTCCCTATTGAAGCTCAAACTTGTTTATATCACCGACCGACTTGATCCACTTCCATACTAGGTCGCCAGCTTGGCCCAGGTAGTACCTTCTAGTTGTATCATTGTTGCATCCTCTAACAGTAAGTAGTTAATCAGAGAATGCCCTGTTTCTAATTTCTATAACCAGGTCCAACTCCAAGCGACACCACTCTTCACTGTCTTGGTCATGCAACCTTCTCAGGTCAGATTCACACCCTTCCTCCACTAGAATCACTGTTTCACTTTTATACATTAAGTGGAATGGTGTGCAGCCCATACCTTCTCGTGGTATGGTCCGATGTGCCTAGAGAATGCTGGGTAGTTCATCCACCCAACCGCCTCACACGTGATCCAACTAGATTTTGATTCCCCAGATAATCTCTCTATTCATGACATCCGTTTGTCTGTTGCTTTGGGGGTATGCCACTGACGTGAAGATCTGCTTTATCTCATAAGCTGAGCACCACTCTTGGAACCTCTTCCTCTGAAACTGTCTTTTATTTTTCGATACCAAGTTGTGTGATATTCCATATTGGCACGGGATATTCTTCTAGAGGAATTTAATGATGGTTTTCTATATGATCCGTGTCAGGGCTTCAGCCTCCATCTACTTGGAAAAGTAATCCACCACCACCAGTAAGAATCTTTTTTTAGTGGGGGCCATTGGAAAAGATCCGACAATATTTATTGTTAGATCGTGGCGCTTGCTAGAGGGGGGGGTGAATAGCACTTTGTCAAATTTTCTCTACAAGATTGTTAGCACAATACAAACAAAAATAATAAACAATATCAAATTCAACGCTAACAAGGAGATTTTTACTTGGTATCCACCCCGAAAGATAAATAATCCAAGGATCCACATGGTTGCACACTCTCCACTATGAAAACCTCCTTCAAGGTGGAGAAAACCTTTACAAGGTCGTCTTCTTCCTCTTTACATGATGCAATGAAAAGCGAGAGAAAGATTTGAGGAGTATTGGCACGAACATCACTTTTGTACAGTAAAAAACCATACCGTCCTCATGCCAAAAAGTCCCCTTTAAATAAGAGAACAGGACAACTTCGCAAGCTGTCCAGCCTGCACCAGTCGACTGCCCCTGGGGTAGTCGACTGGTATAGCCTTAAATGCTAGCCAACGGCTATATTTTGGGGTTACCAGTCGACTGCCCATGGGGCAGTCGATTGGTCGAAGGCTGAAAACCTTCTATGAGTTTTGGAGCTCGCTGGCAGTCGACTGCCCAACTTACAATATCACTCCCTCTCACTCCGAACACTCTCCTTCATATGTGCCTTCGGGTATACTCTCTTGGCTTGCTCCTTGAAGTCTTCTTCCTCCGGCTATCATCCCTCGAATGAACACACAAGCCTTCCCTTGGCTTGCCTCCATGCCACCCTTCACGTGTGCCCTTTGAAGTCCACTTCCCGACTTGCCCTTGGAGTCCTCCTCCCTCGGCTCTCGTCCCTCGGATAAGTCCTCTATGTGTGATTCTCCAAGTCCTGCAAACTCAATCACACATATCAAATACAACACAACACCCTAACCTTAAACATATTGGCACACACACATCAAACTATGATCTTCCTGATCATTCTTGGGTCGATTGCCTCAACAATCTCTCCCTTTTTGATGTGTGACAATATGTTTAAGTTAGGGAGAAAATACCAGTCAACAACAGTAAATAACAATAGCAATTGAAAAGCAAGACATAGTAAAACCAAGAGGAACCCCCCCTTAACCCATGTCTTCTCCCATTTTCAATTCTTATCATAAACCAAAAATTAAGTTGCAAAGCTAACTTAACAACAAGCAACAACAATTAAAAATACAAGACATAGCAAAATCTAAGAGGTAACCTCCCCCTTAACCTATGTCTTAATCCATTTTTAATTTTTCATCATAATCCAAGATTAAGTCAAAAATTTAAGCTAAAAATCTAAATTAAATCACCAATTCTCCCCCTTTGACACCATTTAAACGATTGCCCTAAATAATACTCACCCATGTCATCAAATGAGGGAACTTTTCGTTTCTGAAAAATTTCAGAATCTGAATTCAGTCGTATCAGTCGACTGTCCAAAAGGGCAGTCGACTGATACTCTGTCAGTCCCAATTTTTAGCTTCTGAGCCGAATTTCAGAAACCTTCCAAAAATTTCAGAAAATTTCAAAAATTATAAAAATTTGTAAACATGTTTCATGTAAGATACTCTATCAGGGAAAAATATCATTTCATGAAAAATCCAAACATGTTTGACTTTTGACTAAAATTTCAAAGTTCTTGAAAAACACTAAGTTTGTATCAAATTCAACTTATTTTGCAATCATATATCTTTTAAGCTTATGGCAAAACATATAAAAATAAAATGTTTTCAAATGTTTAAAATGTCCAACCATGATCTTTGGGCAAGATGTCCATAATTAAACACTTGCTTTCCCCATGGTTGGTCTATTTTCATAATTTTGATACTTTTAATGACCCAACACTATGCCACAAGCACAAGTGAATCAATTGTATCATCCTAATGGATCAAGCACCACCTTCCTATTTATTACTCCAAGGTTCATCCTATACTCTACAAAACACATACCAAGCCTCTTCTTAAGGATGTGAACTCCGATTCGGGAAGAGGCTTGGTAAAAATGTCGGCAAGGTTTGACGTTGACTCAACATAGTGTAATTCTATGTCTCCCCTTGCGACATGATCCCTAATGAAGTGATGTTTTACTTCAATGTGTTTTGTTCTAGAATGGTGAACCGGATTATTAGTCAAATTAATTATACTTACATTATCATATAAAACCATGATTTTGGAATAATGTAACTCATAATCCTCTAAAGTGTGCATGATCCAAAGTAGTTGGGGCACACAACCACCCATTGCCACATATTCAGCCTTCGTTGTTGATAGGGCAACACATGGTTGTTTCCTACTACTCCAACTAACTAAAGAAGACCCAAGGAATTGAGATCCTCGACTAGTACTCTTCCTATCTAGTTTACACCCCGCATAGTTCGAATCGGTGTATCCAATAAGATCAACATTTGGGGTTCTAGGATACCAAAGCCCAACATTGAGAGTACCTTAAACATACCTTAAGATCCTCTTTACTACCACAAAATGAGACTCTTTGACACATGATTGGTACCTTACACACATACCTACCGCAAATAATATATCGGGTGTCACGCCCCGAGACCTAGGAGCCGCTGGTCCAATAGAAAATTGGACAGTACCTCCCCTGTCCGGCGGACAATTTAC
>JAGFNQ010002104.1:375595-454719 GCA_024364735.1 Boesenbergia rotunda | reverse complement strand
AATGAGTTAACAACCCAATGTTTTATGCAAACATTCAATTAGTTGATAGCATAAAGTGATAGTTACATATATGTGATGTGTAATCGGTATAATTACCTACCTTCATAGCTAAGAATAACTTGATGGCCACAGCCATGGTCGTTCTTACCTATGGTTGGATATCAACCTATTTGGAGATGTTCCTACGATCTCCCGAATTGATAAAAAGGGTTATTCAATTTGAAAAATAAATAGGATTTAATTTATGTATGTTGATACATTCTTTATCATTCTTCTCACATAAGCTCAATTTGTATTTCTAGGATAATCACTCGATCATGTCTTTCTGAATTTGCGTTCCATTTTGGACACCAATAAACTGACTGGGCCAAACTTCATGGACTGGCTTCGAAACCTGAGGATAGTCCTCAAGGCAGAGAAGCTTGCTTATGTCCTTGAAATCAACTTCCCAACCGTCCTCCTGAAAATGCAACTCCAGACCAGTTTCCTGAGTTGCTCAACCTGCTGAAGACTGTAGAGCCTTCTGTGAAGCAGGATCAAAAGACGGTACTGTTAGTTGGTTCCTCGAAGAAAGGTTCTAAGAGGAAGGCCAAAGAACAGAATAAGGGAAAGAAGAAAAAGGCCAAAAAGACTGAAAATACCCTAAAAGGCACTTGCCATCACTGTGGCAAGGAGGGTCACTGGCGAAGAAACTGCAAGGTTTATCTTGAGTCCTTGAAAGAGAAGGCATCCGATGCCCCATCCTCTTCAAGTATCTTCGTTATTGAATGTCACTCTATTTCCTCAAACACCTGGGTACTTGATACTGGGTGTAGCTCACATATATGTAATGACATACAGGGGCTAAGGAATAGAAGAAGACTCGTCAAGGGAGAAGCGAATTTGCGAGTTGGAAACGGAGCAAAGATTGCTGCTGTTGCCATCGGAACATATTTGCTAAAGCTCCCGACTGGACGTGTCTTAGAATTGGATAATTGTTATTTTGTTCCTTCGTTAATAAAGAACATTGTATCTATTTCATGTTTGAATGAAAAGGGTTATCATTTAACTTTTAGTAACAATTGTTGTTACATAACTTTAAATGGCGTTCTTTATGGGAATGGAACTTTGTGCAATGGTATCTACACGTTAGATTTATCCGTGACGTTTTCAATATCGAAGTTAGCAACAAACGTGCTGAATAGATAATCGAATAGACTCCTACACGTGGCATTGTCGTCTTGGCCATGTAAGTAAGAAACGCATGACCGAATTACACCGATGTGGAATTTTGGAATCATTTGAACCCGGTTCATTTGATACATGCGAATCATGCTTAAAAGGCAAGATGACCAAATTACCCTTTTCCGGAAAAGGTAATCCAGTGGGAGAATTGCTTGGTCTAATACATACTGATGTATGTGGACCAATGTCAACTCTTGCACAAGGAGGCTATAGCTACTTCATCACCTTTATCGATGATCACTCACGATTCGGGTATGTGTTCTTGATGAAACACAAATCTGAAGCCTTTGAGAAATTCAAAGAGTTCAGAAATGAAGTAGAGAAACAGCTTGGCAAAAGTATTAAGATACTTCGATCCGATCGGGGTGGTGAATACTTGAGTCAAGAGTTTCAAGATTATCTTAGGGACAATGGGATATTGTCCCAATGGACTCCGCCGTATACACCACAGCATAATGGTGTATCTGAGAGGCGCAACCGAACCTTGATGGACATGGTTAGGTCGATGATGAATCATGCAACTCTTCCAAAATCCTTTTGGGGCTATGCACTAAAGACAGCTGTTTACTTGCTAAACAGAGTCCCGACCAAGGTAGTCTCTAATACTCCATATGAGATATGGAATAGTAAGAAACCCCACTTAACTCACCTTAAAATATGGGGTTGTCCTGCTTATGTGAAGCGGACTGTATCAGACAAATTGGATGCTAAGTCTGATAAGTGTCTATTTATTGGATACCCTAAGGAAACGAAGGGTTACCAATTCTATCATCCCTTGGAACAAAAGGTGTTTGTTTCAAGGCATGCTGTATTTCTGGAAAGAGAATTTCTTTTACAAGAAAACAGTGGGAGTGGCATTGAACTTGATGAAGTTCAAGAAACTCCAATAGACATTACAGAGACACCTAGTCTAGACCCACAACCAATACCTCATAATGATGAGCTATCAGTTGAACCTAAAACTACACCACCTCTTCGTAGATCTGATAGGACACGCAATATTCCAGAGAGATACGGATTTCTCATAAGTGAATCGAACGACGTGTTACTCATAAGCGATGACGAACCTATCAGTTATGAAGAAGTTCTGAAATGTTCAGAAAGGGACAAATGGCTTGAAGCCATGAAGTCGGAAATGGATTCCATGTACGAAAACCAAGTATGGGACTTGGTTAACCCACCTGAAGGGATTAAGCCCATAGGGTGCAAGTGGTTTTCAAGAAGAAAACCGACATGGATGGTAATTATGCTTAAATCCATTCGGATGCTCCTAGCCATAGCAGCTCATTATGATTATGAGATATGGCAAATGGATGTGAAAACAGCTTTCCTTAATGGAAACCTGCTTGAGGATGTATACAGGATACAACCTGAAGGTTTCACATCGGTTGATAAAACCAAAGTATGCAAGCTTCGACGATCCATATATGGACTGAAGCAAGCATCTAGGAGCTGGAACATCCGTTTTGATGAGACAATCAAAAGTTTGATTTCTCATAAAATCCTGACGAACCTTGTGTGTACAAGAAGGTTAGTGGGAGTGCAGTCGTATTCCTAGTATCATATGTCGATGACATATTACTTATAGGAAACGATATATCAGTATTACAGACAGTTAAAATTTGGTTGTCCAAAACTTTCTCCATGAAAGACCTGGGAGAAGCAACCTATATCCTTGGGATTAGAATCTATAGAGATAGATCAAAACGGTTGCTTGGTCTTTCGCAGTCTACATATATAGACCGAATGCTAAAAGGGTTTAGCATGTCGGAATCCAAGAAAGGTTACCTTCCCATCAGGCATGGGATCAACCTTTCAAAGTCTATGTGTCCGCGCACAGAAGACGAGAGGATTTGCATGAATAAGATTCCTTATGCATCCGCGATAAGATCTATCATGTATGCTATGTTATGTACAAGGCCCGATGTATCGTATGCTTTGAGCGTCACAAGCAGATACCAGTCGGATCCAGGAATGGATCATTGGGCAGCTGTCAAGACAATCCTTAAGTACTTAAGAAGAACTAAGGATGTGTTCCTAATATATGAAGAAGGAGATATGGTAATACGTGGGTATACAGATGCCAGTTTCCAGACAGATAAGGATGACTTCAAATCTCAGTCTGGATACGTATTTACTTTGAATGGAGGCGCAATAAGTTGGAAAAGTTCCAAACAAGACATCGTAGCGGATTATACCATGGAAGCAGTTTGGATCAAGAAGTTTGTCTCGAAACTTGATGAGGTTCCAACCATAGATGAAGCAGTGCCGGTTTACTGCGACAACAATGGAGCTATTGCACAAGCAAAGGAACCAAGGTCTCATCAGCGATCCAAACACGTGCTTCGCCGCTATCATCTGATCAGAGAGATTATAAGTAGGAATGACATACAAATTGAGAAAATTCCCACCGAAATGAATTTAGCGGATCCTTTAACTAAGGTCTTACCTCAGAGCAAGTTTGAGGGTCATGTTAGAGCCTGTGGTATTGGATACCGTAGCGATTGGCATTAGGCCAAGTGGGAGTTTGTTAGTGATATGAGAGAAGTGTCCTAAGGCAATCGCCTTATGATTGTAAAACATTTATTTTAATAAATGATAATTCACTATTTGAGTATACATGCTTGTGTATTTGATTGGGATCTTAAACTCATCTACTGAATGTCCGCAATACAACTCACAGCATAAGAGAATTTGTGATGGGATCACAACTAGTGATTATCTCTAAATGTGCAAATGTGAAGTATTGAAAATATCCCTAGTCTGTTGAGACTAACATGGGTTATTCTCTAATCAGCTGATTCTCACTGGCTGGTGACATTGGGATATCCGGAGATAAACATGGATGCTAGTTAAGGGAACTAGTTCATTGGAGTGACTAGCTGTAAGACTTCATATGGAATCTATATATATGGAAATGTCAATGAAGATCTTCTGCAGCTTAAGTGCGATGTTCCTTTGACTTGCGGTGTTCAAGTCATCTTGGTCATGGAGACTTATACTTTAACATCTTAAGCAAGCATCTCCAAGGAGGTGTGGACCCAGGATGATTGGGTATAAGCCGAAGTGCCCGAAGATGTTTGAACAGCCTACAAAGGATTCACCACTCCTTGCGAGGAGATGTATACCCAGGCCTATCGTCGGATTGTTACTCAAAGCCTCTGGCCAGAGCATATCATGTTTAGAGTGCGAGTCTCTAAAATACATGAGAGTAATTAGAAATCCAAAGGACGAGAAAGATACTACTTGGGCTAGGTGTGACGTAGTCAGTCTAGTGGGGACTGACACAAACAGACCATGTCCTGAACCAAGTGGGTATAAGATGGTGAAGGGAATGGGGCACGATTCATTAGAGCTGCTGAAGGGTTTCAGAATTACTTCTGAGGTCAACCGTTGATCTTTCGATTAATTGGGGGTCATGATGTACTACTAGGTGCCACTCATGATCGTTCTATAATTAGTTGATTATAGAAGGCCAACATAAATCGAAAGCCTATTTAGTCACACGCACTACGAGTAATCTGAGGGATTTAAAATGAGTTAAAAATTAGATTTTCCTATCAAGAGAAATAAGACGAATCTGAGTTAATCAGAGGCGCAACGGAAACTTAAAATGGCTAAGTCTTTTGAAGGCTTATTGGGCGAATTAAATGAGTTTAATTCGCGATCGGTTCGGCTTGGTTTGGCCGGCCAAAGAGGGTGCCAAACCCCTTGGGTTGGCCGGTCACATTAAAGGGAAGAAACCAATTTAATTGGTTTAATTAATAAAATAAATCTAGTGCGATTTATTTTATAAATTATGGATAAATAAATTGGTATAAAGAAATTTATATAAATAAATTTATAGAAATTTATTCCTTTTATGGAAGTTAAAATAATCCATGAATTGATTTATTTTAATTTTATAAAATCAATTATGATTTGATTTTTCCATAATACGAAAGTTTATAAATTTCTTATAAAATTTATTCCATAATTAAAAAGAGAGAAGGATTTGTTTTATGGATAAATAAATTTGTATAAAGAAATTTATATAAATAAATTTATAGAAATTTATTCTTTTTATAGAAATTAAAATGATCCATGGAATGATTTATTTTAATTTTATAAAATCAATTATGAATTGATTTTTCCATAATAAGAAAGTTTATAAATTTCTTATAAAATTTATTTCATAATAAAAGGAGAAAAAGTATTTATTTTATTATAAAGTTAGTTATAATAAAACTTGGTTTAAACGGAATAATTCATAAGAGAATTTATAGGATAAATTTCTTATGATAACTAATTCCGTTAATTCCGTTAAGAGGAGACTTAGCAAGGGAGATGCAACTATATAAGGAACCAAAGGGAAGCCTTTATTCCTAACTAATCAATAATCGAGTATTGATATAGAGCTCCCTCTCTCTCTCATCTTCTCCTTCCCTTCTCTTTCCTTTAGGGCCGGCGCCCACCCTAGCCTTTCTAGGGCCGGCGCCCAACCTACACCCAAGCAAGAGTTGGTGTGAGCAAGGGTTGCCGTGAGCCATCTACATCATGGAGAAGCCAACCAAGAAGAAGAAGAAGCGGATCACATCTCCTTCCCTCTCGGAATTCGATTCCGTTTTCTTGGTGGTTAGTTTCCCTTTCCTCTCTTGATCTTCTTTGTTGTGCCAATAGAGAATCTAGTAGTTCTCGTCGGCACAAAACTCGTGACTTTGCGAAGTCATCCCGAAGAGAACTCGGCGTGGACGCGAATAGAGGCAGAGCTTCCAAGGGATGCTACGGTTGGATCTCGTCCCTTACTTCGAGTTACGCGAGGTACATAGTAAATTAGTTTACTTTTTCCGCAAAGTTTTATTTTATGATTATGTCAACACACCATAAGGTTGCATGCTAGATACGAAGTTAAAATAATTTAGGAAATTATTTTATGCAAATTCTTCTCCTGCACGTAAAATTTAAAATTTTACGAACTCGTATCCTTGTCAACATGCACCCGGTCCCAACAAGGGTTTCGATGCCTAGCAGCCCTTCGCTAGGTGCCCACCAGCCCTTCGCCAGGTCTTAGGGTTTCTATGCCTAGCAACCCATCGCTAGGTGCCCTGCAGCCCTTCGCCAGGTCTTAGGGATTCGATGCCTAGCAGCCATGTTGGAGCAATCGGCCCTAAGATGGTCCGGAGTGACCATAGGTTTTGATGTTTGGGCAAAGGGTTTAAGTTAGGTTTCCCCTTTTGTACTTATATGTGAATGTTGAGTGTGTAGGTTGTATAGGTTACACATATGAACTTGACTGGACGGCCTCGATACAGTGAAGGATGGCATGGAGGCAAGCTGGAGGCTTGTGTGCGCATCCAAGGGACCTTGGAGATTAGGGACGATGAGCTGATGGGCGCGGACTTCGAGGCATGCTTGAAGGATGGCATGGAGGCAAGCTGGAGGCTTGCGTGCATCCGAGGGACAGGAGCCGAAGATGAAGAGGGTGCGAAAGCAACAGTCGAGGCTGCAGAGGAGGAGTCAGTCGAGTCGTGAGGGTCGAGTGCTGTGTGAATGTACTCGGGAAGGGATTCAGCTGGGGACCAGTCAACTGCCCTGGGGCAGTCGACTGGTAGGTGGCTGGTGAGATGGCAAATTCGAATGTTAGGAGTATCAACGGTCGAATTTGGCTAGCACTAGTCGACTGCCCTGGGGGTAGTCGACTGGTAGCGAGAAATCCGCCCCGTGTCCTATTTAAAGAGGACTTCGTGGTGGCTGAGCTTCTTGACGAGTTTGGTCTTGGTTAAGGGCCAAACAGTAGTCTTTGTGCTCAGAGTTTCTCAAGGTGTTGTGGTGAGGTTTCTCCACCCACAAGGAGCGACGAAAGCTAGCCGAAGGTTATCCGGGGAGTGATCCACCGACGGATTCTTGGATTAGTCACCCGGTTGGGGTGGATACCAAGTAAATTCTGATTGTTAGCGTTGTTTATTCTTTTTATTATTATTTCCGCTGTGCAACTAACAACGCAGGTACAAGAAAGATCCGAGAAACGCTATTCACCCCCCCTCTAGCGCACCATAAACGATCCTTCAATTGGTATCAGAGCGAAGGACCGCTCTTAATCGGACTAATCGCGAGGGAGCAAGAACGCTAGAGGAAGAATGATGGAAGACAAATTTAGGGACGACATCTACATCCCACCGCCCTACGATCATGAAGACTTCGAATATTGGCGGGCAAGGATGGAGACATGGCTTAGCATGGATTGGCCATGTAGGATAGCCATAGAAGAGACCTTTGAAGTTCCAAAGGACAAGCATGGTAAGAAACTTCTCCTAGATATAGGGACAAAGAGCAACAAGAATAATTTCGGGCAAATAAGAAGGTGATTGATATCTTGTTAAATATTTTGCCTAACGATATTTTGAATGACGTAGGTAAATATGAGAATGCTCATGAATTGTGGGATAAGTTGGAAAAGTGTCACAAGAACCCTACACAAATTCAAGAGCCCGAAGAAATCAACTCATTGGTTCAAGAAGTGGATGAAGAAAGTGAGAGGTCATCCACCTCATCTAGAGAAGAGGAGGAGGCCACCACCTCAAGGATTGAGGGGGAGGAGAGACCCTCGTCTACACAAGAACAAGAGGAAGCATCTTCTTCATCCAAGGTTGAAGAGGAAGTCAACCTAGTCTTCAACTCCACCAAAGCCAAGAGAAAGGAGCATATTATATGCTTTGGTTGCAACCAAAAGGGGCACTACAAGGATAAGTGCCCACAAGGTAAAAAGGAGGTAAAATCTACACTCATTTCAAATTCATTTAATTCTAACATGAAGTGTAGGAATGGAGAATCCCAAGAGAAGAAGAGGAGAATTCGATGCTTCACATGTGGTGAACTGGGACACTACCACACCAAGTGTCCCAAGAAGGAAGAGCTCAAGAAAATGGGACACTTGAGGAGATGGGAAAAAGAAGAAAGGAGTAAGCAAAGACCACAACGAGGAGGGACTACAAGGGTAAGGGAGGTAATTCCTAACCCTAGGATAAAATGCAATTCAATTTCAAATTCCTCCTTGCATATTAAAAATAATGTTAAGAATCCATTCATGCATGCTAGAGCTCATGAGAAATGTTTAATGGTACATAATTTTGGATTTAGATACAATGATAGGACTAGGGTTAACAAGGTAGAACACAACCCTAGGAAAAGCATGCATAATGATAGACCCAAGACCTAAGGATCATGACACTAATCCCAAGAAGGGAATGAATGTGCCTAGAAAGGAGGTTAGGCCTAAGAATGTCCAAGGTGGACACATAAATCCAAAGGTTAGAAATTTGGAAAGGGAAAATCAAGCCTTGAGGGCAAGGCTTGATACATTAGAAAAGGCCCTAGAAAGGTTCACGGTTGGATCTAAGGGCCTAGACATTGTGTTGGGCAGTTTGAAACCCAACTACGATAGATCGAGATTGGGATACCGGTCTAAGACCTCCAAGGCCAACAAAAAGAAGTATGCTGGGGAGGCATACAATCATGGTAAGGAGGGTAAGTCTAAGGATGACATGGGAATGCCATCCAAGGGTAGAAAGGGTAACTTAACCAAGGACAAGGTGTCCAAGGTTAAGAAGGTTCACTTTGTAGGCCAAGAGTCACTGGGGGCACACCGGTGTGGCTTAGTGTGGATTGAGTCACCTAGGGAGGTGGCTAGGGCTCAGAGCTCAAGGGGGAGCTCTAGGAGGCTATGGGGTCCATGGTGAATGGATCTCAAGAGTTTCTCTCCTATAAAATTAGGTTGAAGTGTGCCAAAAGAATTGGAAGACTTGGGTAAGTCTTAATTCTAGAAAATGGCACATTAAAAGGAGAATTAGGGAGAAAAAGGTGAAAATAGAATATATCTAAGAAAATTAGGTTTCAATGAGTGAACGTCATGCAATTCAGTGCTAGAAATGAGTTATGATCAAGTATAAGAGAATACATTAAGGAGAAGTCACAATTGAGACTTTTGGAGATGAGTTTCAATGATACACTTTAGGATAAGTTGAGTTTCGTGCCAATCTTGGGATCCGGAGTACATTTGTTTGGAAACGTATTTTTTCCAAGTGGACATTGGCCCCACAAATCTCCCTATGAAATTTCATAATTTTTGAAGATTTGTGGAATTATCTAGGCATTACTGAAATTTGGCTAAAAAACCTGAATTTCAGGTATCAGTCGACTGCCCTGGGGGCAGTCGACTGGTCTCAGCCCAGAAACATTCTGTGAGTTTTGGGAGTTGATTGTCCCAGGGGCAGTCGACTGGTATATAGGCTGAAATAGGAAAATGGTTATTGAATGATAGAATATGATGTCTAAAGTAAAATCCTTGATGATACTGGTTGAGTAAAGATGTGCCTCATGGGTTAGTGATGATTCACTACTAGAAAAAATGCATTCAACAACAGTGAATCACTGTTGTCGTATGCCAAATACCACTGTTGTTAAAGGCCATGTTGTTAAAGGGGGGTCTACGACAACAGTGAATCACTGTTGTCGTTTGGTCTACGACAACAGTTTGACAACAGTTTTCCACTGTTGTCGTATATCACATTCGACAACATTTTGACAACAGTTTTTCACTGTTGTCTTTTATTATATTCGACAACAGTTTTATAACCGTTGTCGTATATCAATAACAACAGTTTATCACTGTTGTCGTTTAGGGTTTTCACTGTTGTCGTTTAGATGAGTTTTAACAACGGTGTTTAACTGTTGTCGTATATCGAATTCACCGTTGTATTTCCATTATATTTGACAACAAAGATATTTCCATTATATTTTCAATTAAAAGGCAATAATTTAACCTCGAAACAAAAACTATATATATCAAACATCATCAACATATTTACAATAAAGATCCACCACAACCTTTCTACAGACGAAACTACAAAAATATCTTCTGTCCAAAAACCTTTCTACAGACGAAACCACTAATGTATCTTCTGACCCAAATTACAAGAGTTCAAATTATATATAATTCTGACCCAACTAAACTTACAATGAAGTTCAAATCACAAAAATTATAGCTTGGAAGGTCAGATTAATGGTCTTCGAACATGATCACGAACAAGTCCCTGCAGCTGGAAAAAAGAGAACAAACACTCTACTTGTAAACTTCATTACAAGTGAATGCAAAGTCATTCATCTTTAATGTAGATGGTGTCATGTCAACACCAGTGATAGTGCCACTAAACCTATTAACATATTAAGATGCTACCTTTTAAGATACAGATTAAATTGGACAATTTTCATGTTCATTAATAACTTAATATACAGTTAACATGCACCTTCTCTCTAGAGTTTCATTGCCCTCAAATCTCATCTTGAATCTCATCCCAACAGTGAATTTGAAAGTCTTGGATTCAAGATATTTGTTGACACTTATAATGAACTCTGATTGACTTGTCCTGAAAACAAAACGATAATTACATTCTTTTTCATTTACGACCTACACAAATATGAGTAGGCATTACACGCGGGAAAAAAACAGGTATGAAGACAACCAACTCCAAACCAATGTAGAAAATCAACGTTGACAAACTTATAAGCTTAAGCACCCTTTTATTAGTAAAACTACAGCTATGATTAGAAAATACAGGCTAATCATCATCATGCATGTGCTGAGAGAGAAAATAATATCACAACGAGAGGAAATTCAAAAGTACTTATATCTAACCTTGGTTTATAGGAAACGGAAAAAAGAGTCCCAGTAGCAATAGCATGAGATGGAGTAGCTAGCACTCCAAGATGCATGCTATGACTGGATATGACTGATGATGCCATATTGTGTAGTCTGCTCTTAAGTCTTCTAACTCCGACTCGAAGCTCATTGTTCTCACCTCTGCTACGCACACAAAGCGCTTAAATAGAATTCCCAAGATGAGAACTTATCCAAGAAAAACAACCACAACTACAAAATCCATTATGGAAGATAAATGGAAGGGGGAAAAAACATGGCTGATAGTACATCTTGTACCATAGAAAAATAAATGCATCACCAGCTACCAATCTCTTAGAGCTAAGAAAGATACTGCAACCAGTTGTAAGCAAATGACGTCTTGGCTGCCCTGGAAGAAGAGTAGGAACTCCAATTAACATATAACACTTATTAATTCTGGTAGATTGAAAAACTTGCAAAATATCACAGTTATCTAGCTCAACTATACGAGTAATATTAAACATTGTCGTGTATAAACAGCAGACGACTAAAATATCCAAAGCAGATTATGAAATTCTCAAATTATGAAGTAAAACATTAATTTTACAATTCATGTCATAGATACGCCTTTTTATGAGGCCAGGAAACAAAAATTAAATTTTCATTGCAAAGAAGCATGAAAACAAATCATTTGATCCTGATAAAAAAGAAATTTATTAGGGGTCAAACAACAAAGGGTGAGATTTTGAGTTATATGAACATATCAGCAATTTGGTGTGTTATATACCTCGATAGATGTGATGAAAATGCCACTCATTTCCATGAAGATCTTTGGCAACCAACTCTTGGCAAGGTGGATTTTGGGACATATCCTAAACAGAGATATTGAAGAAAATTCAAAGCTGAAACTTTCTAAACATTTTCTAGATAAATATGGTAACTGTTGGTTGGTCAGATACACAGTCCATATATCTTAATATTGAGTAGGTCACACAATCAGTTCATATTTCTTAAAACCAACTGACCAGTGGAGGAAGGCATTCATCTGCATGCTTCCTAAGAACTGAGAATCCCCCATGAGTGCTCGTGTCGGATGTAGTTAGGATCTTACAGAAAGACTGGACACTGATATTTTGCAGATCCAATAGTAGAGGATCTGGACTAGTGAGCTCATCTTGCTGATTAGCATAAAGATATAAGAAAAATAGATCAGTAGAACAATCAATAGTCTTGCCAGTACATCATAGTAGCAACAAAGAGAATCACAGAATCAAGCAAATCAGTCAGATTTAATTATGTGATTACGCCAAGGTGAAAACCAAGACTTCATTTTACTACCTAATTAGCATCCAAAACTCAAAATCCACTTTACCATAGCATTATCAGCATATATAAAGAATGAAATGATTATGAACATGTTCAAACTAAAAAAAGGAGAGAACGTAAAACTTCTAAATGATATACATTGTGGAGGCATCATGAGGTACACATATACAGAAATACTTACATTTACTTCAGGATGCAGTGTGATCTGTGCATATACTTCATCAGTGTCTGGTTCAACCTACATATATTTGAATGTAAAAAAGGAGCATTCAGTTCACTGATGCTTTAAGGATGAAGAAAGATGAAAGACATCAATTGTTACAAACAAATTGTTAGTTTTTGTCTGAATATAATGATGTTACAATTTCATTACATTAAATATAATTTAATTACATTAAATAATTATTTGTAAACACTCTACTTGTAAACACTCTACTTGTTACAATTTCATTAAATTAAATATAATTTCTTACAGAGTAATAAATAAAGTTATAAAATATATCTACAAACAAATTGTTAGTTTTTGTCTGAATAGCAAAGTCTTACACAACAAGCCAAAGAGCATAAGATACTATAAATCTACTTGTAAACTACTAATTAATAGGGTTGACAGAAAATTATGCTCTACTGGACAATGTTCTTAGTTTCAAACTCATCAACAGTTAGTGAATGAATGAAGTTATCAAGGAATTAGTTGGGTCCTACATAAAAAAAATGATCAAAGCTCAACTAAACTTAGCTAATGCAATTTGGGAATCTAATAGAGCTCACGTACAAGTTTGGAAATCCCAAGGGAAACATCCAAGAATGAAGATCACAACCAAGCCTTACCTGAAAACCCACACACCAAGCTTTCCTCTGCCCCTTTCTGTTTCGATCAGAAGAAACCCAGCCACATGCAAGAGCCCTAATTTCCAGAAATCCCTAGGAAGAGGACTAGGTTAGCTCCAACTCACGGTACCAAAAACAATCAATAGTGATCTCAACTCACTAGGAGGGCCGCTGGCAGTGGCACTCAGCCGGGAAGGAGCAATTCGCCTGTCATAGCTAGCGATGAAGATGCGGTGTTGACACAGGGTACTGCTTGCCTAGGCGTTAGTAGCTAGGGCACGCGATCGAGGAAGAAGAAAAGGTAAGTGAGGAGGCGTCGAATCCTTGCTTGCGCGATGAAGAAGAAGAGAGCGAGAGGAGTCGGGGCTCACCTCGCGAGGGTGAAAGGAAGCGCCGCTCTCGGGGCTTCCTTGGACTCGGGCGATGAAGAAGGGGGAGAGGCGTCGACTCGTGGCTGCGAGGGGTTTGTGTGAGAGAAGCGTAAATGGTCGGGGGTTTGGGTGGTTGGCGGGCGAGGAAGAGAAAAGATTAGGGGTTTGTGCGACGAGAAAAAAGATGATTAAGGATCGAAAAATAAGAGAATGAGGATTTAATAGTTCGTTGTTTTTTTGTAGTTGGATATCCACCGTTGATTTTGTTTATTGCTTGAACAGCACAACAATACAACAACAACAGTTTAATATAACTGTTATCTATTGTCTTAATAGACAACAGTTTATCACATCAGTTGTTGTAAATCCCGCCTATAGACAACAGTTATTTTATAACTGTTGTCGTTGAGTATACATACGACAACATTTTGTTATTACTGTTGTCTTTTTACGTATACAGACCAACAACAACAACGGTTAATACTAAAACTGTTGTTAAATTGACATAAGACAACACTTTATCAAAAAACCGTTGTCGATTATGTGTTGTTGAATGCAAAAATTCTAGTAGTGATTATATGAAATGAGGCCAAGGAAGTTTGATAAGTTTCTCATGTGTATCTAGGATTTAGAGATAAAAACGGGGAAACGTTCATCATATTAAGGATATGGATAAAGAAATAAATTGAGGACAATTTTATGTGTCAAATTATGATGATTAGTTTTGGCAAACACATGGAATTAGAGATACATTTGCAAATTGATACGAAATGTCAATCTTTTGAGGAAATTAGGAATTGTACCAAAAGTCAAGCACACTTGACATTTTTATGAAATCATATTCTTCTAGGATAGGGTATATAATAGCAAGTGTGCTTGCAAATTTTTAGAGTTTTTAAGGTTTTGTTGAGTTCTTTTTTGGCACTAAGGGAAAGATTGCTTGGGGGCAAGTCTATGATAGTGTCAAAGGGGTATGAACTCGGGTGTTGGGTTGTGTATAACTCAACATGGTGTCTAGGAGGTTATGTTGGGTAGAACTTAACCTGGGAAAAATTAAAATTGGGAGAAGGCATGGGTAAAGGGGGAGGTTGACTCCTAGTTGCCTTAATTTTCATTTAGAAAATTTTTGGGTTTTGTATCAAACTTGGGAATGGTGATAGATACATAGTGAGATGTATTTTTCCCAAGTAGGTATGGGTACCACAAAGTTCTCCACCAAATTTGGGAATTTTTGAAGATTTGTGGAATTTCTGGCGCATTTCTGAAAAATGGCTAGAAAGGTTGAAATCAGAGTATCAGTCGACTGCCCATTTGGGCAGTCGACTGCCCAAGTGCTGTTTGTGTATCAGCAGTTAGTTTGGGATTCAAATGATGAGTAACAAGTGTATGGGGGTCTAGTACACTATGTTTAGGATCATTGGGGATGTAAAGAACCAATAATTGGGATATTATTGGGGTCTTTTTGATGTATGGCAAAGGGGGAGAAATGTTGGGTTTAAGTGGGAAACCAAACATACCTTTGCTAGAAACCCTAGTTCTAGGGGGAGCTTGTAACGACCCGAAAAATTATCTCAATATTTTCTTTAAAAATATTGACCATGCCTAGAAAGATTCTCGAGGAACATAGGGACACTAGTATAAACCGTAGCATGATGATCCATGATTTTCGATATAGAATAAGAAGCTAAGTGCTAATGGGCCTTACATGGGGTTTTCTAGTACCATGGTTATTAGTGGAATTTAGGTAGAATTTAATATAAATAGAAATGGGTTTTGTAGGGTTTTTCGGGCCGCGAAAACTGCCTTTTCGCGTCGCGGAAACCCCGAAAGTCCCAAGAGAAAGGATCCGAGCGAAGAAAACCATTTCAAAAATTTACGAGTGCTCGTTTACATGCTTCAAAACCCGATCTACTCCTAGATCTAAAGAGAGATAAACCGTTTTTACCTTTGGTGCGTGCCCCGCTTAATCCCGCTCGCTCCTTTTGGATGTCGGATCTCTAGGACGTCAAGTGCCGTCCCTCTAGAATTATCCACGCGAACAAAGTGGATGGAGGAAACCCTTTAGGTGTGCTAGCACCTTTCAAGGATTCGGCCAAGAGGAGAAGAGGAAGAAGAACACCAACACTTGGAGAGGAAGAAGAGAAGACCCACCCTCTAGGGAAATGAAACCAAAACAATGGTTTTGTTCTCTCATGTGGCCGGCCACTTAATGGCCATTAATGGCCATTAAGTGGCCTTCCATAACCCTCTTTCAATTTGAATTCAAATTCAAATGGGGGTTACAACCTTTGGAGATGATGTGGAGCATCATCATTGGTCAAATACCAAGCCAAGTCATCACTTGGTCAAGTCAAGGTGAGGTGGCCTTTAGGTCAAGTCAAACTTGCCTTTTATGGACTTTCCATATTTAGTCAAGTCAAACTTGACTCCATTTCTTCTCCCATGTCAAGTCTAACTTGAAGTGGAACCAAGTCAAGTCAAACTTGATTTGGATTTGGGTCAAGTCAAACTTGCCTTTTATGGACTTTCCATATTTAGTCAAGTCAAACTTGACTCCATTTCTTCTCCCATGTCAAGTCTAACTTGAAGTGGAACCAAGTCAAGTCAAACTTGATTTGGATTTGGGTCAAGTCAAACTTGCCTTTTATGGACTTTCCATATTTAGCCAAGTCAAACTTGACTTCATTTTTCTCCATCTATTTGTTCTTTGCGTGTGACCCTATAGGTTTTTGTAACGTTGGCAATGCTTCTAACCTCTTAGAAACATAAGCAATGAGCGATATCTAGCAACACATCATTGCTACCCAAGTTACAAGAATGTTGTGATCCAACATCACCAATGTGACTACTAATTATGACTTTCATAATATGTGACAATGTCCTTCTATTCTCGATATCTAGATTGATCTTCTATGAGGCATAGACCGTGCCATCCTCCAATCAATCTATGTGTCTTGAACTCCAAGTAGACTCACTATAATCAAATAAGCTCAATATCTCATATTGTCTTATTTGGGCATGGCCATGCACTTAGTGATCTCACTCTATCAAGACTATGATATCTCTCCCGTCATATAGGAGGGATAGATCCCATCTACATCACTCACATCCCTCCGCATAGTTTGTTACATACCCAGTAATCGCCTTTATAGTCCACCCAGTTACGGGTGACGTTTGACGAAACCAAAGTACATAACTCCTTATGTAGGGAACTATGGTGACTTCAGGTCTAAGGACTAATAGTCATACTAATAGTCACATGAGAAAGTATATGACACTCATATAACGATCCATGATACTTTCTCATGGTGGGCCATTCAGTATACATTCTCTAATGTATACTCATGTGTCAACTTGATATCTCATATCCATGACTTGTGAGATCAAGTCATCATGTTGACCTACATGCTAGTCTCTATGCATTAACATTGTCCTTGAATGTTAATACTTGACTAGGAATAATTAAGAGTAGTGTTCTCTATATCATCTAACTATCGATTCAACTAATCGATTGATATAGATAAGAACCTTCTACTCAAGGACGTTATTATACTAAGTTATTTGGCACCAATACACATAAGTACAATAACCATAAGAAATGCCTTTATATATAAGAAATATATATACAAGAATATGATACAATGAGTCCAAAAAGTAATCATCATATGATTGGCTCTAGGGCTCTCACTAACAATCTCCCACTAGCACTAGTGCCAATCGCTGTAGTATCTAATACCCAATGACCTAGTGTGACCATCATGCTTCATCTGTGCCAAAGCCTTGGTCAAGGGATCTGCGACGTTAGCCTCTGTGGGTACTCTGCAAATCTTCACATCTCCTTGATCGATGATCTCTCGAATGAGATGGAATCGCCGTAGTATGTGTTTGGTCCGCTGGTGTGAGCGAGGTTCCTTAGCCTGCGCAATAGCTTCATTGTTGTGACAATAGAGCTCTACGGGATCAGATATGCTAGGAACCACCCCAAGCTCAGTGATGAACTTGCGGATCCAAACTGCCTCCTTTGCTGCCTCTGATGCAGCAATATACTCAGCTTCTGTTGTAGAATGTAACGACCCGGAAAATTCTCTTAATATTCTATGAAAATATGGAGCATGTTTAGATAATTTTCGAAGGATCTAGAAGTATTGATACGAGCTTTGGGCTAGAAAATTCATGTTTTCTCATTTAAATTGAGAAAACTAAGTACTAATGGGCCTTATATGGGCCTTTCTAGTACCATAATTATCGGTGGATTTTAGGTAAAAGTTAGTATAAATATAAATAGGATTTAATTGGATATATTAGCATGATTTTGGGTAAATATTAGTCTAATTTCCCCATTTAAATAAAGAGATTTGGTACTAATGGGCTTTAAATGGACTCCAAAAATGGGTATTAATTGGTTAAAATTAATATAAATATAAAAGAATTTTATTTAGGAATATTGGCAAAATTATGGGTCATTTTTGGAGAATTTTCGAAATAAAAGGGGAATTTTCGAAAATAAGAAAAAGGATTAAATAAAATAAAAATAAAGGTGCATGGGCCAAGGATTGAACGTTAGACCTCTTTTACAACCAAGAATGCTTTAACCAACTCACCTAGCAAGGAATTCTTGTGAGGAAATGAAGTGAATGGTAGTTAAATGGTAGAAGAAGATGAAGGGCCATGGAAAACTCTTCATTCACCACTTTAATGGTTGATTAATAAGGGGGTTTGGGAGTTTCATTCTTCATGCCATCAATTGCATTTGCTTCTCTCTTCCTTCTCCATTCTTGCCGAGCACTCAAGGAGGACTTCTCCCTTGAGAAAACTTCACAAAAAGTCTCATCCTCCAAGATCTAAGGTCTTCTCAAGTTTCCAAGGGCTAGGTGTGGTCAAGTCTTCTTCCTTCTTTCCATCCAAGGTCTAAAAATCAAGAAATCTAAGGTAAGACTCTCTCACCTGTGGTATAATAGTTATCTATGATTTCCATGATTTTTAGCATGATATATGGGTTAGTTTTTGGATGTGATGTTGAAAGGAAAGAAAAACCAAGGTCCTTAAGTTCAAGGGTTTCGGCCAGCATGTTTTAAAAGTCTAAAAATATGTTAAAAATCATGATAATGTTATTTAGTGTTTCCTTATGATGTTTAGAAGTTAAGTAAAATTTTTGGGAATTTTTGGAGTACTCTAGGACACCCTAGAGTTTCGGCCAACATGAAGGAAGCAAAACCCAGAACTTTAAGTTCAAGGGTTTCGGCCAGCATGTTTTAAAGGTCTAAAAATTAGTTAAAAAATCATGATAATGATATTTAATGTTCCCTTATGATGTTTAGAAGTTAAGTATAATTTTTGGGAATTTTTGGAGTACCCTAGGACACCCTAAAGTTTCGGCCAACATGAAGGAAGCAAAACCCAGAATCTTAAGTTCAAGGGTTTCGGCCACTATGTTTTAAATGTCTAGAAATATGTTAAAAATCATGATACTGTTATTTAATATGCCCTTACGATGTTTGGAAATTAAGTATAATTTTTGGGAATTTTTGGAGTACCCTAGAGACCCTATGAGTTTCGGCCAACAACAAGGAAAGGAAACCAAGAACCCTAGGTTTGTGGGTTTCGGCCACCATGATTTTGGGGTCTATAATTATGCCAAAAATCTTGATGATGTTGATTAATGTTCCCTTATGATGTCTAGTAAGTAAATATAATTTTTGGGAATTTTTGGGGTACCCTAGAGTACCCTAGGGTATAGGTAATTAGGAGGTATGCTTAAGTAAGGTGGAGGAATACCATGTTAACTAAACCTATAGCTTATATGTCATGAAATATACGTTAGGTCATAGAATGTTTAGACATATGCCATGATTTAGGAATGATATGTATGTATGACATGATGTATGAATGATATGTATGTATGCCATGTCTTATGAATGATATGAATGTATGTCATGCTTGTGTGTGTATGCCATACTATATGAAT
Organism: Boesenbergia rotunda; assembly: GCA_024364735.1. Classification (NCBI taxonomy): domain Eukaryota; kingdom Viridiplantae; phylum Streptophyta; class Magnoliopsida; order Zingiberales; family Zingiberaceae; genus Boesenbergia; species Boesenbergia rotunda. The sequence continues at coordinate 435,350 of JAGFNQ010002104.1, read as the reverse complement.
GATGTGTACCTATGCCATGTCTAATAATGGAAACGATGAATGAAGGCTAAGTATGATGAATGAATGAATATGCTATGCATGATGATGCCTTTAAGGCATAATGATGATGAAAGAATGATGAACGAATGAATATGCTATGAATGATGATGAATGAAGAAGCATATGAAAGCATTTATTTTATTTTATGGGCTTGTACCGGACCTAAGTAAGGTCCACGGTTCTGGACTACCGATGATGCTGTCCACGGTTCGGGACTATCGATGATGCTGTCCTTACGGTTCGGGACTACCGATGAAGCTGTCCTTACCCTAGTAGGTCGAGATTAGCTACCTCGTATTTACTTAGGGATGCGCGCATATGATGAATGAATGTGGTACAAGCCAGGGCCCAATGAAAGTTATGATTATGTTAAAAGCATGTTTTCAAGATTAAGCATCCTTATATATATATATATATATATATATATATATATATATATATATATATATGCACGATTGCCACAGCATCCATTCATGTTATGCATTATGTTATGAAAAGTATGTTTATGAAAAGTATGTTATGAAGATTTGTTCATGCCATGATTTTATTTATGTTTATGCCATGATTTTATTTATGTTTATGTCATGATTTGATTTATGTGTATGCCATGATTTTATTTATGTTATGTCATGATTTGATTTATGTGTATGCCATGATTTTATTTATGTTTATGCCATGATTTTATTTATGTTTATGCCATGATTTTATTTATGTTTATGCCATGATTTTATTTATGTTTATGCCATGATTTTATTTATGTTTATGTCATGATTTGATTTATGTGTATGCCATGATTTTATTTATGTTATGTCATGATTTGATTTATGTGTATGCCATGATTTTATTTATGTTTATGCCATGATTTTATTTATGTTTATGCCATGATTTTATTTATGTTTATGCCATGATTTTATTTATGTTTATGCCATGATATTATTTAAGCTTATGCCATGATATTATTTAGGTTTATGCCATGATGTTATTTATGTTTATGCCATGATTTGATGCTAGTTTAGAACGCCATGCTTTAATTATGTTTATGATAGTTTAGGATGCCATGATTTTATCTATGTTTATGTTAGTTTAGGATGTCATGATTTTATGCTAGTTTAGAATGCCATGCTTTAATTATGTGTATTCTAGGTTAGGATGCCATGAGTTTATTGATGTTTATGTTAGTTTAGGATGCCATGGTTTAATTATGTTTATGTTACGTTAGAATGCCATTATTTTGTTCATGCTCTTGCTAGTGTGGGATGCCATGATTGTAATTAGATTTATGCCATGATTTTATTTATGTCTATATCAAGTATTATGCCATGCTATGATTGTTTACGATGTTTATGTTATGTCAATAATTATGCCATACCCGAATGTTTATGGTTATGTTTATGCCATGCTATGAATGGGGTGAAGCTATGTCCATGACATGTCAAATGAATGCTAAGTGATGCTAAGGATGATGTTCTAAGTAAAGCGCTAAGAGTGCTAATGTTTCATATGTTTATGATTAAGTGACGGACGGTTTTAGTGAGTAGGAAAGAGTCTTACTAAGCCTGTGTGCTTATAGTTTTATTTTCTTATACCGCAGATCACGCAAAGGAACAGTAAGGAAGCAGCAGGAGGGCTTTGCAGAATGTGTGTGATAGTGACTTGGCCAAGAGACCATATGTTTGCTTGCCTTATGATAGAACTTTACCTTTACTACTGAGTACTTGAATATGACTATGACTCTATGATATGATGCTAAAGTATGACAGAAAGCTAAAGTATAACATGATGCTAAGTATGACATGATGCTAAGTATGTTATGATGCTAGGAATGGTAGAAAGTGCATGTAGGTGTAAGTTTAAAGTTTTCCGCTGCGTTATGATGTCTACATGCCCTAAGTATGTTAACGTAACGCCGCTTTATGGTGGTCAAAGAAAAAAAAAAGCGGGTGTTACAGGTTGGTATCAGAGCAGTAACCATCTCACTACACACACATCAAGCCCTCTTCCTGCCGCTTCCAAGTAAGTATCTTTATGTGTATTTTATGTTTTATTATGTTCCTAGAATGACGATATCTATGACTATAGAATATGCAAGTATGAACAATGTTATATGATGAAAGGTACTTTGAGATAAGTACCTATGAACGATATATATTTTAGTATATTATCTTATTTTAGGAATTAAATATTAGCACAATATAGGGGTAGGAAAAAGAAAACTGATATGGGCCATGCTTGTCTTTGATGAAGGAAAGCATGGCTAGAAGACAGAGTAACAGAATTAATAAGACTACTACATCGGCTGACCTGATGCTCAATATACCTAATATCATAACCTACTTTAAGTCACATCATAAGACAATCATGTATAAGTATTTTGCCTTATACATTAGGTCTAAGTTAGTCATAATACAATTAGTCATAAGTGTGACTCAACCTTGTGTTCATAAACATGGTGTTAATTGAGCACCATCATAATATTAGAAATTAAGATGAACCTGGTATTAACATTGTAACACCCGCTTTTTTTTTTCTTTGACCACCATAAAGCGGTGTTACGTTAACATACTTAGGGCATGTAGACATCATAACGCAGCGGAAAACTTTAAACTTACACCTACATGCACTTTCTACCATTCCTAGCATCATAACATACTTAGCATCATGTCATACTTAGCATCATGTTATACTTTAGCATTCTGTCATACTTTAGCATCATATCATAGAGTCATAGTCATATTCAAGTACTTAGTAGTAAAGGTAAGGTTCTATCATAAGGCAAGCGAACATATGGTCTCTTGGCCAAGTCACTATCACACACATTCTGCAAAGCCCTCCTGCTGCTTCCTTACTGTTCCTTTGCGTGATCTGCGGTATAAGAAAATAAAACTATAAGCACACAGGCTTAGTAAGACTCTTTCCTACTCACTAAAACCGTCCGTCACTTAATCATAAACATATGAAACATTAGCACTCTTAGCGCTTTACTTAGAACATCATCCTTAGCATCACTTAGCATTCATTTGACATGTCATGGACATAGCTTCACCCCATTCATAGCATGGCATAAACATAACCATAAACATTCGGGTATGGCATAATTATTGACATAACATAAACATCGTAAACAATCATAGCATGGCATAATACTTGATATAGACATAAATAAAATCATGGCATAAATCTAATTACAATCATGGCATCCCATACTAGCATGAGCATGAACAAAATAATGGCATTCTAACGTAACATAAACATAATTAAACTATGGCATCCTAAACTAGCATAAAATCATGGCATCCTAAACTAACATAAACATAGATAAAGTCATGGCATCCTAAACTATCATAAACATAAGTAAAGCATGGCATTCTAAACTAGCATAAAATCATGGCATCCTAAACTAACATAAACATAGATAAAATCATGGGATCCTAAACTATCATAAACATAATTAAAGCATGGCATTCTAAACTAGCATCAAATCATGGCATAAACATAAATAACATCATGGCATAAACCTAAATAATATCATGGCATAAGCTTAAATAATATCATGGCATAAACATAAACAAAATCATGGCATAAACATAAATAAAATCATGGCATACACATAAATAAAATCATGGCATAAACATAAATAAAATCATGGCATGAACATATCTTCATAACATACTTTTCGTAAACATACTTTTCATAACATAATGCATAGCATAAATGGATGCATGTAGCAACTGTGCATATATATATATAAGGATGCTTAATCTTGAAAACATGCTTTTAAATACTTGAACATAATCATAACATGCATTGGGCCCTGACTTGTACCACATTCATTCATCATATGCGCGCATCCCTAAGTAAATACGAGGTAGCTAATCTCGACCTACTAGGGTAAGGACAGCTTCATCGGTAGTCCCGAACCGTAAGGACAGCATCATCGGTAGTCCCGAACCGTGGACAGCATCATCGGTAGTCCAGAACCGTGGACCTTACTTAGGTCCGGTACAAGCCCATAAAATAAAATAAATGCTTTCATATGCTTCTTCATTCATCATCATTCATAGCATATTCATTCGTTCATCATTCTTTCATCATCATTATGCCTTAAAGGCATCATCATGCTTAGCATATTCATTCATTCATCATACTTAGCCTTCATTCATCGTTTCCATTATTAGACATGGCATAGGTACACATCATTCATATAGTATGGCATACACACACAAGCATGGCATACATTCATATCATTCATAAGACATGGCATACATACATATCATTCATACATCATGTCATACATACATATCATTCCTAAATCATGGCATATGTCTAAACATTCTATGACCTAACGTATATTTCATGACATATAAGCTATAGGTTTAGTTAACATGGTATTCCTCCACCTTACTTAAGCATACCTCCTAATTACCTATACCCTAGGGTACTCTAGGGTACCCCAAAAATTCCCAAAAATTATATTTACATACTACACATCATAAGGAAGCATTAATCAACATCATCAAGATTTTTAGCATAATTATAGACCCCAAAATCATGGTGGCCGAAACCCACAAACCTAGGGTTCTTGGTTTCCTTTCCTTGTTGTTGGCCGAAACTCATAGGGTCTCTAGGGTACTCCAAAAATTCCCAAAAATTATACTTAACTTATAAACATCATAAGGGCATATTAAATAACAGTATCATGATTTTTAACATATTTTTAGACATTTAAAACATAATGGCCGAAACCCTTGAACTTAAGGTTCTGGGTTTTGCTTCTTTCATGTTGGCCGAAACTTTAGGGTGTCCTAGGGTACTCCAAAAATTCCAAAAAATTTTACTTAACTTCTAAACATCATAAGAGAACACTAAATAACATTATCATGATTTTTAACATATTTTTAGACCTTTAAAACATGCTGGCCGAAACCCTTGAACTTAAAGTTCTGGGTTTTGCTTCCTTCATGTTGGCCGAAACTCTAGGGTGTCCTAGAGTACTCTAAAAATTCCCAAAAATTACAGTTAACTTATAAACATCATAAGGGAACATCAAATAATATTATCATGATTTTTATCATAATTATGGACCTTTAAAACATGCTGGCCGAAACCTTTGAACCATAGAAACCTGGATTTTGTTTCCCTTCAACATTAAATCCGAAACTAACCCATATATCATGCCAAAAATCCCCAAAAATTTCAATTAACTTCTAAACATCATAAGGGAACATTAAATAATATTATCATGATTTTTAGCATAATTATGGACCTTTAAAACATGCTGGCCGAAACCTTTGAACCATAGAAACCTGGATTTTGTTTCCCTTCAACATTAAATCCGAAACTAACCCATTTATCATGCCAAAAATCCCCAAAAATTTCAATTAACTTCTAAACATCATAAGGGAACATAAAATAATATTATCATGATTTTTAGCATAATTATGGACCTTTAAAACATGCTGGCCGAAACCTTTGAACCATAGAAACCTGGATTTTGTTTCCCTTCAACATTAAATCCGAAACTAACCCATATATCATGCCAAAAATCATGGAAAATGTTGGTAACTATTATACCACAGGTGAGGGAGTCTTACCTTAGATTTCTTGATTTTTAGACCTTGGATGAAAAGAAGGAAGAAGACTTGACCACACCTAGCCCTTGGAAACTTGAGAAGACCTTAGATCTTGGAGGATGAGACTTTTTGTGAAGTTTTCTCAAGGGAGAAGTCCTCCTTGAGTGCTCGGCAAAAATGGAGAAGGAAGAGAGAAGCAAATGTAATTGATGGCATGAAGAATGAAACTCCCAAACCCCCTTATTAATCAACCATTAAGGTGGTGAATGAAGAGTTTTCCATGGCCCTTCATCTTCTTCTACCATTTAACCACCATTCACTTCCTTTCCTCACAAGAATTCCTTGCTAGGTGAGTTGGTTAAAGCATTCATTGGTTGTATAAGAGGTCCAAGGTTCAATCCTTGGCCCATGCACCTTTATTTTTATTTTATTTAATCCTTTTTCTTATTTTCGGAAATTCCCCTTTTATTTCGAAAATTCTCCAAAAATGACCCATAATTTTGCCAATATTCCTAAATAAAATTCTTTTATATTTATATTAATTTTACCCAATTAATACCCATTTTTTGAGCCCATTTAAAACCCATTAGTACCAAATCTCTTTATTTAAATGGGGAAATTAGACTAATATTTACCCAAAATCATGCTAATATATCCAATTAAATCCTATTTATATTTATACTAACTTTGACCTAAAATCAACCGATAATTATGGTACTAGAAAGGCCCATATAAAGCCCATTAGTACTTAGTTTTCTCAATTTAAATGAGAAAACATGAATTTTCTAGCCCAAAGCTCGTATCAATACTTCTAGATCCTTCAAAAATTATCTAAACATGCTCCATATTTTCATAGAATATTAAGAGAATTTTCCGAGTCGTTACAAACATAATGTTATATAACCTGTACATTATATGAGTTACCAATCATATAATATAATTATATTATATTATATAAAGCAAACGACAATAATATGAGAGTGTGTACTAATATAAGATTATCATCAATATAACTATACTAATTCCTTATTATATAAGTATTATTATAATTCACCTATCATATAGGTTCTTAATATGAGCCTACATACAGGTTAACATGTGTCATCTCAACCTATAAGTTATCACCTATACAAATTCTTCCATAAGCAATTATAGGTATTATACCTATAATTTATATGATAAATAACTATAATTTATGATATTATGTATACCCTATAATATAGTCTCATGTAGGGAATTATATGATAGCCTACATAAATAAGATTATAACAGTGTTAGTTACATTATACTAATACTAATATAATTAATGACATAAGTCATACGGTATGACCTAGAATGATACGCATAGGGTAGTGTCCTAATTATATTAACACTTATTATAGATTAGGGGTCCACTATATTTTCACACTAATTATCAATATTAGTGTTATCAACGTATGTTTCACTATTATCTTATAGATAACCTTAAGTTATTTTATGGTAATATAATAAATATGAACTCACTAATCATATAAATAACCATATGAATATATAAGTTTATAGATAACTTAACAAACTAGAATGTAGATAGAAGAGAAATGTAGTATTTGTTATACTAGTGTTGATACAGATAAAAGATGTATGTGAGAAGCAGAGACATGGAAATCAGTGCTAATTGAGAAGAGCAATTCGTAGTAATAAATTGGTGCATAGATGATGAACTTGTGCATAGTGAGTGAAAGTTAGAGTCTTGTTTGAAGTACCAAATGGAATTAAGCAGGAATACGTTAAATGATATTCTTTCATGGGCAGCTTAATAGCAGACAAAATTTTGACAATAAGTGATAGAAACAGATAGACAATGAGAGCTAGAAAAAAAATTGTTTGAGAGGAAATCATATTATGTATTAGAACCACGTAAATATAGAGATGCAGCATAACGAATAAAATGATATGATAGCACGAAGAGTAGAAGCAGATATTATGGTACTTAGAAATCATAAGGATGTAGAAATTTTGATCTAAGAGTTGCATAACTAATAGACAAAACTAGAACAAGGAGATACCCTTAGTCAAAGTCTTATGGCAAAGTCAACGGTTCGAAGAGCTACCTGGGAACGCGAGGACGAGATGAAGCGCAAGTACCTGGAGTTATTATAAGTTTGAGGACGAACTTTCAAGAGGTATGGGGGATTGTAACGACCCGGAAAATTCTCTTAATATTCTATGAAAATATGGAGCATGTTTAGATAATTTTCGAAGGATCTAGAAGTATTGATACGAGCTTTGGGCTAGAAAATTCATGTTTTCTCATTTAAATTGAGAAAACTAAGTACTAATGGGCCTTATATGGGCCTTTCTAGTACCATAATTATCGGTGGATTTTAGGTAAAAGTTAGTATAAATATAAATAGGATTTAATTGGATATATTAGCATGATTTTGGGTAAATATTAGTCTAATTTCCCCATTTAAATAAAGAGATTTGGTACTAATGGGCTTTAAATGGGCTCCAAAAATGGGTATTAATTGGGTAAAATTAATATAAATATAAAAGAATTTTATTTAGGAATATTGGCAAAATTATGGGTCATTTTTGGAGAATTTCCGAAATAAAAGGGGAATTTTCGAAAATAAGAAAAAGGATTAAATAAAATAAAAATAAAGGTGCATGGGCCAAGGATTGAACCTTGGACCTCTTGTACAACCAAGAATGCTTTAACCAACTCACCTAGCAAGGAATTCTTGTGAGGAAACGAAGTGAATGGTGGTTAAATGGTAGAAGAAGATGAAGGGCCATGGAAAACTCTTCATTCACCACTTTAATGGTTGATTAATAAGGGGGTTTGGGAGTTTCATTCTTCATGCCATCAATTGCATTTGCTTCTCTCTTCCTTCTCCATTCTTGCCGAGCACTCAAGGAGGACTTCTCCCTTGAGAAAACTTAACAAAAAGTCTCATCCTCCAAGATCTAAGGTCTTCTCAAGTTTCCAAGGGCTAGGTGTGGTCAAGTCTTCTTCCTTCTTTCCATCCAAGGTCTAAAAATCAAGAAATCTAAGCTAAGACTCCCTCACCTGTGGTATAATAGTTATCTATGATTTCCATGATTTTTAGCATGATATATGGGTTAGTTTTTGGATGTGATGTTGAAAGGAAAGAAAAACCAAGGTCCTTAAGTTCAAGGGTTTCGGCCAGCATGTTTTAAAGGTCTAAAAATATGTTAAAAATCATGATAATGTTATTTAGTGTTTCCTTATGATGTTTAGAAGTTAAGTAAAATTTTTGGGAATTTTTGGAGTACTCTAGGATACCCTAGAGTTTCGGCCAACATGAAGGAAGCAAAACCCAGAACTTTAAGTTCAAGGGTTTCGGCCAGCATGTTTTAAAGGTCTAAAAATTAGTTAAAAAATCATTATAATGTTATTTAATGTTCCCTTATAATGTTTAGAAGTTAAGTATAATTTTTGGGAATTTTTGGAGTACACTAGGACACCCTAAAGTTTCGGCTAACATGAAGGAAGCAAAACCCAGAACCTTAAGTTCAAGGGTTTCGGCTACTATGTTTTAAATATCTAGAAATATGTTAAAAATCATGATACTGTTATTTAATATGCCCTTATGATGTTTGGAAGTTAAGTATAATTTTTGGGAATTTTTGGAGTACCTAGAGACCCTATGAGTTTCGGCCAACAACAAGGAAAGGAAACCAAGAACCCTAGGTTTGTGGGTTTCGGCCACCATGATTTTGGGGTCTATAATTATGACAAAAATCTTGATGATGTTGATTAATGTTCCCTTATGATGTGTAGTAAGTAAATATAATTTTTGGGAATTTTTGGGGTACCCTAGAGTACCCTAGGGTATAGGTAATTAGGAGGTATGCTTAAGTAAGGTGGAGGAATACCATGTTAACTAAACCTATAGCTTATATGTCATGAAATATACGTTAGGTCATAGAATGTTTAGACATATGCCATGATTTAGGAATGATATGTATGTATGACATGATGTATGAATGATATGTATGTATGCCATGTCTTATGAATGATATGAATGTATGCCATGCTTGTGTGTGTATGCCATACTATATGAATGATGTGTACCTATGCCATGTCTAATAATGGAAACGATGAATGAAGGCTAAGTATGATGAATGAATGAATATGCTATGCATGATGATGCCTTTAAGGCATAATGATGATGAAAAAATGATGAACGAATGAATATGCTATGAATGATGATGAATGAAGAAGCATATGAAAGCATTTATTTTATTTTATGGGCTTGTACCGGACCTAAGTAAGGTCCACGGTTCTAGACTACCGATGATGCTGTCCATGGTTCGGGACTACCGATGATGCTGTCCTTATGGTTCGGGACTACCGATGAAGCTGTCCTTACCCTAGTAGGTCGAGATTAGCTACCTCGTATTTACTTAGGGATGCGCGCATATGATGAATGAATGTGGTACAAGCTAGGGCCCAATGAAAGTTATGATTATGTTAAAAGCATATATATTTATATATATATATATATATATATGCACGATTGCCTCATGCATCCATTCATGTTATGCATTATGTTATGAAAAGTATGTTTACGAAAAGTATGTTATGAAGATTTGTTCATGCCATGATTTTATTTATGTTTATGCCATGATTTTATTTATGTTTATGTCATGATTTGATTTATGTGTATGCCATGATTTTATTTATGTTATGTCATGATTTGATTTATGTGTATGCCATGATTTTATTTATGTTTATGCCATGATTTTATTTATGTTTATGCCATGATTTTATTTATGTTTATGCCATGATTTTATTTATGTTTATGCCATGATTTTATTTATGTTTATGTCATGATTTGATTTATGTGTATGCCATGATTTTATTTATGTTATGTCATGATTTGATTTATGTGTATGCCATGATTTTATTTATGTTTATGCCATAATTTTATTTATGTTTATGCCATGATTTTATTTATGTTTATGCCATGATATTATTTAAGCTTATGCCATGATATTATTTAGGTTTATGCCATGATGTTATTTATGTTTATGCCATGATTTGATGCTAGTTTAGAACGCCGTGCTTTAATTATGTTTATGATAGTTTAGGATGCCATGATTTTATCTATGTTTATGTTAGTTTAGGATGCCATGATTTTATGCTAGTTTAGAATGCCATGCTTTAATTATGTGTATGCTAGGTTAGGATGCCATGAGTTTATTGATGTTTATGTTAGTTTAGGATGCCATGGTTTAATTATGTTTATGTTACGTTAGAATGCCATTATTTTGTTCATGCTCATGCTAGTGTGGGATGCCATGATTGTAATTAGATTTATGCCATGATTTTATTTATGTCTATATCAAGTATTATGCCATGCTATGATTGTTTACGATGTTTATGTTATGTCAATAATTAGGCCATACCCGAATGTTTATGGTTATGTTTATGCCATGCTATGAATGGGGTGAAGCTATGTCCATGACATGTCAAATGAATCCTAAGTGATGCTAAGGATGATGTTCTAAGTAAAGCGCTAAGAGTGCTAATGTTTCATATGTTTATGATTAAGTGACGGACGGTTTTAGTGAGTAGGAAAGAGTCTTACTAAGCCTGTGTGCTTATAGTTTTATTTTCTTATACCGCAGATCACGCAAAGGAACAGTAAGGAAGCAGCAGGAGGGCTTTGCAGAATGTGTGTGATAGTGACTTGGCCAAGAGACCATATGTTTGCTTGCCTTATGATAGAACTTTACCTTTACTACTGAGTACTTGAATATGACTATGACTCTATGATATGATGCTAAAGTATGATAGAATGCTAAAGTATAACATGATGCTAAGTATGACATGATGCTAAGTATGTTATGATGCTAGGAATGGTAGAAAGTGCATATAGGTGTAAGTTTAAAGTTTTCCGCTGCGTTATGATGTCTACATGCCCTAAGTATGTTAACGTAACGCCGCTTTATGGTGGTCAAAGAAAAAAAAAAGCGGGTGTTACATAGAATCTGCAACTGTGTCCTGCTTAGAACTCTTCTAGCTCACAGCTCCGCCATTCAAGCAAAACACGAACCCTGACTGCGATCTGTAATCATCCTGGTCGGTTTGGAAGCTGGCATCAGTGTAACCCTTTACAACTAGATGCTTATCGCCTCCAAATATCAAAAAATATTCTTTAGTCCTTCTCAAGTACTTAAGAATATTCTTGACTGCTATCCAGTGACGTTCACCTGGATCTGACTGGTATCTGCTCGTCATGCTCAAAGCATACGAGACATCAGGACGAGTACATAACATGGCGTACATGATAGATCCTATGGCTGAGGCATAAGGGATCTTGCTCATGCGGTCTCTCTCCTCTCTAGAAGAGGGACCTTGAGTCTTCGAAAGACTTACGCCATGTGACATTGGCAGATTTCCCTTCTTGGAATTCTGCATGGCAAAACGGTGTAATACCGTATCGATGTATGTACTCTGACTTAGGCCAAGAAATATCTTAGATCTATCTCTATAGATCTTAATGCCTAGAATGCAGGCTGCTTCACCTAAGTCCTTCATTGCGAAACAAGTCCCCAACCAAGTCTTCACAGACTGTAGCGAAGGGATGTTGTTCCCAATGAGTAGTATGTCATCCACATACAAGACTAGGAAGACTACTGTGCTCCCACTAACCATCTTGTAGACACAAGGTTCATCTTCGTTCTTGATGAAACCAAACTGTTTGATCGCATCACCGAATCGAAGATTCCAGCTCCGAGAAGCTTGCTTTAGACCATAAATGGCCCTATGCAGCTTGCATACTCTGCCAGTATGCTGTGGATCTACAAAACCCTCAGGCTGTGTCATGTACACATCCTCGAGGAGGTTTCCATTCAGAAACGCTGTTTTGACATCCATCTGCCAGATCTCATAATCGTGGTAGGCTGCAACAGCAAGCATGATCCGAATGGACTTAAACATCGCTACTGGAGAAAAAGTTTCATCATAGTCAATACCATGAATTTGCTTGAAACCTTTAGCTACCAGTCTACCCTTATAGGTATGAGTAAGTCCATCCATGTTAGGCTTTCTCTTAAAGACCCACTTACACCCAATGGGTTTGACCCCTTCAGGTGGATCAACCAAGGTCCAAACTTGGTTAGTGTACATGGATTCCATTTCGGATCTCATGGCTTCCAGCCATGACTCAGAATCTGGGCTCATCACAGCTTCCTAATAGGTGGTAGGCTCATTCTCAATGATCATAACGTCATCATGGTCAGGCAAGAGAAATGAATATCTCTCAGGCTGACGACGTACCCTATCAGACCTGCAAAGAGGTAGGTCTACCTGAACAGGTTGTTGTTCCACAACTTCTTGTGTAACAATCTCATCCACAACTTCTTGTGGTTCCTGTTCAGTATCCATCAAGGGCTCAGTGCTATGGTCGTTGTCTTGAACTTCTTCAAGATCAAACGAACTCCCACTAGTCTTTCTAGAAACAAGGTCCCTTTCTAGAAAGACCCCAATCTTAGCAACAAACACTTTGTGTTGACTGGGAATGTAGAAGTAATATCCCTTAGTTTCCTTGGGATATCCCACGAAATAGCACTTATCGGACTTGGGTCCCAGTTTGTCTGAGACTTGACGTCTAACGTAAGCCTCACAACCCCAAACTTTCATGAAAGACATCTTGGGACTCCTCCCAGTCCATATCGTATATGGTGTCTTCATGACCGCCTTTGATGGAACACGGTTAAGTGTGAACGCTGCCGTGTCTAGAGCATATCCCCAAAAGGATATAGGAAGATCTGCATGACTCATCATAGATCGTACCATATCTAATAAGGTACGATTCCTCCTTTCAGATACACCATTCCACTATGGTGTCCCAGGAGGAGTGAGTTGAGATAGAATCCCACACTCAGCTAAATAGTCACGAAACTCATGGCTCAAGTATTCTCCACCTCGATCTGATCGAAGTATTTTAATACTCTTCTCGAGTTGGTTTTGTACTTCATTTATGAATTCTTTGAACTTTTCAAAGGACTCGGACTTATGTGTCATCAAGTACACATAACCATATCTATTGAAATCATCAGTAAATGTGATGAAGTATCTATAACCACCTCGAGCAGCAACATTGAAAGGGCCACATACATCAGAATGTATGAGTCCTAACAAATCTGTTGCCCTCTCAATATGTCCACTAAAGGGAGTCTTAGTCATCTTGCCTAGAAGGCATGACTCGCATGTCTCATATGATTTAAAATCAAATGAATCCAGCAATCCATCCTTATGGAGCTGGGACAAGCGACTCTCATTTATGTGGCCTAAGCGACAGTGCCAGAGATAGGTTGGGTTCAACTCATTTGATCTCAACCTCTTGGTACTTACATTATAGATAGGGCGTTCTATGTCTAGAATGTAGAGTCCGTTGATAAGATCTGCACTACAATAGAACATTTCATTTAAATAGACTGAACAACATTTGTTCTTAATTATAAATGAGAAGCCTTTCTTGTCTAGACAAGAAACAGAAATTATGTTCTTAGTAAGTGCAAGTACATAACAACAATCATCTAGTTCCAGTACAAGCCCAGAGGGCAGAGATAGAAAATAAGTTCCTACAGCAACAGCAGCAACTCGTGCTCCATTGCCTACTCGTAGGTCCACCTCGCCCTTTGCCAATGCCCTGCTATTTCTTAGCCCCTGCACATTGGTACAAATGTGAGAAGCACATCCTGTATCTAATACCCATGATGTAGAAATAGAAAGGTTGACTTCTATAACATATATACCTGAAGTAGAAGGCTCGCTTCTCTTCTTCTTAAGATCTTCCAAGTATACCTTGCAGTTCCGCTTCCAATGCCCTGCCTGCCCTTGATATAATTGCTTGAGGTGGCCAATCATATCGTAAGCATTCATGTTCTCGTGTTGCTTCTGAAGCTCAGAGGACATGCAACATAGCATTAGGCACGACACGTCTAACGCGTCGTCTTGATGCTTCTGATGAGCATCTCTAACGCTACGGATGGCTGAGGGTGGTGGTACTTCAGGAACTGCTTGCTCTAGAACGTACCACTTACGTTCCTGTTTGAGGACTATCCTCAAGTTCCTGTACCAGTCCAGGAAATTAGCTCCAGTGAGCTTGTCCTTCTCAAGGACAGATCGCAGAGAGAGAGTGTTCACGTTTGAAGACATGGCAATCTACAACAGATAAATGCAGAGAATAAATATCATATTCTAGTAATCATCTAATTAGGCCTTTAATTAAATGATGCTCCCACTAAATTATAGGAATTTTGGTGGAATCAAGTCATTGGAGTGGTCAAACCACACTACTAGATCCGTACAAATTTACTATAATTTATGTGGGACAAGATCCACATCATACTATGCCTTGAGTTAGCTTTGGCTAAATCGCCCAAGACTTAGTATGATCGTTAGATAACTAATTTATCAATTACATCTCTATGCAACTCTTGTTTATAGGATCAAGAATTAACATTTATGAATAATCTTGAGTTAGCTTTGGCTAAATCGCCCAAGACTATTGATAAATGCGATCTTGTCCTACCTTTCCAACTATTGGAATACGCCTATAGCTTTACTCGATCCAATCGAGTTAACTAGTTACTCAATCTGATTGAGCTCGATCTAACCCGAGCCATGATAGGCGGGACCAAGGTTGTCCCTCCGCATCCTACCAAGATTAAATGCGTTGCTCTGCTTTGGCAGAATCGACAAGCGCATATGATCGAGGTAGTGATGGGTATCAGGACCCGGTAGGCGTTTACGAGTCGATTCGATTTTAGATCTAATCTAATCGAGGATGTGCATCACATCTAGGCATTTATGAAATCTAATTTAATCCTAAATGTGTATTAAGTGCACATCAAAATGTGGTTCCCACATTACTTGTGCATCTCATACACTTAAGTTTATTTTTACTATTCTACATTATCATGCATCATATACATCACAAGCATAGCAATAATAAAATAAACTTAAGTGACTTAGTCATGGCCCTACTAAGACCCTCTCAAGCCAATGAGAGGATCCGATGGTCAACCTAGTTCTAGCGGCTTCTCCAAGCGCTTCCTCTTGACCGTCTTGGTGTTGTCGGCTAGTTCTCCCGAGTCCAAGTTCTCCGGAATTTCCGTCGTCTTCACTTTTGTACATTACAAATTTTTATACTCGAGTTACATTCGAGTCTAAATATGAAATACAACAGAAATAAAATATTAAAAGCTGACACGCAGGTCGCAAACACAATACAACACGCACATGTACAAAAACGGCGCGCAGGCCGTATTATGAATTACAACACAATTTTAATTTATTAAAAATTGGGTTTTGGGCCATGACCATCACACTACTGTACATAATTCAAAATTATGTAATTTTACAGATTTTATATAATTTTTTTTACTGATTTTTAGAATTTTTCGAGTCACAACTCCGCGGCGGTCCCGGTAAGCGGGTTTCGGGCGTAATCGCGAGACAAGGCCCCTTGCGGGGTTAGGGGCAGCACCCCTACTCGTGAAATAACCTTCACGAGTGTCTTCTTGCGATTATACAGTGCCTTTACCCGCTGTCCCAAAATCCATTTGGGCGAAACTTGCCGTTTCGGAGAAGTTTTTCTCGGTGGCAAAGTCTACAAGTGCTTTGCACTCGTCGCTTTGCCTCTACGAGGAAAAATACTCAAAAAATCCTGAAATTTAGAAAAATTACAGAAGCATAAAATTATCTAAATTTTGTATCTAATACAAAAAAAATAAAAACCAAAACGAGCACAAGCTTCGCTCGTGGCTCTGATACCACTGTAGGGTTTTTCGGGCCACGAAAACCGCCTTTTCGCGTCGCGAAAACCCCGAAAGTCCCAAGAGAAAGGATCCGAGCGAAGAAAACCATTTCAAAAATTTACGAGTGCTCGTTTACATGCTTCAAAACCCGATCTACTCCTAGATCTAAAGAGAGATAAACCATTTTTAACTTTGGTGCGTGCCCCGCTTAATCCCGCTCGCTCCTTTTGGATGTCGGATCTCTAGGACGTCAAGTGCCGTCCCTCTAGAAGTATCCACGCGAACAAAGTGGATGGAGGAAACCCTTTAGGTGTGCTAGCACCTTTCAAGGATTCGGCCAAGAGGAGAAGAGGAAGAAGAACACCAACACTTGGAGAGGAAGAAGAGAAGACACACCCTTTAGGGAAATGAAACCAAAACAATGGTTTTGTTCTCTCATGTGGCCGGCCACTTAATGGCCATTAATGGCCATTAAGTGGCCGGCCATAATGGCCATTAAGTGGCCTTCCATAACCCCCTTTCAATTTGAATTCAAATTCAAATGGGGGTTACAACCTTTGGAGATGATGTGGAGCATCATCATTGGTCAAATACCAAGCCAAGTCATCACTTGGTCAAGTCAAGGTGAGGTGGCCTTTAGGTCAAGTCAAACTTGCCTTTTATGGACTTTCCATATTTAGTCAAGTCAAACTTGACTCCATTTCTTCTCCCATGTCAAGTCTAACTTGAAGTGGAACCAAGTCAAGTCAAACTTGATTTGGATTTGGGTCAAGTCAAACTTGCCTTTTATGGACTTTCCATATTTAGTCAAGTCAAACTTGACTCCATTTCTTCTCCCATGTCAAGTCTAACTTGAAGTGGAACCAAGTCAAGTCAAACTTGATTTGGATTTGGGTCAAGTCAAACTTGCCTTTTATGGACTTTCCATATTTAGCCAAGTCAAACTTGACTTCATTTTTCTCCATCTATTTGTTCTTTGCGTGTGACCCTATAGGTTCTTGTAACGTTGGCAATGCTTCTAACCTCTTAGAAACATAAGCAATGAGCGGTATTTAGCAACACATCATTGCTACCCAAGTTACAAGAATGTTGAGATCCAACATCACCAATGTGACTACTAATTATGACTTTCATAATATATGACAATGTCCTTCTATCCTCGATATCTAGATTGATCTTCTATGAGGCATAGACCGTGTCATCCTCCAATCAATCTATGTGTCTTGAACTCCAAGTAGACTCACTATAATCAAATAAGCTCAATATCTCATATTGCCTTATTTGGGCATGGCCATGCACTTAGTGATCTCACTCTATCAAGACTATGATATCTCTCCCGTCATATAGGAGGGATAGATCCCATCTACATCACTCACATCCCTCCGCATAATTTGTTACATACCCAGTAATCGCCTTTATAGTCCACCCAGTTACGGGTGACGTTTGACGAAACCAAAGTACATAACTCCTTATGTAGGGAACTATGGTGACTTCAAGTCTAAGGACTAATAGTCATACTAATAGTCACATGAGAAAGTATATGACACTCATATAACGATCCATGATACTTTCTCATGGCGGGCCATTCAGTATACATTCTCTAATGTATACCCATGTGTCAACTTGATATCTCATATCCATGACTTGTGAGATCAAGTCATCATGTTGACCTACATGCTAGTCTCTATGTATTAACATTGTCCTTGAATGTTAATACTTGACTAGGAATAATTAAGAGTAGTGTTCTCTATATCATCTCACTATCGATTCAACTAATCGATTGATATAGATAAGAACCTTCTACTCAAGGATGTTATTATACTAAGTTATTTGGCACCAATACACATAAGTACAATAACCATAAGAAATGCCTTTATATATAAGAAATATATATACAAGAATATGATACAATGAGTCCAAAAAGTAATCATCATATGATTGGCTCTAGGGCTCTCACTAACAGCTTTAAATTAGGAATATTAGCATGGCTATTGGTAGGCCTTAGGGGGCATTGCCGAAATTAAAAGAAAAATAAAATAAAATAAAAATAAAAATAAAGTGCATGCACCAAGGATTGAACCTTGGACCTAGTGTAATACCATGCATGCACTAACCAATTCACCTAGCAAGGGAGTGCTAGTAGAGAATGAAGTGGATTTTAGTTAAGGCTTAAGGAAGTGAAGAGTCACCATATGAAGAAGATCAAAAGGCACTTGTGAAGAGACAAAAGGGCATTATAAATAGATCTTTTCTTCCTCCTTCCTTCACCCCCATTGAAATCCCATCTCCCTCTTCCTCCTTCTTCTTGTCGAAAATCACCAAGGGGATTCTCCCTTGGAAAAGCTTCACAAGAAGACTCCATCTTGAAGATCCAAGACTTTCTACAAGGCTACAAGGGATAAGGAGAGTTCTAGGATCAAGAAGGTTTTCTTTTGTTTATATATTCAAGGTTTATAACCAAGAAAAAGAAAGGTAAGACATTCTCACCTGTGGTATAAAGTTTTCAAGTTGTTTTCATGATATAAGAAATTGTTTGGAATATATGTGAAGAAATCTAGGGTTAGGGCTTCTTAAGGGTTTTGGCCAAGGTATGATCCAAGGTTTAGATGATGTTAAAACTTCACAAATGTTTCCCAATGTTTTTCCATGATAAATAGAATATGAATGATGAGTTATATGAATTTTTCCATGGACTTGAGTCTCCCAAAAGTTTCGGCCACCTCCTCAATACCATGATGAGAATTTGATTTAACCCTTCAAGCATGATTATATGGTTCCTCTATGATCTAATGGATATTAATTGTGTTTTATATGAATTTTTCCCATGGACTTATGGCTCTTTAGGGTTTCGGCCAAGAGCATTTCTAGGGCAAGAAAATTAGGGTTGGCTCCAATTATGGGGTATAGTGGCTTCCTAGGGTCTTGTATGTAATGTATGGATGTTCTTTTACTCATGGAACCCTTCCTATTGATTGAATGATGGAGCCTCATGCCATGGAACTTTCGGCCAACTCCCAAGGCTTAGGGTTTGGGTTGGGTTAAGATCACAAGGATGCATGTTTATAGGTCACTATGATGTATGTATATGTTTAAGTATGTTGGAAGAATTTTTATGCCACTTAAAACCCTAGCTTATGTGTCATGACTTGTATGTTAGGTCATGTGCTATGATGATTCATAAATGTTTAGACCATGTACCATGAACCTAGGGAAATGTATCATGTATGAAAAGATCTAGGCATGTTTTCCTATGTACCATGACCATGCATGTTTTACGAATTAAGATGCTAATTATGTATGTATGCCATGATTTATGAATGATATGTATGTATGTCATGTTTTGTGAATGACATGTATGTATGTCATGCTTTATGAATGATATGTACGTATGCTATGTTTAAGAATGAAGATGATGAATGAAAATGATGATCATGGCTCTAAGACAAAATGAGGTAAGCATGACATACCTTATGAATGAGGATAATGAATGATGATGAATGTTCATACCTTTAAGGCATCATGATGTTAAGTATGAATGATGAAATGTTAAGTATGTTTATGTCATGCTAAGGGATGGGCACCTTAAGAATGCCTCGGTTCTGGACTACCGTAGCTGTCCACGGTTCTGGAACTACCGCAGCTGTTCCTATTCTTATGTCAAGTTTCATGAAACAAGATTATGTTTATGCTAAGAATGTTCTATGAATGATGAAGCATGTGAAGTATTTTATTTTTATGAATGGGCTTGTACCGGACCGAAGTAAGGGTCCAAGGGATGGGCACCTTAAGAACGCCCCGGTTCTGGACTACCGAAGCTGTCCACGGTTCTGGGACTACCGCAGCTATCCAATAGGGATGGGCACCTTAAGAACGCCTCGGTTTTTGGAACTATCGTAGCTGTTCCTACCCTAGTAGGTCGAGGCTAGCTACCTCGTATTTACTTAGGTATGTGCGCTTATGATGTATGTATGTGGTACAAGCCGGGGACCCCCAATGATGTTATGATTATGTTTAAGTACTTATAATTATGGTTTTCAAATTAAGCATCCTTATGATATATGCATTTGACTCATGCATTCATTCATGTTATGCATTATACCATGATAAGTATGTCTATATTTATGTTCATGTTAAGAATGATGTCATGATAAGTATGTTTATGTTTATGTTCATGTTAAGAATGATGCCATAATAAGTATGTTTAAAGTATGTTTATGTTTATGTTCATGTTAAGAATTATGCCATGATAAGTATGTTTATGATTATATTTATGTTAAGAATTATGCCATGATAAGTATGTTTTATGCTTATGTTTTTATGTCAAGAATCATGCTATGTTAAATGCTCATATGCTTATGGTTTATGTTAAGAATATGCTTATGTTTTATGCTAAGAATAGACTTATGTTTTATGTTCAGAATTATTATACGTCAAATGTTTCATATGTTTATGTTTTATGTGACGTACGGTTTTTAGTGAGTAGGAAAGGGTCTTACTAAGCCTGTGTGCTTATAGTCTTATTTTCTTATACCGCAGATCAAGCAAGAGGTTATTAAGTGAAGCAGCCGGAGGGACAAGAGTGTGTGTGTGGCAGTGACATGGCAGAAAGAAAAATATACACTTGTTATTTATGTTGCCTAATGGATGACTCATGTGATTTTATGTCATGATGCTAAGTATGATGTTAATATGCTAAGATCCCATGTTACCATGTTTAGGAAGAATGGTTAAGACATGTATTCATGATTCAAGAGTTAAGTGCATGTATGTATAAAGATTTTAAAAATTATTCCGCTGCATTAAGATGTTCTTAAGCCCTATGTATGTCAGTGTAACGCCGCCTCTCGCCACACCGTAAGGTGTGGGAAAAAGGCGGGTGTTACAGAGCTGAGTTTTAGGGGGAGCATGATTGCTCCGTTTTTGGCGTAAGGGGAACCTTGGAGAGGTTCTTAAAAAGCCTTTGTAAGTCCAATGTAAGGGGAGCTTGGGAGAAGCTTTAAAAAGCCCGTTGTGTGAAAAGTCCTAATTTGGAGGGCTAGGTGTTGGAAAATCCTAACTTGGAGGGTTAGGTGGGAAAATCCTAGCTTAGAAGGCTAGGTGTATAAAAAGTCCTAACTTGGAGGGTTAGGTGTAGGATGCCTTGGATAGGATCCATACATGCATTTCATATGCATTTATTTTAGCATGGTTTTTGCTATTGACTACTATCTTGCTTTCCCTAACTTAAATGTATTGTCAAACATCAAAAAGAGGGAGATTGTTGGAGCAATCGGCCCTAAGATGGTCCGGAGTGACCATAGGGTTTGATGTTTGGGCAAAGGGTTTAAGTTAGGTTTTCCCTTGTGTACTTATATGTGTATGTTGAGTGTGCAGGTTGTACAGGTTACACATATGGACTTGGCTGGACGGCCTCGGTACGGTGAAGGATGGCATGGAGGCAAGCTGGAGGCTTGTGTGTGCATCCGAGGGACCTTGGAGAGCAGGGACGATGAACTGATGGGTGCGGACTTCGAGGCATGCGTGAAGGATGGCATGGAGGCAAGCTGGAGGCTTGCGTGCATCCGAGGGACGGGAGCCGAAGATGAAGAGGGCGCGAAAGCAACTATCGAGGCTGTGGAGGAGGAGTCAGTCAAGTCGTGAGGGTCGAGTGCTGTGTGAATGTACTCGGGAAGGGATTCATCTAGGGACCAGTCGACTGCCTCCTCACCAGCCACCTACCAGTCGACTGCCCTGGGGGCAGTCGACTGGTAGCGAAAAATCAGCCCCGAGTCCTATTTAAAGAGGACTTCGTGGTTGCTGAGCTTCTTGACGAGTTTGGTCTTGGTTAAGGGCCAAACAGTAGTCTTTGTACTCAGAGGTTCTCAAGGTGTTGTGGTGAGGTTTCTCCACCCACAAGGAGCGATGAGAGCTAGCCGGAGGTTATCCGGGGAGTGATCCACCGATGGATTCTTGAATTAGTCACCCGGCCAGGGTGGATACCAAGTAAATTCTGATTGTTAGCGTTGTTTATTCTTTTTATTATTGTTTTCGCTGTGCAACTAACAACGTAGGTACAAGAAAGATCCGAGAAACGCTATTCACCCCCCCTCTAGCGCACCATAAATGATCCTTCAAGCCCTTCGCTAGGACTTTTCTTCCACTTAGGTTACTTCTCCTTTGCTCCCCTTTGTCTGTTCAATGTATCACTGACTTAAGTGTATTGTCAAACATTAAAACACTTAGAAGAGAATATCATTGATGCAACTTATACCAACAATTAGTCCCTTATAAAGTATAAGTAGAGGCTCACAACTAAGATGAATTTGGACAAACCATCGGGATGGTTGTAGTGTAATTTGGTGTTGGTTTGTCTTGACCACAGAATTACACTAGTGCGCTTTGTGTGCATTGAGCGGGACCGATATAGAGGTGATCTAATTTATACTGACTTTATAATTAGATCAGACCTCAGTTTATTATGGAGTACATGCTCTTAATCCCGATATAATAACGGGCACATGTACTTAATTAATATTTATTTCTTTGATTTACCAATGGGCGAGATTTATTCTGTCAAATCGATAGGCCCGGTAAATTGGGAAATAATATTATTTACATGGTGTGTCATTGATTATAGACGGAAATCGTGTCCTGGTGAGTCGGGTTGATGATACCCCCTTGATGAGCTCATAAGGTTCATCATGTTAAATCCTACAGGTGGACTTGGTTCAACATGATGATAAGGATGAGTGGTACTAATCAAGGAGTTAGATGTTGATTAATTAAAATTGTCAGTAATTTAAATTAATCAATGGGCATTTCATATCTTAAACACGGGGAGATACTTGTACTCATAATAAGTGGAGCCCATATGTAAATATGGGGGTTGGTGAGGTAGTTCAATGAAGAGTCTTTAGTGGAATCGTTCTTCATTAATGGAACGGGCTTTCATCCATTGGGTGGCCAAGATCCAACTCCTCCTCATGGTCCCTATTGCAGCCCTATAAATACCCCATGAAGTCATGAAACCAAGACCTAATGAATTCTTATTTTTCTTCCCTCTCTCTCTCCCTCCCTCCTAGGGTAAGGTCGGCGGTAGCTCATTAAGAAGGAGCTTTTCTCCTTGGCTGACTGTAGAAGGGAAGAAAAGGCTACTCCATGGTCGGCGACAGCGGATGGAAGGACCTTCTCCATCGTCGGTGGCAGCCATTGGAGTTGCCTTTCTCCTTGGCCGACGACAGTAGGGTAGAAAGCCTTCACCATGGCCGGCAGTAGCTTGGAAGTGGGTGGTTCTCCATGGTCGGCGGCAGCAGATGGAGGCTCCTTCTCCATCACCAGCGGCAACCCTTGGAGGTGCCTTTCTCCTTAGCCGACGGCAGTAGGGAAGAAAGCCTTCACCATGGCCGGCAACAGCTTGGAAGTGGACAGTTCTCCTTGGCCGGCGACAGAGCTTGGAGAAGTATTTCTCCATGGCCGACGGCAGTGATCAAGGAGGTCTTCTTCTCCATGGTCGGCGGAAGTGGAAGAGAAGGAGGTGTTTGGCTAGGTCAAACAAGGTGGGAGATCTCTCTCTTCCTTGTTCGGCATGCAATTCCATGAAGAGAGGCTAGGGTTAAGCAAACAAGGAGATACTTATTCTTGTGGTTTGCGCATGCAATAGTGAGAAGAAAGGTGGTCTCGGTGGCTTTCGATTCTTGGTAGATCGTCTCCCACACGACATCCAAGAGGGGAGGGTCATACAATAGAAGATTGCGAGGTAACGAGAGGTATAACCTTCTCTTACGACTCTTTGAATTATATTATTTCATGTGGCATAATTAATCATCTTGTTCATTAATTATTTGTTAATTAATTGCGATAATTAATTATTGTGGACCCCGATGATAAACACAAAAATCAACGATCCACTCGTCGTCTTTTCCGCGACTAATTGGTTAGGCGAGTTACAAGGCTTGAACATCAAGTTTGGCCATGTTGTAACTCGAATCAATTAGTACGACGACGAGAAGGTCGTTTGAGAGATAGGTCTCCATTCGGATTAAATTTTGAATCCGTGGACATGGAGAGATTTCCCATGGACGACTCGGTATTCGCTTAGGAAGCCCACCAAGCTATCCAACAATGGAAGCTAACTCGAGTGCATGGATGGTTATGGGGGACTTCAATTCCATCTTATCCATTCATGAGAAGGAAGGTGGCTTGCTGGTTAATAATTATGAGATGCGGAATCTTCAAAGGTTTTCTCATATATGTGGTATAGTGGATCATAGATCTATTGGATGTCGATATACTTAGACTAAAGTCGAGGTCTCTTGCAAGTTAGATAGAGCAATGGTTAACTACCCTTGGCTTCTTAAGGACTTTGATGAATATGCGAACTTCTTGGTGTCGGGATGCTTATCAGATCACTCTTGTGCCATTGTGCATATATTGCCCAAGGATAGACCACCTAAGAGAGCTTTCAAATTCTTGAATATGTGGACTCTACATGAGGATTACAAGAAGATAGTGGAAGAAGTATGGGCAGCCCCGGTTTTTGGACATGCTCAATTCATCCTAAGAAGCAAGTTGCAACGATTGAAGGGAAGATTAAGAGAGCTGAATAAAAACCACTTTGATTATATTTCGGAGAAGGCAAAGAGGGCGAATGAAGCTCTAGAGGAGGCACAAAGAGTTGGACTTTCGGAGGGGCACATTCCCTCCTAATTATAGTGACATCTGATGAAAAGCAATACAACTTGCGGAAGTGGAGAAGCTATTCTATCAACAAAGAGCCAAGAATGTATACTTGAGAAGTGTGGACAAATGCACTAAATTCTTTCATAATGTGGTCAAAAGGAGCAACAAGAGGAGTGTCATCATAACACTCAAGAAAAGGAATGGTGATCAAATAACTAGTTTGGGTGAAGTAGCGGAAGAGTTTGTTGATTATTTCCATGGCACACTTGGGCAAAATGAAGAGTGTGTGCATATGGACAGCAGCTCAATGTCGGGTAGACGTCTTAATAGAAGTCAAAGTGAATACTTAACCAAGACGGTAAGTGTGGAAGAGATGTAAAAGGCGCTACATGATATTGAAAGTGAAAAAGCCCCCGACCTGGATGGTTTTGGTGCGAAATTCTTTACTTCTACATGGGATATAGTTGGAGATGATTTTACTACAGCGGTAAAAGAGTTCTTTGAGGTGGGAAAATTGTTGAGACAATGGAACCATTCCTTGATATCTCTAGTGCCGAGAAAGGGGATCATGCGGTTAGTGTAACAGATTATAGGCCTATCTCTTATTGCAATGTATTCTATAAGATGATTACCAAGATATTGGCGAACCAGCTTTCTAAGGTATTGGATTTCTTACTGGATCCGGCTCAAGTGGCTTTTGTCCAAGGAAGGAATATTGGTGATAATGTCCTCCTCACACAAGAACTACTAAAGAAGTATGCAAGGAAAAGAATCTCTCCAAGATGCATGATAAAGGTTGATCTAAAGAAGGTATTTGATATGGTGAATTGGGATTTCTTAATAAATGCTCTCGTTGGTTTTGGTTTCCCCCAACAATATTGCAATTGGATAAAGGAATGTATCACTACAACTTCCTACTCCATCTCTTTAAATGGGGGTGTCTATGGTTTCTTTAGTGAAAGAAGGGGATTGAGGCAAGGTGATCCTATTTCTCCTCTACTCTTCGGATTATGTATTGAAGTACTATCAAGGAAGATAAAAGTAGCGCCTGATCAGCCCTCTATTCACTTCCATCCAAGGTGCAAAGAGGTTGGTATTACACACTTGATATATGCGGATGACTTGATGCTTTTAGCACGTGCCGATGAATCTTCAACCGGGCTTTTTGCGGGCTGTTTGAAGGAATTCAGATGTGAAGCGGGACTTAAAGCTAATCCTATAAAATCACAAGTTTTCATGGCCGGGGTGGATAGCAACACCAAGGGGCGGTTATTGCATATTCTTGGATTTCAAGAAGGGTCTTTTCCGTTCAAATACATGGGCATTCCTCTAGCGGCGGAAAAACTACGTATTGCAAATTATGGTCCACTCTTGGAGATGATCACAAGAAGAATGAATGCATGACCTAATAAAACTCTATCACGTGCCGAAAGATTGGAGTTGGTCAAGACGGTTATTCAAGGGGTGGAGTGTTATTGGTTATTCGTACTCTCTATTCTAATTGGGGTTATTGAGAAGATCAAGGCTCTTTGTCAATTGTTTGTATGGGATTCCAAGTGTCCACCCATTGTATGGAATAAGGTATGTTAGCCAAAGGAAAATGAGGGTTTGGGGCCCATTAGCATGGAATGAAGCATTACTTTGTAAGATGCTATGGGAGATCCAAACAAGAAGGGAGACTTTATGGATAAAATGGGTGCACCAACAATATATAAAGGGGACTGATTTTTGGGCGTGGGAACCAAAACCAAGTTACTCTCCATTGATAAAAAGGCTAATAGAGATTAGAGAGAAGATTCGGTTGAAATCAAATGGGGTTGGCCAAGCAAATATGAAGCTTATAGAATGGTTTGCATCAAGAAGTGAAGGAGTAAGTAAGGCATATGGGTTTCTCAAAGGATCTATTGACAAATCACATTGGGTGGGATCATTATGGAGGCCGGAAATTATGCCAAAGCACCGAGTCACTATGTGGTTATTTACACAAAGAAAGTTACGTACGGCGGATAGAATGGATTATGTGGAAAACAAACTTTGTTTGATGTGTCGGCAAGCGGAGGAGTCAATAGACCATATTTTCATTGCATGTTCTCATGCTAGTACCTTGTGGCAAAGGATAAAATAATGGTTGGGCATAAAATTCAGATTTATGAATGTGGAAGAGCTTCTCCAAGTAATGGGGCAGCGGTATAAAGGAAAAGGAAGAATGGTCAATGCATGGTATCTTGTCATCTCTAGTGCAATTTATCTTATTTGGCGGGCAAGGAACAAATGCAGATTTGAGGGGGCACCGACCAACATAGAAGACGTTTTTCGGAAGATCCAGATTCATGTGCACTGATTCGTGGACTTATCCTCAAGATAACCTCAAGGTGGAACAAATGCAAATGTGGGTTGCTATGTGTGGATGTGCTCTTGTGATTTTCGCCCAACATGGGCTGCTTTGTGATGTCTTGTGTGTGATGTGTTGCCTGTGTGGGCAGTGAGGTTGTGTAAGGTGTTGCCCATGGGTGGGTTGTGAGGATAAGTAAGGGATGTTTTGATGTCCGCCTGTGAGAAGGGGCTGATCGGATGTAGTTTTCGCTCATAGGTGCTAAGTGAAGGATCTCCCTCACTGCACATTTTAATACATGAACCTTTTCAAAAAAAACACATGCAAGTAATACCAGAAAATCAAACCATGTATATATATGGTGACATGCATCTATATCTACGAACACATGTATACATGAACACTATACCGAGTCAGATATCAAATATAGAGATTGTATAGACTGGAAACAGATCATATCCAAGATCAAGCAAAAGTATCAAGCAGGATAACAAATGGTATCAGATTTAAGGAAAATAAACCTACTGCACAAATATAAATAGTCATGCATAAAGACAAAGTGGATCTAAAGAAACAAGCAAGAAGTACCCACCTCTAAATAGAAGTCTGTATCAAATGAGAACCACCCGTCTAATAATCAGCAACAAATTAGTGTCTTGTATCAAAATAAAGTTTTAGTCACTTTAACAAATGCTAAATCAGCTAAGTATATCTACAACCCAACTAGGATCACCCTAATCCTAGCAAAGGTCAATACCACAATGGTAGCACTCACCAGAGTTCATTACAAAGTCTATCGACCCAATAACAACATATTCCCAAGCCAAAACCAAACTAAATATCTACCCAATAGTATGATCAACTCCAAATGAACCCATTCAATCTTTACCCAGAAGGTACTCACAGCAAGATCAAGGGGAAAACAAGCTACAATCCCATCTCACAAGATTCACCTATCCCAAATGAGAACTAAACGTCTAGTTCCTATCAGGGTCTACTATCCAATTGGGTTGCAATTGCAACCACGCTATTTTTGGATCAATTCAACATTAAACTCATCCAAGATTAATCGTGTAAAGGTTAATCCCAAATGGGAAATCCCTCAGCAGAGACACCCTCAAAACAACACCAACCCACAACAAAGAAAATGTAAAAACTCCTATCAGAATTCCCAACTTAGATCTGAACAAAAGAACAAGAACTAGGCAATGATCAACATATCAAGCTTCCAACCCACTCTATCCAAGAACATATTTGATGACCAATTTACATGGAAATGACAAGAAATAGAATGCCTAGCAATCTATAATCTAAATCAGTTTTCCCAACCCTTTACAGATTCATTCAATTCACCACGCAAGGTTTCTTTCACCACGGAAGTAAAACTACAACTCTTACCTATCTTCCAATCAAGTTCACAGCATAGTATTATAACCCAAATGAACACATGCTACTGCCAAATTTCACACAAACAGTCTCATAGCAACTCCCATGTAGAACGATCTCAACATATCATCTCACGGCAAAACCCATAGGAGCTAATTAAAATAAAACCAAGCAGTAGCCTACAATAACAAAACAATCTACTTCTATCTACTACTCAAGCATTCCATTTAATACACAAAATCATCCAAGCACCACAACAACCGTGACTCACTTGAAATGGCGTCAGCGTCAATCTCCTTCTCCTCTCTGACGATCAGAGGTCACACAGGAAATCCACCCATCTCAGATCTGCCCTTGACAGCTCGATAGCCACCAGGCCACCGGATACGCGTTATGACAAGAACCATATCATGGAAACTCAATCAGATGTGCCCTTCTTTCCCCCTTACCTCAATCGAATGGAAAAGCAACTCTATGGGATAGCACGGGATAGCCTCACCTTCTCACATCCAAGGCTAGGAGAACTGCACAGACTCTCCTGATGATCCATAAGCGATAAGAGTGCCCGACCTTCTCCTTTGCGGCATCGCTTGGCCGGAGTAGGGCATTCACAAGGGAAATCCCACCACTTGCAAATCCTGGTTTGCCCACATGCTAGGTATTGTGGATCGGAAGGGAGAGGTCTCCATGGATCGAGAGCAGCGATCCGAGAGGAGCTTCGGTTGGCTTCTCGTCGGGTGGATGAAGGAGGTTGCAATGGTAGATCGAAGTGGAAAGGGATGCGTCTTCGAGCGAAGGCTGCGAAAAAGGGGAGGAATCACACATATAAGGGTGGTATTTTTCACTTTAGCCCTGGTAGTTTGAGTTACTACAGTTTCAATCATAGTTTTAGAATTTTAACCAAACAACCCCTAAGATTCGACCCTCCTAAACCACACCCTCAACTTCTAAAGCCACTTGCATTTCAACCCCTCAAGATTAGTGTTTTGAATCCCTTTACATCTCTTTAAACTTCGTCCAAAGGGTCAGAACCTAAAGCCTTAGAAAAATTTCACGAAAAATTTTCTGGATTGGGTTCCGATTTGTCATAGTTAACAGCCGAAGATGGGACGAATCTGTTTTAATGACACTGCGTCAAACGCAGATCTCTACTTCATTCGTTTCTGACTCGAGATTGCTTGCCCGAGGAACTTGTTTCGTTGCCCGAGCAAACTCTTTCACTCCTCCAGCAATATGCTTTGCTTCTGAGCAATCTTCATCATTCTTCGAGCATCGTGCTACTCCGCCCAAATAGTGGTCGGGCGACACTGCAACATAGCGACTTTTGCTCGGTTGAACCAGGAGTTTACTTGGCAGTTTAGGATTATCCACTCAAGCTTCTCAACGGATAAATTGGAAATTGAATTTCGATTTCATATTCAATTCAACAATTTTACCCTCTATCTCTGAAATAAAATTGTCTAACAATTTATCATTCCATGTTTAGTCGGACCATCGACATTAGAGCCCAATTAACATCCGATTTGTCATCCGTCCGACCCCTCAATTCATTATTCAGCATATTTAACCTAACTAACTCACTTAGTTTAATTGGTCTGCGAAGATGATAACTTTTATAGTATACTAAATGCATTTTTGTTGTCTTTTTAAATTTATTTGTTCTAAAATAATAAATTTATATTATGTATTACTTAGAAAACAAATCATCTATGGAAAAAGAAAAAAAATTGTAGTAAAAATTAAAAAATTTAAAAATATTTGTTTAGAGAATATTCTCAACTGTTGGTGTTGATCTAACATGTGCACACTTTTGTTTTCAAGATTTGCAAAACTATGCTAAATATTATTTGTATTATGTCAACTAAATACAAATTAAGGTCTGAATCAGCTTATGCATCTACTTCGGCTCATGGATCCTCTTCTAGCTCTGAAAAGGGAGCGGACTCCAAATTATAAACAGAAGAACTAGATTCAGACTCGGGATCAAACCTTTCATATATATGTTGGCGCAGCACCATGAGAACGAGAATACTTGAATAACAAACAGTTTGAGGGCACCAAACGAGACCGCTTTCAAAGGTATCATCCGCTGCTAAGTTGCCCTGTCTCTTCTAGGGGGACCTGCAACACAATCAACATATATAATGTCGTACAATAAACGATGACAAAAGAAAGCAAGCATATTGAGCCTTCGGGTCCCGAGAAGCAACAGTAATAGGGTGGCACCAGCCTTCTTTTTTATAGTAAGAAGTCCCTGTAGAGCCACTCACTAAGTAAGACTTGCTCTCTGAACTCGTAGGTTGGATTGACTCGGAGCTCAAGAAAAAAATGGTTAATAAGGTTGGGTAACATCGAACCTCGGATGACTGGTCCGGTCCCACGAAAATTTCCCACAGCTGATCAAGAAAAAGGAGCTACACTAGCTAGTCACAAGGATAATAATTAATAAGTACGGCACTTTTGATATTTAGTTGCTTTTCCCCTGTAGAGTGAATATGAGTGATAGTTCAGAGTTCTAGGTTGAAACTATAGGGACGGGATTTCTTTATATAATAAGAGAGCTTTCTCGGGACAACATACTTCTAGTTGCAGGTGTCCTAACCGTTCAAAAGCAGCCCTAACCTCCTCTGCCCTGAGCTAATCTTTATCTCCAACTACTCTCCCCGCAGCTGAGCTTACGAGGTACGAGTGAAACAGTAGTAGTAGTAGACGGGGTAGAGTGAATGGAAGGAACGAGTGAATGGAAAGATTCACGACTACTTACTGCAGCGGAGTATAAATTGCCTTTGGGGAAATTGGAGACTATCCTGTAGCCATGAACTCTACTAACACTGAATTTGATTCGTCACCCGAAGTTGATGCATGTGTGAAGCATATAGCATCTACGGATATAAAGTCTAAAGTATAAAGTGAAAAAAGAATAGAAACAGATAAAAGAAAAGAGGTAACAAAAATAACTTTGTTGATTGAATAACTCATCCATGATATATACAATTTATAGAGATATTGAGATACTTAGTCAAATAAAAAATTAATAAAGAAACTATTAATTAACAGATTCATAAGAAATTGTTAATTAATAGATTAATAAAGAAAATATCTAATCTAATAATTAATATATATAAATTTATTTAACTTGGTCAAAAATTTGATTAAATAATTATTCTCTTTTACGACCCCCTCAATAAATTCAATGGGAGAATAGAAACAGAGAAAAGAAAAGAGGTAACAAAAATAACTTTGTTGATTGAATAACTTGTCCATGAGATATAAATTTATAGAGGTCTTAAGATACTTAATCATATAAAAAATTAATAAAGAAACTATTAATTAACAGATTCATAAGAAACTGTCAATTAATAGATTAATAAAAAATGTCTAATCTAATAATTAATATATATAAATTTATTTTTTACTTGGTCAAAAATCATATTAAATAATTATTCTATTTTACCACCACCACCCCCCCTCGATAAATTCAACAGGAGATCTTTGACATTGAGTTTGCTTGTTAACCTGTTGAAACACTGTCTAGATAATGACTTAATGAAGATATCCACAATTTGATCCTCTACAGAAATATAAGAAACCGCGGGGAGTAAGAGGTACTCTAGAGGATGAGGAAGAAGGAGTAAATGAACCTACAACCTCTAGGCCCTTGAGACATCACCATGATCACCCTATTGACCAAATAGTAGGTGATGAAACTCAAGGAGTAAGGACAAGGTCCTACTTTAGAGATCAAACTAGTCAAATAGCTCTAATCTCCCAATTGGAACCCAAGTCCATTGATGAAGCATTGGGAGATGCTGATTGGGTTTTACCCATGCAAGAAGAGCTAAATCAATTTGAGAGGAGTGAAGTTTGGGAGTTAGTTCATAGGCCTAATGATTGTACTATTGTAACCACTAGATGGGTGTTTAGGAACAAACTAGATGACCAAGGTAAAATCAATAGGAACAAGGTTAGATTGGTAGCTAGGGGGTTTAACCAAGTTGAGGGACTAGATTATGATAAAACTTATGCCCCCGTAGCTAGGTTAAAATCAATTAGAATTCTACTAGCCTATGCCGCTCACATGGGTTTCACACTCCACCAAATGAATGTGAAGTCGGCATTCCTTAATGGGATTATTAAGGAAGAGGTCTATATAGAACATATTAGTAATATGAGAGAAGTGTCCTAAGGCAATCGCCTTATGATTGTAAACATTTATTTTAATAAATGAAAATTCACTATTTGAGTATACATGTTTGTGTATTTGATTGGGATCATAAACTCATCTACTGAATGTCCGCAATACAATTCACAGCATGAGAGAATTTGTGATGGAATCACAACTAGTGATTATCTCTACATGTGCAATTGTGAAGTATTGAAAATATCCCTAGTCGATGAATTGATAAATACGGACACTATCAATTCTGTTGAGACTAGCATGGGTTATTCTCTAATCAGCTGATTCTCACTGGCTGGTGACATTGGGATGTCCGGAGATAAACATGGATGCTAGTTAAGGGAACTAGTTCATTGGAGTGACTAGCTGTAAAACTTCACATGGTAGTCTATACATAGACATGTCAGTGAAGTTCTTACCGCAACTTAAGTGCGATGATCCTTTGACTTGCGGTGTTCAAGTCATCTTGGTCATGGAGACTTATACTTTAACATCTTAAGCAAGCATCTCCAAGGAGGTGTGGACCCAGGATGGTTGGGTATAAGCCGAAGTGCCCGAAGATGTTTGAACAGCCTACAAAGGATTCACCACTCCTTGCGAGGAGATGTATACCCAAGGTCGATCGTCGGATTGTTACTCAAAGCCTCTGGCAAGAGCATGACATGTTTAGAGTATGAGTCTCTTAAATACATGTGAGTAATTAGAAATCCAAAGGACGAGAGAACACTACTTGGGTTAGGTGTGACATAGTCAGCCTAGTGGGGACTGACACACATAAACCGTGTCCTGAACCAAGTGGGTATAA
This sequence comes from Boesenbergia rotunda, assembly GCA_024364735.1. Taxonomy (NCBI): domain Eukaryota; kingdom Viridiplantae; phylum Streptophyta; class Magnoliopsida; order Zingiberales; family Zingiberaceae; genus Boesenbergia; species Boesenbergia rotunda. The sequence continues at coordinate 401,601 of JAGFNQ010002104.1, read as the reverse complement.
GATGGTGAAGGGAATGAGGCACGATTCATTAGAGCTGCTGAAAGGTTTCAGAATAATTTCTGAGGTCAACCGTTGATCTTTCGATTAATTGGGGGTCATGATATACTACTAGGTGCCACTTATGATCGTTCTATAGTTGGTTGATTATATACGGCCAACATAAATCGAAAGCCTATTTAGTCACACGCACTACGAGTAATCCGAGGGATTTAAAACGAGTTGAAAATTAGATTTTCCGATCAAGAGAAATAAGTCGAATCTGAATTTATCAGAGGCGCATTGGAAGCTTAAAATGGCTAAGTCTTTTGAAGGCTTAATGAGCGAATTAAATGAGTTTAATTCGCGAGGAGGCGGCATGGGTTTGGCTTGGTGTGGCCGGCCAAAGAGGGTGCCCACCCTCTTTGGTTTGGTCGGCCAAAATAAAGGAGAGAAACCAATTTATTTGGTTTATTTTATAAAATAAATCAAGTGCGATTTGTTTTATAAATTATGGATAAATAAATTGATATATAAAGAAATTTATATAAAGAGATTTATGTAAAGAAATTTATATAAAGGAATTTATAGAAATTTATTCTTTTTATGGAAATTAAAATGAACCATGGATCGGTTTATTTTAATTTTATAAAATCAATTATGAATTGATTTTTCCATGATAAGAAAAATTTATATATATTTCTTGTAAATTTTATTCCATAATAAAAGGAGAGATATGTTTGGTTTTATTATAAAGTTAGTTATAATAAAACTTGGCATAAACGGAATAATTCATAAGAAAATTTATAGGATAAATTTCTTATGAAAAATTCCATTAAAGGGGAGACTTGGCAAGGGAGAGGCTACTATATAAAGGAACCAAGGCTAGGCTTGAATTCCTCAATTGAGTTATCAAGAGATTTAGTAGCTCTCTCCCTCTCCTTCTCTCCTCCTCCTAGGGCCGGCGCCCCTTCCTCATCCTAGGGCCGGCGCACACCCCTCCTAGGGTCGGCGCACCCTAGGGTTGCCGTGAGTCATCTCCACCAAGTAGGTGCCAAAGAAGAAGAAGAAGAAGCGGGTCGCAACTCCTTCCTTCTTGGAATTTTGATTCCGTTACTTGGTGGTTAGTTTCCATCTTTCTCTCTTGTTTTTCTAGTTGTGCCTTTGGAGAATCCAGTAGTTCTCGTCAGCACAAAACTCGTGGCTTTGCGAAGTCATCCCGAAGAGAACTCGGCGTGGACGCGAATAGAGGCGGAGCTTCCAAGGGACACTACGGTTGGATCTCGTCCCTTACTTCGAGTTACGCGAGGTATAAAGTAAATTAGTTTACTTTTCTGCAAAAATTTTAATTTATGATCATGTCCACACATCATAAGGTCGCATGCTAGATACGAGGTTAAAATAATTTGAGAAATTATTTATGCTAATTCTTCCGCTGCACGTAAATATTTAAAAAATTTACGAACCCGTATCCTTGTCAACATGCACCCGGTCCCAACAGTGGTATCAGAGCCGGTTAGTGTTCGACATAATCATATAATTGTTTTGCGGAATACTTTGTTATGATCTCAATTTTGGAAAAAAATTTCAATTATGGAAACTTTCCAATTATAATAAATTTTAGATTTAGGAATTTCTAAGTTTGGAAATCCTCATGAAATTTCGCAAACTTTTGAAATATCCTAGTTTCTGAAATTTTATGATAATTGTGAAAAATTCCCATCTTTGGAAACTTTCCAATTTTGAAAATTTCTATTTTGGAAATTTTCCAATTTTGGAAATGTGTAAGTTTTCTTTGTACCAGAAACTTACAAATATTCTGAAAACCTATTATGAAATCACGCAATTTTGGGCACTTTCTTTCAAGAAAGTCTAGACAAATTTATGGATTATTAATTGACAATTAAATTCGAATTGGTTTTAAATTATTAACAAAATTCTTTATTTTGGATTGAGCCTCGGGGAGCCGTCCAATTTAAAGTTAGTTGTTGTAATTTAATTTCCCATTTTGAATAAAATTGTCATGTTTGATTTGGTTACGCCTCGGGGAGCAGACCAAATTGGATTTACGATAAATTACTTTTCTTTGGGTATCTGAGCCTCGGGGAGCCACCCTTAGAAAGCAATTTGTTGTAATTAATTAATCTATAAATAAAATATGTGATCAAATCTTGAAAATTTGATTTAAGAGATGATGCTCTTACATATTATTGTCTCCAAAATTAATTAGGAAAATGGTTTCCTATAGAGTTTTCTTAAAAGAGATTTTCATGAAAATAATATGTGGTTAAATTAAGAGAATCTGTCTCTTAATTTAATAAGATTTAATTTAGAGAAATCAAAGTCTTAAATATATTATTTCCGAAATTGATTATGATAATTTAGGAAATTGTTTCCCAAAACAATTCCTTAAATAAAGTATGAAATTAGAATTAGGAAATTCGGTTCCTAAATCAATTAATGAGACTTGATAAATTAAGTCACATACATACTTTATTAAGGAAATCGTTAGTCATGACATATGTCATGAATGTGCTTAGAAAAGAAAGGATGAGACCCAAAACCCCTTATAAAATATTAAGGCTAACACCTTCCTTTAATATGGTTAGAATTGGAGTTTTGTTTCTCGTTTGGGTTGATGGACACATCCATGCCCGGCTTGAACCTCAACATGTTCAAACCATGGAATTAGATTATGAATAATATAGTTGGAGTCAGAGGTCAATCCTTAGTTTTGGTTGTTGGACACATCCAAGCATGACTAAACGGTCGAATGAGCTCCAACCATATTAAAACTATTTCTTGATTAATGGGTCAGCCTTAAGCTTGGAGCATGGATTTGTTGTGCCACAGCCAAGGTCGATGTAAAGAGAGGTGCAGTTGGGTGCTATGTATAATGTTACATACTTGTTAATGAGTTAACAACCCAATGATTTATGCAAACATTCAATTAGTTGATAGCATAAAGTGATAGTTACATATATGTGATATGTAATCGGTATAATTACCTACCTTCATAGCTAAGAATAACTTGATGGCCACAGCCATGGTTGTTCTTATCTATGGTTGGATATCAACCTATTTGGAGATGTTCCTACGATCTCCCGAATTGATGAAAAGGGTTATTCAATTTGAAAAATAAATAGGATTTTATTAATGTATGTTGATACATTCTTTATCATCTTCTCACATAAGCTCAATTTGTATTTCTAGGTTAATCACTCGATCATGTCTTCTCTGAATTTGCGTTCCATTTTGGACACCAATAAACTAACTGGGCCAAACTTCATGGACTGGCTTCGAAACCTGAGGATAGTCCTCAAGGCAGAGAAGCTTGCTTATGTCATTGAAGATCAACTTCCCAACCGTCCTCCAGAGGGTGCAACTCCAGACCAGTTAGTGGCCTATCAGAAACATGTGACCGATTTTGAACTTGCGAGTTGCATCATGCTAGCCTCTATGGTACCTAAGCTGCAAAAGCAGCATGAGCATATGGATGCTTATACCATCATCTTCCATCTTCATGAGTTGTTTGAAGAGCAAGCGAGATCCGAAAGGTTCGAAGTCTCCAGACTCCTCTTCACCTCTAAGATGCAGGAAGGCACATCTGCCTCACAGTTTGTGTTAAAGATGTTGGGGTACATTGAGCGACTGAACACACTCGGTTTTGCAATGGATCATGAACTAAGTATTGACTTAATTCTGCATTGTTTGCCCAAAAGTTATTCACAATTTGTGATGAACTATCGGATGAACAAGCTGGAGACTACCATTCCTAAGTTGCTCAACCTGCTGAAGATTGTATAGCCTTCTGTAAAGTAGGATCAAAAGACGGTACTGTTAGTTGGTTCCTCGAAGAAAGGTTCTAAGAGGAAGGCCAAAGAACAGAATAAAGGAAAGAAGAAAAAGGCCAAAAAGAATGAAAAGACACCAAAAGGAACTTGCCATCATTGTGGCAAGGAGGGTCACTGGCAAAGAAACTGCAAGGTTTATCTTGAGTCCTTGAAGAAGAAGGCATCCGATGCCCCATCCTCTTCAGGTATCTTCGTTATTGAATGTCACTCTATTTCCTCAAATACCTGGGTACTTGATACTGGGTGTAGCTCACATATATGTAATGACATACAGGGGCTAAGCAATAGAAGAAGACTCGTCAAAGGAGAAGCGAATCTGCGAGTTGGAAATAGTGCAAAGATTGCTGCTGTTGCCATCGGAACATATTTGCTAAAGCTCCCTACTAAACGTGTCTTAGAATTGGATAATTGTTATTTTGTTCCTTCGTTAATAAAGAACATTGTATCTATTTCATGTTTGAATGAAAAGGGTTATCATTTAACTTTTAGTAACAATTGTTGTTACATAACTTTAAATGGCGTTCTTTATGGGAATGAAACTTTCTGCAATGGTATCTACACGTTAGATTTATCCGGTGACATTTTCAATATCGAAGTTAGCAACAAACGTGCTCGAATAGATAATCGAATAGACTCCTACATGTGGCATTGTCGTCTTGGCCATGTAAGTAAGAAGCGCATGACCAAATTACACCGAGGTGGAATTTTGGAATCATTTGAACCCGGTTCATTTGATACATGCGAATCATGCTTAAAAGGCAAGATGGCCAAATTACCCTTTTCCGGAAAAGGTAATCCAGTGGGAGAATTGCTTGGTCTAATACATACTGATGTATGTGGACCAATGTCAACTCTTGAACAAGGAGGCTATAGCTACTTCATCACTTTTATCGATGATCACTCACGATTCGGGTATGTGTTCTTGATGAAACACAAATCTGAAGCTTTTGAGAAATTCAAAGAGTTCAGAAATGAAGTAGAGAAACAGCTTGGCAAAAGTATTAAGATACTTCGATCCGATCGGGGTGGTGAATACTTAAGTCAAGAGTTTCAAGATTATCTTAGGGACAATGGGATATTGTCCCAATGGACTCCACCGTATACACCACAGCATAATGGTGTATCTGAGAGGCGCAACCGAACCTTGATGGACATGGTTAGATCGATGATGAATCATGCAACTCTTCCAAAATCCTTTTGGGGCTATGCACTAAAGACAACTGTTTACTTGCTAAACAGAGTCCCGACCAAGGTAGTCTCTACTACTCCATATGAGACATGGAATAGTAAGAAACCTCACTTAACTCACCTTAAGATATGGGGTTGTCCTACTTATGTGAAGCGGACTGTATCAGACAAATTGGATGATAAGTCTGATAAATGTTTATTTATTGGATACCCTAAGGAAACGAAGGGCTACCACTTCTATCATCCTTTGGAACAAAAGGTGTTTGTTTCAAGGCATGCTGTATTTCTAGAAAAAGAATTTCTTTTACAAGAAAACAGTGGGAGTGGCATTGAACTTGATGAAGTTCAAGAAACTCTAATAGACATTACAGAGACACCTAGTCTAAACCCACAACCAATACCTCATAATGATGAGCTATCAGTTGAACCTAAAACAACACCACCTCTTCGTAGGTCTGATAGGACACGCAATATTCCAGAGAGATACGGATTTCTCATAAGTGAATCGAATGACGTGTTACTCATAAGCGATGACGAACCTATCAGTTATGAAGATGTTCTGAAAAATTCAGAAAGGGACAAATGGCTTGAAGCCATTAAGTCGGAAATGGATTCCATGTACGAAAATCAAGTATGGGACTTGGTTAACCCACCTGAAGGGATTAAGGCCATAGGGTGCAAGTGGGTTTTCAAGAAGAAAACCGACATGGAAGGTAATGTTGTTACCTTTAAAGCTAGATTAGTGGCAAAAGGATATCGTCAAAAACAAGGAATTGATTATGACGAAACCTATTCGCCAGTAGCTATGCTTAAATCCATTCGGATGCTCCTAGCCATAGTAGCTTATTATGATTATGAGATATGGCAAATGGATGTGAAAACAGCTTTCCTTAATGGAATCCTACTTAAGGATGTATACATGATACAACCTGAAGGTTTCACATCGGTTGATAAAACCAAAGTATGCAAGCTTCGACGATCCATATATGGACTGAAGCAAGCATCCAGGAGCTGGAACATCCATTTTGATGAGACAATCAGAGAGTTTGATTTCTCACAAAATTCTGACGAACCTTGTGTGTACAAGAAGGTTAGTGGGAGTGCAGTCGTATTCCTAGTATTATATGTCGATGACATATTACTTATAGGAAACGACATATCAGTCTTACAAATAGTTAAAATTTAGTTGTCCAAAACTTTCTCCATGAAAGACCTGGAAGAAGCAACCTATATCCTTGGGATTAGAATCTATAGAGATAGATCAAAACGATTGCTTGGTCTTTCGCAGTCTACATATATAGACCGAGTGCTAAAAAGGTTTAGCATGTCGGAATCCAAGAAAGGTTACCTTCCCATTAGGCATGGGATCAACCTTTCAAAGTCTATGTGTCCGCGCACAGAAGACGAGAGGATTTGCATGAATAAGATTCCTTATGCATCCGCGATAGAATCTATCATGTATGCTATGTTATGTACAAGGCCCGATGTATCGTATGCTCTGAGTGTCACAAGCAGATACCAGTCGGATCCAAGAATGGATCATTGGGCGGCTGTCAAGACAATCCTTAAGTACTTAAGAAGAACTAAGGATGTGTTCCTAATATATGGAGAAGGAGATATGGTAATACGTGGGTATACAGATGCCAGTTTCCAGACAGATAAGGATGACTCCAAATCTCAGTCTGGATACGTATTTACTTTGAATGGAGACGCAATAAGTTGGAAGAGTTCCAAACAAGACACCGTAGCGGATTCTACCACGGAAGCGGAATATATCGCAGCTTCGGAAGCAGCAAAGGAAGTAGTCTGGATTAAGAAGTTTGTCTCCGAACTTGGTGTGGTTCCAACCATTGATGAAGTAGTGCCGGTTTACTGCGACAATAATGGAGCTATTGCACAAGCAAAGGAACCAAGGTCTCATCAGCGATCCAAACACGTGTATCACCGCTATCATCTGATCAGAGAGATTATAAGTAGGAATGATATACAAATTGAGAAAATACCCACTGAAAGGAATTTAGCGGATCCTTTAACTAAGGTCTTACCTCAAAGTAAGTTTGAGGGTCATGTTAGAGCCTGTGGTATTGGATACCGTAGCGATTGGCATTAGGCCAAGTGGGAGTTTGTTAGTAATATGAGAGAAGTGTCCTAAGGCAATCGCCTTATGATTGTAAACATTTATTTTAATAAATGAAAATTCACTATTTGAGTATACATGTTTGTCTATTTGATTGGGATCTTAAACTCATCTACTGAATGTCCGCAATACAATTCATAGCATGAGAGAATTTGTGAAGGAATCACAACTAGTGATTATCTCTACATGTGCAATTGTGAAGTATTGAAAATATCCCTAGTCGATGAATTGATAAATATGGACACTATCAATTCTGTTGAGACTAGCATGGGTTATTCTCTAATCAGCTGATTCTCACTGGCTGGTGACATTGGGATGTCCGGAGATAAACATGGATGCTAGTTAAGGGAACTAGTTCATTGGAGTGACTAGCTGTAAAACTTCACATGTTAGTCTATACATAGACATGTCAGTGAAGTTCTTACCGCAGCTTAAGTGCGATGTTCCTTTGACTTGCAGTGTTCAAGTCATCTTGGTCATGGAAACTTATACTTTAACATCTTAAGCAAGCATCTCCAAGGAGGTGTGGACCCAGGATGGTTGGGAATAAGCCGAAGTGCCCGAAGATGTTTGAACAACCTACAAAGGATTCACCACTCCTTGCGAGGAGATGTATACCCAAGGCCTATCGTCGGATTGTTACTCAAAGCCTCTGGATAGAGCATGACATGTTTAGAGTATGAGTCTCTTAAATACATGTGAGTAATTAGAAATCCAAAGGACGAGAGAACACTACTTGGGCTAGGTGTGACATAGTCAGCCTAGTGGGGACTGACATACATAGACCGTGTCCTGAACCAAGTGGGTATAAGATGGTGAAGGGAATGAGGCACGATTCATTAGAGCTGCTGAAAGGTTTCAGAATAATTTCTGAGGTCAACCATTGATCTTTCGATTAATTGGGGGTCATGATGTACTACTAGGTGCCACTCATGATCGTTCTATAATTGGTTGATTATAGACGGCCAACATAAATCAAAAGCCTATTTAGTCACACGCACTACGAGTAATCCGAGGGATTTAAAACGAGTTGAAAATTGGATTTTCCGATCAAGAGAAATAAGTTGAATCTGAATTTATCAGAGGCGCATTGGAAGCTTAAAATGGCTAAGTCTTTTGAAGGCTTAATGAGCGAATTAAATGAGTTTAATTCGCGAGGAGGCGGCATGGGTTTGGCTTGGTGTGGCCGGCCAAAGTGGGTGCCCACCCTCTTTGGTTTGGCCGGCCAAAATAAAGGAGAGAAACCAATTTATTTGGTTTATTTTATAAAATAAATTAAGTGCGATTTGTTTTATAAATTATGGATAAATAAATTGATATATAAAGAAATTTATATAAAGAGATTTATGTAAAGAAATTTATATAAAGGAATTTATAGAAATTTATTCTTTTTATGGAAATTAAAATGAACCATGGATCGGTTTATTTTAATTTTATAAAATCAATTATGAATTGATTTTTCCATGATAAGAAAAATTTATATATATTTCTTTTAAATTTTATTCCATAATAAAAGGAGAGATATGTTTGGTTTTATTATAAAGTTAGTTATAATAAAACTTGGCATAAACGGAATAATTCATAAGAAAATTTATAGGATAAATTTCTTATGAAAAATTCTGTTAAAGGGGAGACTTGGCAAGGGAGAGGCTACTATATAAAGGAACCAAGGCTAGGCTTGAATTCCTCAATTGAGTTATCAAGAGATTTAGTAGCTCTCTCCCTCTCCTTCTCTCCTCCTCCTAGGGTCGGCGCCCCTTCCTCATCCTAGGGCCTGCGCACACCCCTCCTAGGGCCGGCGCGCCCTAGGGTTTCCGTGAGTCATCTCCACCAAGTAGGTGCCAAAGAAGAAGAAAAAGAAGCGGATCGCAACTCCTTCCTTCCCGGAATTTTGATTCCGTTACTTGGTGGTTAGTTTCCATCTTTCTCTCTTGTTTTTCTAGTTGTGCCTTTAGAGAATCTAGTAGTTCTCGTCGGCACAAAACTCGTGGCTTTGCGAAGTCATCCCGAAGAGAACTCGGCGTAGACGCGAATAGAGGCGGAGCATCCAAGGGACGCTACGGTTGGATCTCGTCCCTTACTTCAAGTTACGCGAGGTATAAAGTAAATTAGTTTACTTTTCTGCAAAAATTTTAATTTATGATCATGTCCACACATCATAAGGTCGCATGCTAGATACGTGGTTAAAATAATTTGAGAAATTATTTATGCTAATTCTTCCGCTGCACGTAAATATTTAAAAAATTTACGAACCCGTATCCTTGTCAACATGCACCCGGTCCCAACAGAACAACCCCCCGGGTTTGAGGACCCTAACTATTCAAGACACGTATATAAATTTAGAAAAGCCTTATATGGATTGAAACAAGCTCCCCGGGCTTGGTATGAAAGACTTTCTTCATTTCTAGTGTCTAAGAGGTTTAGGAGAGGAACAATGGACCATACATTGTTCCTAAAATCTAAGGACAAGGATATATTTGTTGCCCAAGTCTATGTAGATGATATCATTTTTGGGTCAACAAATAATGACTTCCTACAAGAATTCATCAAGTGTATGGAAGATGAATTTGAGATGAGCCTTGTAGGAGAGTTAACCTTTTTCTTAGGCCTTCATGTTATGCAAACTAATGAAGGTACACATGTCTTTCAAACCAAATATGCTAAGATAGCATCTACACCCATAGGAACCAATGTGAAAATGGATAGTGACATTGAAGGGAAAATGGTAGACTCTAAACAATATAGGAGCATGATTGGTAGCCTCCTATACCTAATCGCTAGTAGACCCGACATACTTTTTGCGGTAGGTATGTGTGCAAGGTACCAATCTTGTGCCAAAGAGTCCCACTTGGTTGTAGTCAAGAGGATCTTACGATATGTAAAAGGGACCCTTAATGTCGGACTTTGGTATCCTAGAACCCCTAGTGTTAACCTAATTGGATACACCGACTCGAATTATGCGGGTTGCAAGTTAGATAGGAAGAGTACAAGTGGGGGGTGTCAATTCCTTGGGTCTCCCTTAGTTAGTTGGAGTAGTATGAAACAACCATACGTTGCCCTATCAACAACGGAAGCGGAATATGTGGCAATGGGTGGGTGTGTTTCCCAACTCCTTTGGATCATGCACACCTTAAAGGATTATGAGCTACATTACACCAAGGTCAAAGTCTTGTGTGATAATGTAAGTACAATCAACCTAACTAAAAACCCAGTTCACTATTCTAGGACAAAACACATTGAAGTGAATCATCACTTCATTAGAGACCATGTGGCAAGGGGAGACATAGAACTACACTATGTTGAATCCAAGTCAAACCTAGCCGATATCTTTACCAAGCCTCTTTCGGAATCGGAGTTCACATCCTTAAGAAGAGGGCTTGGAATGTGTTTTGTGGAAGTATAAGATGAACTTGGAGACATTAGCTTTGAATAAGGGTGCTTGATCCATTAGGGTGATACATTTGGATCACTTGTGCTTGTGGCACATTGTTGAACCATTGAGAGTATCAAATTATGAAAACTAGACCAACTATGGGGAAGACATGTGTTTAATCAATGGACACTTTGCCTAAAGATCATAGTTGGACATTTTAAACATTTGAAAACCATTTTATGTCTTACATACTTTGCCATGCTTTTAGAATTCATATGATTGCAAAATTGGTTTCAAAGTTTGATACAAAATGCAGTGGTTTTCAAAGATTTTGGATTTTTGTCAAAAGTCATGCATGTTTGAAATTTTATATGGTTTAATATTTTTCCCTGATAGAGTATAATATTTCAAACATGTATGCAAAATTTTATAATTTTTGGAATTTTTTGGAAGTTTCTGAAATTCGGCAGAAAAGCTGAAAACTCAGACTGATGGAGTATCAGTCGACTGCCCCATGGGCAGTCGACTGGCACGCCTGGTTTCAGCCACTGTGAGAAATTTTAGAAATTCCATATTCTCACATTTGATGCCATAGGATTTGGTTGCTTGAAGCAATCATTTTGATGGTGTTAAAGGGAGAGAATGGGTGGTTTAAGTTAGAATTTTGACTTAAAATGGATGATTTTAGGTATTTTATTTAACTTAGAACTTGAATACTTGAATGTTTAAAAATGAAGAAAACATGGATTAAGGGGGAGGTACCTCTTAGGTTCTGATATGTCTTATATTTTTAACATATTGTTGTTGTTAAGTGGAAACTGAACTTAGATTATGAGTAGAATTGAAAATGGGTAGAAGACATAGATTAAGGGGGAGGTTACCTCTTAGGGATGTCTTAATTTTTCAATTGTTATGTGTTGCTATTGCTATTGTGGTTGTTGTTTATCTCTAACTTAAACATATTGCCACACATTAAAAAGGGGGAGATTGTTGAGGCAATCAGCCCTTAAATGATTGGAAGATCATGGTTTTGATGTGTGGGCGAATAGGTTTAAGGTTAGAGTGTTATGTTGTATTTGATATGTGTGATTGAGTTTGCAGGACTTGGAGAATCACACATGGTGGACATATCCGAGGGACGAAAGCCAAGGGAGGAGAGCTCCAAGGGCAAGCCGGGAAGTGGACTTCAAGGGCACACGTGAAGGGTGGCATGGAGGCAAGCCAAGGGAAGGCTTGAGTGCACATCCGAGGGACGATAGCCAGAGGAAGAGGACTTCAAGGGGCGAGCCAAGGGAGCAGACCTGAAGGCACACGTGAAGGAGAAGGTCTGGAGTGGCTGGAACTAAGCTGGGAGGCAGGGCAGTCGACTGGCCTGGAGGCAGTCGACTGCCAAAACCCACAGAAAGTTTGCGGCCTCGGACCAGTCGACTGGCCTTGGGGCAGTCGACTGGTATACCCCGAAACTAGCCGTTGCCTAGCTGTTCGCTAGCCGTTGGCCAGCAATTAATGCTGGGCCAATCGACTGCCCTCGGGGCAGTCGACTAGTAAGGGGCTGGATAGACTGCGAGTCTGTCCTTTTCACCTATAAAAGGAGCACCTTTTTGCACGTGTACGGTACGGTTCCGTACAGTAACGAGGTGCTGCCCAACTGAAAAGTGTTCTTGCTTCCTCTCACTCAATTAACTTCATTCTGTAAAGAGGAAGATCACCGTTGTAAAGGTTTCTCCACCTGAAGGAGATTTTCATAGTGAAAGTTGTGCTCGCGGCGTGGATCCTTGGATTAGTCACCCATCCGGGTAGATACCAAGTAAAATATTTTTGTTAGCATTGTTTCATTTTCTTTTACATAGTATTTCCGCTGCGCTAACAATTCTGTAGAGTTCGAAACGATCCGAAAAAAGTGCATTCACCCCCCCTCCCCCTCTTCACGCCTTAGACGATCCATCACATACGGGCGCCCCCATCAGCTCAGGCGCCCTGGTCAAAGGTTTTATCAGCTGCGGTGAGTTCGGCACAGGGATGAGGTTTGACCAAGCCCAAGGGGCGCCCGTACGAAGCCTATAAAAGGGGCCTCGACCCCTCAGCTTCAAACACAACTTCCAAGATCCATTTTGAGTGTTCTAACTGATGACAAAGCGCTAACGACGAGGCTCTGCGACCGTGAGGCTCGTGGAGGAAGTGCGCAGCACTTCGGAGGTCCAGATCGACCGAGTTTCAAACCTTGTTTGTTCGGTTTGCTTTAATTATTTTGCATTTCAATTCCTATCATTTTTTGCTTGTATATCAACTGTAAGACGAGTTTTCTCCGCCTCCGGAAATTCTGGAAAGGAGACCAATAGTGGACTCACGCCGAGTATATAGGCCTTGGACGTACTGACCCTGGGAGGGTCGGGAACCAAGTAAATGAATCCCGCGTGTCTGCTGTGCTCCTTTATTTTTCTATTTTACTTTTTCGCTGTGCTACTAACACTCTGATTAGAACGATTGAAAGTTTACGAAGTTTATCGCGAAGATTTTACGGTCGATATTCACCCCCCTCTATCGACGACACCGGTCCTACACAATTCAATTAATTAGTTTATGTTCATTTTAATTAATTGTTGCAACTAATCTGAAATCTTTATGAGCCACACAAAAGATATATTTTAATTTATAGGGGCAATTCATCCCCCTCTTACCAGTCCACCTCAATCAAACATCGTTAAGCAATGATAGAATCAGTAGAGCTAAAGAGGAGAAAAACCTTGACTTGGCTTTCAGGGGAGCCCGTTTTGGCTTCTCACACTAGACAACCAAAGACCAATGTCAGAGGCTCCTAGAGTGAGAGTCAACCCTCGACCGCAAGGGCTTCGATGAAAAATGAGGATTCTAATCTAGTGACCTTAGAAACGACGAGCCCCTCTTATGGTCAGGCCTCCTCTCCTCCCACCGAAGAATCACCTATATTTTCAATAGGACCTCCCCCTTGCTCCTGCTCTTCTAGAAACACTATGCTATCACTCAGAAAAGGTTGTATTAGACATGAGTTTCATGGAACTAAGCAATAATTTGGCTTGAACAACTCAGAGGGTAAAGTCCGACCTTAAACACAATATGTAAATTACGTGTGAAGCTAACTTTTATTTGTGCAAGTTGAAGTAGAAGTGGAAGGCCTCGCTAGCTATGTACATGAGTTCTCCAGAGACTATTATCGGAGGGAGGAGTCTATACTACGGCTTGAACATCAACTAGCCCAGTTGAGACAAGCCTTATCAACATCGAAGGAAGCCCTGACTATAGAAAAAAGCCTTGCCAGGGAGCATTCCAGCTGAGAAGATATCGGAGAAAACCTCACTCGAAGAGAAGCTAGCGAAGGAGACCTCAGAGAAGAAATAGTTAGAGGAGGAGCCTGTAAAGATAACATCATAGAAAAAATAGTTGGAGGAGACTTTGACAAAGGCCACAACAACAAAGGACAAAGTTTTGACAGCTCTTACGCATTGGAGTAAGAAAGCCGGAGAGTATGCTGAGAGAGTTGAATGGCTACCGAAGGAACTTTCTAACATTCAAGACACTCTAAGGACTTCAGAAGAGGTTGTCACCAAGGCTCAAGGGGAGTCATCTCCAACTCAATGGGATATGGTGACCGAAATGGTGGTTTGTAGCTGTTGGGAATATAATACTACACCTCTAAAACGATCTTCAAGATGAGACCTTGCCAAGGAGCAATGGTCATTGGAATTGGCTAAAGCTAAGAGACTTGAAGGGATAATGATCTTTAAATTAGAAGCTTTTAAAGCGCAGATAACATCATAGGCAAAGACTAAAATGTCGAAAAAGAAAACATCATGAAGGCGCAATTAGAAGCTTCTCAGAAAGAGCTAAGGGACTATAAAGCAGATGAAGAGAGTCACCAAGCCAAGTAAAAAAAAGCCTTTTTGACCTCCTCCAAATTCTATGAGAGGCTGTCCAATAAAACTAGCAACATATTAAGGCATGAGTTTATAAGAGCTCTTCACCAATGTGTTGGCAAGATGTTGATACCCCATGGGGCAAACCTCTCCATATTATGCCTAGAGAAAGTCTGGAATGAGCTTTCTGATTCTGAGACAAATGACTAAAAGAGACTTGTAACTCATATAATTTTACGTAACTTTTCTTTCATGAACATTGCTTGTGAGTTTCCTATTTACGTGTTGACGGATTTTTTTTGTATGTGTACAAGCTTGATAGGCTACGCCAATTTGTTTTGACAAAACGAGTCAGTGATATTGAAAAAGTATCTAAGGTTATATATAAAATTGCTAAAGGTCTTATCTATTATTGCAATTTGTGATGATAATCTCAAGTTGCCTTGTATCATAGGATTAACAGTAAAGTAAATCACCTAAACCATTAGCTCACTGCACTAAGAGTGTTTATGTTAGAGATGATATGGCATGGAGACGTAGAGTCTATGACTAAGACAGTCTGACACTAAGATAAGAATGAGAGCTATGGCCTTGACTGTGGGGTCGGATCCTCTAGTCCCTAAATCCCTGGTCCCTCCCTGGTCCACATCGCGATTGCGGTCGGATCGTGATTGCGATCCGGCCGCAATTTGTTCCAATCCCCTCTAGGGTTCACCATGCCCCCCAGGTTATAGTTTGGGTTCGGGCGGGTGGCCGGAGGCCACCCGACGGCCTAAACCCTAAATCCGGATTTAAAATTTAGGGTTTAGGGTTTAAGATTTAGGGTTTAGGCCGTCGGGTGGCCTCCGGCCACCCGCCCAAACCCAAACTATAACCTGGGGGGCATGGTGAACCCTAGAGGGGATTGGAACAAATTGCGGCCGGATCGCAATCACGATCCGGCCGCAATCGCGGTGTGGACTAGGGAGGGACCAGGGATTTAGGGACCAGAGGATCCGCCCCCCTTGACTGTTTGATGTTGAGATAAGAGCTAGAGTTTGTGGCCGTGACTGCCCGACAGTCAAACATTGAGACTAATGTAAAATATAATCTGTGGTCTAGACGTCTGACATTGAGATGTAAAGTCTATAATCGAGACGGGCCGACGTTGAGACACGAAAAAGAGTGTGTGGGCTTGACTGGATGAGACTCAAACATTGAGACTAATATAAAATATAATCTCTGATCGAGATGGTCTAGTATTGAGACGTAGAGCTATGACCTAGATGGTCTGGCGCTGAGACAAGAAAGAGAGTCTATGATCTTGACCATTTGAGAGTCAGGCGTTGAGACTAATAGGAAATATAGTCTGTAGCCTAGACGATCCAGCATTGAGACATATAGTTTGTAGCCTAGACAGTCCGGCAATGAGACAAAAAAAGAGTCTATGGCCTTGGCTGATTAGGAGTTAGGCATTGAGACCAATATAAAATATAGTCTGTGGTCGAGACGATCTGGTGTTGAGACATAAGGTCTATAGTCGAGACAGTCTGATGCTGAGACAAGAAAGAGAGTCTGTGACCTAGACTGATTGGATGTTAGGTGTTGAGACTAATATAAAATATAGTATGTGGCCGAGATGGTATAACGTTGAGACATAAAATTTATGGCCTAGACGGTCTGACGCTGAAACAAGAAGGAGAGTCTATGGCCTTGATTGTCTAGGAGTCAGGCATTGAGATTAATATAAAATATAGTATGTGGCTGATACAGTCTAGCATTGAGACATAGAGTCTGTGGCTTAGATGATTCGGCGTTGAGACAAGAAAGAGAGTCTGTGGCCTTGACGAACTATGAGTCAGACGATGAGAGTTTGTGGTTGAGATGGTCTGACGTTGAGACGTAGAGTTTATGGCCTAAACTGTCCAGTGCTGAGACAAGAAAGAGAGTCTGTGGCTTTGACTATCTAGGAGTCAGGCATTGAGACTAATATGAAATATAGTTTATGGCCAAGATAGTTTAGAGTTAAAAAACAGAGTCTATGACTGAGACGATCCAGCGTTGAGACAAGAAACAGTGTCTATGACCTTGACTTATTGAAGTCAGGCGTTGAGACTAATATAAAAATAGTCTATGGTCGAAATGGTCTAGTGTTCAAGCGTAGAGTCTGCAACCTGGACGGTTCGATGATGCGACAAGAAAGAAAGCTTGTGACCTTACCTTTCTGGGAGTTAGGCGTTGAGACTAATATCACGATCTGACATTAACATGTAGAGTCTGTGGCTGAAATGGTTCGATGCTAACATAATAAAGAAAGTCTGTAGCCTTGACTTACTGGGAATCAGACGTTGAGACTAATATAAAATATAGTCTGTGGCTGAGACAATCTGGAATTGAGACATAAAATCTATGGCCGAGATGGTTCGACACTGAGACAAGAAAGTGAGTTTGTGTATTTGACTGACTAGGAGTCAGACATTGAGACTACTATAAAATATAGTCTATGGTCGAGACGATCTGACCCTGAGACGTACAATTTATAACCTAGATGGTCCGACGTTGAGACAAAAAAAAGAGTCTATGGCCTTGATTATCTAGGAGTTAGGCTTTAAGACTAATATGAAATATAATATGTGGTTGAGATGGTTTGGCATTGAGACATAGTGTCTATGACCTAGACAGTCCGACGCTAAAACAAGAAAGAGAGTTTATCACTGTAAGTACCACGGGTGAGTTTTAATGTGGTCAACCAAGTCAAATTAAGTCCTGTTGGTATCTGATCCCTGTGTCTAAGTGTACGAGAGCTTAGGAGCATAGGAAGTTGAGCAGAAGACGCAGCGAATGAGAAGAATGACATAGGAAGGGAGCTGACGGGGCTCGGTGCATCGAGGGATACAGAGGTATGCGGAAGAGTACACTAGTAGAGCGAGAATGACGCGCGCAACATCTGTGGGATGAGAAGCCGGGAGGAAGTCTATTCAGGGAGAAAGGCTGGAGATGGATTCAAGTAAGCCCAACTCCAGATGGCCCAAAATCACCTAGAAGACTCGCAGGAAAACTGGTCAACAAGTTATCGACTAGGTCAACCCGGGGACCCGAGCATGGGGCACCTAGTTGGACTTGGGCACTTGCATTCCCGGGTGCCCGAATTGACTCAAATGCCAGAGTGTCCATACTTTATCTAGAAAGTAGTCGTTTTATGGACATTGCGACATGGATAAACATCGACCACGTGTCAGGCGGCCGTGTTCACTCGGGTGCCCGAGAAGTGCCACGTCAGCATTTCGATAATGTTTCACAAGGGCTATAAATAAACCTCTGAACTCAGTTCATTTCATCAATTCCAATTGTAACAAAATTCCTTTTTACTTTTCTCTATTTTTCTAAGATTTAATTGTGTAAGAGGCTTCTCCGCCCACAAGAAGATCATCTGGAGAGTGAGTTTTTATTTGCCTTGGATTAGCAACCTTCCTGGTTGCAAACTAAGTAAATCGTCTGTGCCTCGTTTCTTTTTAAGTTATTAAGTTGATTATTTTATGTTATTGAATTGCTTGTGAAACTAATTTCTATCTTTGTTTAAGTCAAACAAAAGATCTCAATTTTATTTTTCATGGGCAATTTACCCTCTCTTGCTGGCCGACCTATCCTAACAGTCACCTCGGCTTACTAGGAGTTAAGTATTGAGACTAACATAAAATATAGTTTGTGGTCGAGATAGTATGACATTGAGACGTAGATCTATAGTTGAGATAATTTAGCGCTGAGACAAGAAAGAGAGTGTGTGGCCTTGATTGACTGGAGTCAAGCGTTGAGGCTAATATAAAATATAGTTTGTTGCTGAGATGGTCTACCATTTAGACGTAGAATATGTGTCCTAGACGGTCCGACATTGAGACAAGAAAGAGAGTCTGTAGCCTTGACTCCCTCGGAGTCAAGAGTTGAGATTAATATGAAATATAGTTTGTGGTTGAGATGATCTAGCGTCGAGACATAGAGTATAAAACCTAGATTGTCTGGCATTGAGACTTAATATTATGCTTAGTTGTTGCACTAGAAAAAAATAAAGAATAGGCGAATGGCCATCTAATATTTCATTAGATAAAGCATAGGTATATATATGAATAAATAATGATAAAGGTCAGACATTGAATAATGTTACCCAAGACTAAACACGATAAAACTCAGGTGCATGGAATGCCATGGTCTCTTAAGGCCCTTTCCCCTGAATCATCTAAGTAATAAGATCCAAATTCTAGCTGATGAGTTACTCCATACAATCACTCCCAGCATGACTTCAACTTCCCCACATCTCACATGGGTTTCATTTTCTTCCAAATGAAATCCCCCACTTCGAAGGAACAGGAGATGACACACATATTATATGCCTTGCGCATGCTTTGCCGATAAGCTCGAAGTCAAGTTTCTTCTTTGTCCCAGTTTTTGATCCAGCTTAGAACCATTTCGGAGCTCTAAGCTGAGACCTGGACTAGATCCTGATATTAGGAAGACATGATTCACTAATAAATATCTATGAACTATTTATGCATATGTTTTTCTAACTGTGTTGTAGAGATAGATGTATGTAGATCTTCAAATTTTGGACACATGGCCACTACAAAGCCTGATTCCCAGTCTGGAATCAAAAGTTATGGCTTCTAGAAGATTATTGTGTCAAACAGTAGAACTGAGGCACCTCAAATCGACTTGAGGCACCTCAAATGGGTTCGAAGGCGCCTTCGAGAGGATAAGTTATGCAGTTTGCGTATCTGATCAATTTTGAGGATGGGAGGCGCCTCAGGTTGATTGAGAGCGCCTCCAACACTCTTTAAAAGCACTGTTTGGCCAGTTTTGAAGACACAACTCATACACAAGCTACTCTGATCATTTTGATGCTTCGTCCATATGCCACTACGATTCTACTATACCTGACGGCTGTCGGCAGAACGACGTCAACACACTAGCCTGATAAAATTCCATTCTTCTAAGTGTCAATTTCAATTATTGTATATCTTTTAAAATTGCAAAAAAAAAGTGTAGGGTATTATACTTTCCTCATCTTTGTACTCGACTACTTTACCGATGATTCTCTGGTAGAGAGATTTAGTGGATTGCCTATCGGAAAGGTCTAAGGGACACAGGCCTTGGAGTAGGAATTGTCGAAAGTTCCAAACAAACTAAAATTGAACTGTGTTGATTTTCTGTGTTTTCTTACTTAGTCACTCATTTTATTCCACTGCGCACTCGATATAAAAAAGCCAATATTTTATTTTAAAACACACGTGATTCACCCCCTCTCATGTGCAACAATCCTACAAGTGGTATCAGAGCCTTGTTTGCTCTAAATCTGTGCAAGCGTCGTAAGAACCGGGGGATTTCTATTGTTTTGTTTTTTCAGTTTTCGGCTTTTCGTATATGACTGAAATTAGTTTTGTCACTTTTTTTAGACAAATCTTTTACTGGTCAATTTTTACTCGAAATTAGTGCAACACCACTCGAGTCATCTTTTTGATTTCTCTTTTCTCCCACACTACTGATTTAAGACCTAGTCTTGGGATATTTTTTCTCTTTCTATTTTTTTGTGCAAGGTTTCTTGCTAAATGGCCCAAAAATAAGGATGACACATCCATGAACCTGCGCTACATGATCATGAGGATTTCAACTACAGGAGGCGAGCAATGGAAGTGTTCTTGGGAAGTAAAGATTTCGACAATGTGTTGATTTCGACATACCCATCTCAAAACTCAGGATTAAACAATAAGGTAAGTGAGTTAATTTGTAAAGTTTTGCTTAACATTGTTTTACACAGATTGGATAAGTATAAGAATGCATACGAACTTTGGACTCGGCTGATCGAGCTTCACGAGAACTGATAAAGCTACCGAGGAGGATTAAATCACAATAAAATCCAGACACGAGTCGAACCCAATAAAAAAAACTACAGAATTAGGGGTTGCATTTGATGTTTGTATAATTTACCAAAATACCCCTGTTAGTAGCAATTTAAATGACATGCATGATAATTTAGATACTTTCGAAAGAACCCCTAGACTAGTGTTTAGAAATTTAGATTTTGATCAAGGTCTTGATGATATTAACCTTGTCTTGGTCAAACAAAACAATGACCAAATCAATTTAAATGAATTAATTAATAAAGATTTGAATTCTGATAAGTTGAACATGAATTTAATTAATATTAACTTTAAAAATCCAAATCAAATTAATCAAGAAAATGACCATCTAAATTTAGATCTAGATAAAATTAATCTATATCTTAATCAATTTTTTAATTTATTAAATCAAGATAAATTAATGATTCAATTCTAATTAATCCTAATAATTTGAAGTTAATTAAATATCAAGATAAAACTAAATGAACTAATCCAAATTTAATTAATTTAAATCCAAAGTTAATTAACAACTCAACTACTTTGAAAAATTCTAATTTGATTAATTCAAAATTAAAAATTAATAAAAATTTAAACACTAAAGCTAAGATTTTAAACACAAATAATTTAATAAATTCAATTTAAAATTAATAAAAATTTAAACACTAAAGATATGATTTTAATCACAAATAATTTAATTAATTTAAAATTAAAAATTAACAAAAATTTAAACACTAAAGATAAAATTTTAAACACAAACAATTTAATTAATTCGAAATTAAAAATTAACAAAATTTAAACACTAAAGATAAAATCTTAAACACAAATAATTTAATTAATTCTAAATTAAAAATTAACAAAAATTTAAACACTAAAGATAAAATCATAAACATAAGTGATTTAATTAATTTAAAATTAAAATTAATAAAAATTTAAACACTAAAGATAACCTTAACAAATCAAAATCAAACTTAATTGAACTTTAGCCAAATTTAATTCAAATAAAATCAATGATTCAAAATTAAACAAAACATAGAATTTATAATTCAGGGGAGGTACTAAATTAGTTGGCACATCAAAAATGAACTTTATCCGTCACAGTACTTATGACTAGATGAAATGATAGTTTGACTCTTGTCCAATATAGTACTAGGGTGAGGCGAGATGATAGTACATTAAGAAAACTTGGTCTAAGGAGCCAGGTAGGGTAAAGCGTACCTTATTTGGTCTACATAGCTAAGTGGAACTGATCAAAGTTACCTCACCACATCCTAGACTAGTTAGATCAAGATTTTTCAATAGGAAAAATTAAATATACAATTTCTTAAAAAGACTTTGTCTAGAAGTGGTCATTACTCCGATACCCAAGAAAGCCCTATGCCTCGCCACAGCCTGGAAGCTAATTTTGGAAACATAAATTTAATTGACCAATAGTCAAACCTGAATCTAACACAAAGTCAAATGATCTTTGAACAAAAACAACCTAACCCATCATACAAAATTATAGGGCTACCTTGATTGAAAAATCTAGACCGGGCTAGATGAACAAGGACAACTAAATTCAAATTTATTGTTTGAATTCTTAATTAAATCTTACCATAATTTAACTTTAACTTAATTACTTTCATCTTAATTCAATATTAATGTTTACTTAATCAAATTCTTAAACTTTAATTAATTAATTAATTTTACTTAATTTTAAAATCTAACTTCAATTAATTTTACCCTTAATTAAAAACTTTAACTTTAAATAATTTTACCCTTAATTAAAAACTTATATTTTTCAAAGCTAATTTTTATTATAGTTTCAAGAAATATCAAGTTAAAGGGGAGGATCTACTTTTGAAAAGTAATTCAAAAATTATTTTATTGTCTTTGAAATACTCCTTTACACTTATTGTTTTTTACAAAGTTGCTTTGAAAAATTATATTGAAGATATTTTGAAAATGCCCTATTTTTGACATGTTTTAATAATATTTTTGAAACTCCTTTTTTTAAAAAACATAAAAAAGTTTTTTAAATATGCCTTAAAAATTTTGGCTTATGTAAAATGTTTTTTAGAAAATATTCTTAATATACCTTAGAAAATAATTTTTAAAATCAGTTCTTGAGAATTCATTGAGAAATATTTTGAAAATTCTTAAACATGATTTGGAAAATACTTTTAAAAGATGCTTTAAAAATTATTTTGAATAGAAATTATTTATTGACTCTTTTAGTTTTGGATCTATCCTTATGACCCAATAGGAAGCCTACCTTGTGACTAACAAGGTGTTAGAGTTTGGTGAATCAAATTCTGTTTAATCCGTTAATATTTATTAGATGTTTTCTTATTAATATGTTAATTAACAGATTCTTTATAAATCTGTTAATTAATAGTTTCGTTATTAATTTTTATTTGACTAAGTATTCTAAGGTCCCTATAAATTATGTATCTCATAGACAAGTTGGATAGATCAATGAATAAAGTTATTTGGTTACCTCTTCTTTCTCTCTCTACCTCTCTTCTCTCTCTACTTCTCTTTACTTTATTATATAAGAGTTACCATTTTTCCATCGTAATTTCATTTCAAGTGGTATCAGAGCCAGGTTGGATGTCAACCAGGATTAATGACAATGGCAAGTATGAAGGAAAAATCCGCTGCTGCACTATGGCTAAAATTAGAGCAGTTGTGCATGACAGAGAAGTTTGGTGAGGTTGATGTTGCCGAAAATCACAGTAATGGTGAACTTCTCGTTGCCTCTGATGCTGATTTGAAGCAGAGTGAGGAATGGATTCTTGATTCTGGCTGTACGTTTCATATGTGTCCTAATCGGGATTGGTTTTCAACATATGAAACGGTTTCGAGTAGTACCGTTTTGATGGGCAATAATACATCCTGTAGAATTGCTGGTATTGGTACGGTCAGAATTAAGATGTTTGATGGTGCCATTCGGACACTTGGTGATGTGAGGCACGCCCCTGATTTGAAAAGAAATCTGATCTATTTGAGTATTCTTGATTTTAAAGGGTACAAGTACACTAATGAAGGTGGAGCTGTGAAGATCAGTAAAGGGTCTCTTGTTTTGATGAAGGGACAAAGAAGAACCGCTGGTTTATATGTTCTGCAGGGATCCACAGTAATAGGTGATATTGCCGTCGCAAGGTTGTCTATATCTGATTCTGATGTTACAAGACTTTGTCATATGCGTTTGGGTCATATGAGTGAGAATGTCATGGTTGAATTGAGCAAGAGAGGACTTCTTGATGGTCAAAGTATTACAAACCTAAAGTTCTGCGAGCATTGTATTTTTGGCAAACAGAAAAGAGTCAGGTTCTCAGTTGGCATTCATAACATAAAGGGTATATTAGACTACATTCATTCTGATTTGTGGGGGCCTTCTAAAGTACCATCTAAAGGTGGTGCTCTCTATATGTTAACTATTATTGATGGTTTCTCAAGAAAAGTTTGGGCATTCTTTTTAAGACATAAGAGTAATGTTTTTACTACCTTTAAGGAGTGGAAAGTCATGATTGAGAAGCAGACAGGGAGGAAATTAAAGCATCTTCGAACTGATAACGGATTGGAGTTTTGTTCTGGTGAGTTTAATGCCTTATGCAGAGCTGAAGGTATTGTGAGGCATCATACAGTTCGGTATACTACTCAACAAAATGGTGTAGCAGAAAGGATGAATAGGACTTTAATGGAGAAGGTGCGTTGTATTCTTCTTAATGCTGGGCTACCGAAGTTTTTCTGGGCAAAAGCCGCTGCGTATGCCAGTTATCTTGTAAATCGCTCTCCATCAATTGCTATTGAAAGGAAAATTGCACAAGAGGTATGGTCTGGTACTCCTGCTAGTTATTCTAATTTGAGAATTTTTGGATGTCCTGCGTATCCTCATGTAAATAATGGAAAGTTGGAGCCTCGTTCGGTGAAGTGCATATTTATAGGCTTTAGACAAGGAGTGAAGGGATACAAACTTTGGTGTCCAGAGACCGGGAAAGTCATCATCAGTAGAGATGTTATTTTTGACGAAACTAGCATGCTTTAGGGATCTCCATCTAAAACTCTTTCTGAGGAAGATAAGCAGAAGACAAGTACATAGGTAGAGATTGAGATTGAGCCAATATCTACAGAGACTACTCCAGAGCCTATTCTAGATGTTGTGGATGGAACGAGCTCATCACAAGCACCTTCACAATATTCCATTGCAAAAGATAGACCTCGGAGAGAAATTAGACACCCTCAGATATATGCAGAGGCTGATTTGGTCGCTTATGCTTTAAACGTGGCTGAGGAGATTGATTCCGATGAAGAACCTGAGACGTATTCAGAAGCAATTAGCTGCAATAATTCTGGTAAGTGGATAATTGCTATGCAGGAGGAGATGGAGTCACTTGGTAAGAACGACACATGGGACTTGGTGAAATTACCTAAGGGTAAGAAAGCTGTTCGCTGCAAGTGGATATTTAAAAGAAAGGAGGGAATACCGGAAGTTGAAGAAGCCAGGTACAAAGCCAGACTAGTTGCTAAAGGTTTCAGTCAGATTCTAGGAGTAGACTTCACTGATGTATTTTCCCTAGTTGTAAAGCATAGTACGATTCGAGCTTTCTTGGTATTGTGGCCATGCATGACTTAGAGTTGCAGCAGCTGGATGTGAAGACAGCATTCTTACATGGGGTACTTGAGGAAGAAATCTATATGCAACAACCAGAAGGTTTTAAAGTCTTAGGAAAAGAGGATTATGTATGCTTGCTGAAAAAGTCCCTTTATGGTTTGAAGCAGTCACCTAGGCAATGGTATAAAAGGTTTGATTCGTTTATGATCACTCATGATTTCAGAAGAAGCAGCTATAACAGTTGTGTCTACTTTAAGAAAACTGATGATGGATCATTTATTTATCTGCTTTTATATGTTGATGATATGTTGATTGCGGCCAATAATAAGGAAGAGATAAGAAAGGTCAAAGCCCAACTAAGTAAAGAATTCGAGATGAAAGATTTGGGAGCTGCAAAGAAAATACTTGGGATGGAGATTCTGAGAGACAGAAAGGCAGGTAAATTATACCTAAGTCAAAAAGGGTATATTGAGAAAGTACTTCATCGGTTTAACATGCATTCTGCCAAGTTTGTTAGTACTCTGTTAGCTACACACTTTAGACTTTCAGCCGATTTATGTCTACAGTCAGATGATGAGGTTGATTATATGTCACGGGTTCCATATTCTAGTGCAGTGGGATCTCTCATGTATGCTATGGTTTGTACACGCCCAGATTTATCACATGCAGTGAGTACAGTTAGTAGATACATGGCAAATCCTGGTAAAGAGCATTGGAAGGCAGTTCAGTGGATTTTCAGATACTTACGAGGGACTTCTGATATTTGTTTGCATTTTGGGAGAAATAGAGATGCATTTATTGGATATGTTGATTCTAACTTTGCAGGTGACCTTGATAAAAAAAGATCACTTACGGGGTACGTGTTCACTATTGGTGGTTGTGCTATCAGTTGGAAAGCTACTTTGCCGAATACAATTGCATTGTCCACTACAGAGGCTGAGTATATGGCTATTACGGAACCTTGTAAGGAAGCTATTTGGTTGAAAGGACTCTTCAGTGAGCTTAGCGAAGACTTGCAGATTACTACAGTCTTTTGTGATAGTCAAAGTGTCATTTTCCTCACGAAGATCAGATGTTTCATGAGAGGACAAAACACATTGATGTGAGGTATCATTTTATACGTG
>JAGFNQ010002104.1:280342-373792 GCA_024364735.1 Boesenbergia rotunda | reverse complement strand
TTTAAACGAACCTATTGAAACAGCAGTATATTAGCAGAAATTATGCTCTTATGAAGTATACACAGTTTGTAATCATCTCAAGTCTCGACATGGTAGCAACAAGGGAGATTATATAGAAAAAACAATCATGGACTTCTGTGTGGTGGACCATAATTTTGAGAGCAAATTGCAAAGACCACTGTTACGGAAACCCTTATATATTTATATGTCTCACTACAAATTTATGTATGAAGAACCACATATAAGCTGTATCTAATAAGGCATCCATGTTCAGCTGCGGCGTATTATTGGAAATTTTTCTCCTTAATGGATAGTGGACCTGAGAATGTTGGTTATCAAGATGGGCATCCATGTGCACTTCCCTGATTTATCCTAGCGGCCGGTGAGAAACTTCCATGGAACTGGGCCGGTTGCCCCAGGTTACCTGGTTAATCATTTTTGTTTTAATTTTTTTATTTTTAATAAGGCATCCTCGTAGCCTAAGGAAAAGTTAAGTCTATATTGCAATTCCGAAGCAAATTCTGACCTTACATTGACATAATTTTTGAAAGAAGTAAATCATAAATGCCAAAAAGATATTCAATTAGCGAGTGAAATAATCATTTACCCATTTATTTTACAATTTTATATTAATGGCATACTTCATTAATTCTATTGTTCAATGTTGATAGATGCTACAATCTAGCTACTGTTGAGCACTTCGTACATGCTCTAAGTAATGTGAATGTAACTTTTGAACAGACACTTGATTAAACAATGGGAATCATAAATATGAAAAAAAATTCTCCAAAGTTATTCATTCCCTCACCACTGTGTAAAATTGTTCACATATCTGTTAAGTCGGCAAAATAGTACGATAGAACTAGAATACATTTGGATTATTCAAAAAACAAAGTTGATTTGCTTTATAAAAGGAAGACATCGATGAACTTCTATGAAATAGTTTATGAACAATATTGAGGTAGTATCAATCCAACTAAATATGACAATCCTATTTAGCATTTATATTTTTTATGACGACTTTGCTTTGCTCAGAAGATAAATTGAACTATTGAAATATACATTTTTTCAGCTTAGTGATTATAGTTTAAAGGGTTAAAGCCCAATGTAAGAAAGTTGGTCATGAAGATATTTCATAAATAATTTCCTTGGGCGTCTATAAATAGCATGTGGCTATATAGACCGACTTTCCAAGACAATACCAAGAAGCAAAATGAAGATCCAATTAATACACCCTTCATACAACATGATTCTGCAAAAATGGTGAAATTAGTCACCCTGACGGCCCCCATGACTGCTCCACACCATTGGAAGGGAGTAAATCAAATACCGAGCCTTCATACAAATGATGACAAGATGATAAAGTGATGGCACTCAGATGATGCATTCATGGACAAGCTAAAGAGCAAAGAAGTTGAAGTACTTGTCCATTACGTAAGGCAGCATTATAAGTACATAAACATCCCTCAACCAAAGATGATGTTTGGTAGGATCTCAAAATGTGAATAAATTTCAGACTGATTGGGACAATTTCTAGATATTGGAAGATTAACATTATGAAGGATGGAAAAGAGGTAAGTAAAAGTGACGTGATACCCACTTTTCTCCTCGTTTCCTAGGAGAGAAATGAGGAAAGGGAAAAAACTCAGAGAAAATTGATTCTCTTTGATCTTGCAAATTGTTTCACACAGACAACAGATGACAAATGCTGACTATACTCCAAAAAAAATTCAAAAATAAGTAAAAAATATTTGTATAAGATATCTTTTTCAATTTTGAAATAATAATACAAATGACAGGATCAAGGGAATACTGAAAATTAGGTAGGCTTATACATCTCTTTCCTTTTGAGGAAACAACACAAGGAAATCACTCTAGCATTTCTCTTCTACCACTCTTTTCCCTTTCTACATTTCTTACTTCCTCATTTTCTGTCCCTTCTTTTAAAAAGAGAAAACTAATATTTAAGGGTCCAAGTCCAAGTGAAAAAAAGGATTAGAATGAGTTTCAGATATGTTTGTAGCTTGTACTTTAGTAGTTGGAATATGCGAACTTTATCCTATTGTCTGATCGAGTCAGTCTAAACATAGTAACATGATTTTCTGACATTTACAAGGCAGAGAATGATTGAAGTGATTAGAGGGGAAAACAAGAGATGACAATCAACTGAAGTGTCATAAAATCACAGACAAACCTGAAGATTTCTTTTTTGATTTTTGTTGGAAACTCAGTATTGTAATCTACAGAATAGTTGATGATAAGATGTGAGAAACCAAAAGTCAATAGTTATTCTTCACACCTAGAGTGCAAAGTCAGTAGTCATTACAGCTAAAATTTGGAATACAAATTTGGTGAAAGAAAAACCTAGAGAAACTTACTGCTTCAAGAAATTGATCAGCATGCAGCAGTCAAACATTAAATTAAAACATGAAACCACAGTAATAAACTTGAAGAAATCAGGAGCTTGCTCATAAACTAATCAAAAGAGAGCACAAATAACAGTTCATAAATGTAGATCTCATCCTTCGCATGAGCATGCACAAAGATACATTAAAGCCAGTAAAACATCAATAATCTTTACATAATAAATAGCAAGAACAGCATAAGATTTACCTTCACTGACCTCCAATGAGAATTTGGCCATCGTTCAGGATCCAAATCACTAATGCCAGTAATTGTTCCCATGTACCTTTGTTCAGAACAAATTTAAGTTAGAAAATTTTCTAGCAAATGGTTATCAACTAATAGGAAAGATTTCAGGTTATTTTTATGGTACTTGTAAGAAAATGCTAAGGTACATGAGTTTCACCTGCGAACACTGCATTCTTCAGTCTCAAAAAGCATTCGGAATCGCATACCAATGGAAACATGAGTGTGGAAAACAGCCTTGACATACTTGGAAAGCGGTATCACAAACTCGGATGGGCTTGCCCTATGTAAAAACTCAACAGTGACTTTTCCAATAACCAGTAAATACATAAGAAAAGAAAATTGATATGTGTAAGCTGTTTTAACTACCTTGGATTATAAAATACTGTAAAGCGACTGTTTGTAGCTGCAGCATGAGCCGCAGCAGCAAGAAGCCCTATGTGCATGCTGTCACTTGACAAAAATGAAGGCATCACAGTTTGTGGTCGATTTGCATGCCTGATTCCCAGCAATAGCTGGTTTTGTTCATTCCTAATAAAATGCGAGAAGAATAAGTTTCCAAACCCCAGGAAGCAAAGATAGGATTTTGATCTCAAACCCCAGGAATAGAAGGAAAATTTTAAATTATGATAACCAGATAAAAAGAACAGAATCGCCAGCAACTAGTCTCTTAGCACTAACGAATACACTCCAGCCAGTGGTAAGCAAATGCCTTTTTGGTTGACCTGCAATCACAATATAGCAAATAAAAATATGTTATAAATGTTCAATTAATGCTGAAGCTAACAAAGCAAATGGATTGGCAACCATTGTTGCACTTGTGTTTATGGTGTCCAACAATATTTTTCTTATTCTCCTAAATTAAATGCCTATAACATAATAGGTTGGTAGAAAAGTTTGTACTTTGTAGTTC
This sequence comes from Boesenbergia rotunda, assembly GCA_024364735.1. NCBI lineage: Eukaryota > Viridiplantae > Streptophyta > Magnoliopsida > Zingiberales > Zingiberaceae > Boesenbergia > Boesenbergia rotunda. The sequence goes on along the minus strand of JAGFNQ010002104.1, from coordinate 370,230 downwards.
TGAATTGTGGAACTAAGAGAGGAATATTGCTCATATCAACAATGTAATGTGTGTGTGTGTAACAAAGAATATTAATTTATCAAAATCTATATAAATACAATGCATAACCAATTTGGTAAAGCATGTAGAATCCCGGCTAGGCTAAAAGGAAACTAAAATAAGCCTATGGTGCCCATACTTTATGGATTGAATTGTTGGGATATTAAAAAACAATGAGTGAAGAAATTAATGTAATACAAATAGAATGCTAAGATAAATTATGAATGTATTGGATATAAAATGTTTTGACCATTTTGACCAGCAAGGTATTAGATTTCAAATCATGGTAAGGAGTTCAGATTACAATTTAGCCTAAATCTTTTCAAGCTTAGAATCAATGATGGGGGAAGCTCCAATTAGACCTTTATATTTCAACTATATTTTATGGAGAGCATGAGCTCAGAGAGGTTGTGGTTGCTTTAAAAGAATCCAAGGTAAATAATCAATATAGAGAAACAATTCAACCAATTTAGGTCCAATTAGGTCGAACCAATTTCCCAAATGAACAATCAAGCAGTGCAGTCAAGTTAAACTTATTTTGAATAAAGAATTATAACAGTTATCAATTTGTATATCTGTCTCTCTAACCTACCCAACTATTTGCACGCATGTGTTAGGCCAACATGATTGATCCCGGCCTTGCTTACGGGTAGCACGGCCCGCTCAGCCAGCCAGCCTGGCGCCATGAAGGTCCAGCGGAAGGGTCGACGAAGACCTCACTCGGGGAGTTCTTGGGCCAAGAAACCCCCGATGCGCTAGCTGACTAACCCTAGGCAAGGTCAGTCAGGCGGTCCCGAGCGTCTCCTAACTCGGGCACCTAAACCCGTACCCCGATCCAGGTCGGGGGCGAACAATCCAGTTGGACGCGTGGCAACCCACACTCCCTCAGCATCCCATAGATCTGACAACCCATAGAACCCAGATAGAACCAAACAGACATAGCCCAACAGACCCCCGACTCAGGGCGTACCCTGAGCCTCAACTCTCCCAATCGGACGCGTGGCGGTCCACCCTCCCTGGCCATTACCCGACCCGGTCCTCGACACTCGGACCCGCCGGTCGGTGCTCGGGCTACGGACTAGATCGTCCCTACGCTACCCTATATCATTACATCCAGGGTACGATCTTGATGTCGGGGTACTATGCGCCTTGCCCATTTATGACACACCTCGCAGTCATCCTGCCGCTCGAGTACCGGCGTACTGCCCAAGCACCCCGCGCCATGCCGCGGTACTTCCAGGTGCTCTCATACGAGCTGACAGATGTCATACCCCTGTCTCGTCGACACGGATAGGGGTTGTCAGCTCCCCCGGCTATATAAGCCCTCCACTCCTCATTCCGCAGGTATGCGTGCGAGCTCTCTCTTCCACCATATTTACATTTGCTCATATATTCCCTGAGGATACTGACTTGACCGTCGGAGTGCCTTGCCGGGGAAACTCCCCGGCGGGTTTGCTAACGGTCACTGTCTTGCAGGCCGAAGCCGAGTCGGGACCAGGTCGACGCCACCTCAGCCGCTCGTGTCGCTCAAGGGACCATCTTGCCCTTGGGACTTCCACCTCGCCTAGCGACAGGATAAAATTTGGCGCTGGAAGGAGGACACTCAGCCTGATCGGAAGCGTAGGATAGAAGCACCCAACCGGGTCGTGATGACCGTTACGCCCGAGGAGTACGAGCTCCTCTCAGCCGCCCGAGCTCGAGGAACCCCACGGGGGCTGTCACGCGCTGATGGTCGAACGGCTCGACCCCAAGAGACTCGAACCTCAGGAAAGGTCGCTCCTCCAGAAAGAGACTCGACCCCTTCCCTACCACCTGCGCACCACAGCCGGGCCGACGCAGCGGAGCCCGCGTCGGTCGAAGCATCCACGTCTAGCCGAACGCGCGGGCCGCGCCAGGATAAGGGAAAGGCCCTAGTCGGCGCGCCGCCGGCTGATAGGGCGCACAACCCTTTTGCTTCATAGATCTTGAAGGAGCTGGTGCCCAGGCACCTCAGATTCTTCACCATGCCTGAGTACGCTGGCGCCACAGACCCCGAAGAGCGCCTCGTGAAGTTTGAGAGTGCCGCCCTGCAACACCAATACCCGGAGGGTGTACAATGTCGGGCGTTCCTGACAACGCTCTCGGGATCTGCTCAACGGTGGTTCAGCCAAATACCTAACGGGTCAATCGACAGTTTCGAGGAGCTTAGGAGGACATTCCTCCAGCACTTCGCTAGTAGCCGAAGGCATCACAGGACAAGCATCGACCTGTTTGCCCTCAAGCAAGGCCCGAAAGAGTCACTTCGGGCATACATCAAGAGATTCAATGGGGTGGCCTTGGACGTGCCAACCGCCGGGCCCGAGGTATTGATCAGCGCTTTCTCCCAGGGACTGCAGGAGGGAGATTTCTTTCGCTCACTCATCCGGAAGCCCCCCAAATACTTTGACGACCTATTAGGGAAGGCAGTCAAATACATCAATGTGGAAGAAGCACAGGCCGCTCGGAAGGAGTCGGCCAACGCGTCATTCCTGACTCCCGTGCCGTCTAATCGACCGCCGGGTGGGCCCATTCGCAGCCCGCGGGGGTCCACTGACCGAGCTAGGGCAGAGCATCGACAAGTGAAGCAAGTGGCTTAGGGGTGTCTGCCGACCCGTTGGAGACCCTACTGCGCGTAATGGGAAACGTGTGTACTCGAGTCTTATAATGCAGATAATTGCATAAAAGAACTGGTAGAAAATGCAAAGACTGAATTACAAGATGAGGAACTTACAAAAACTTAGAACAGGACTTGATTTCCAAAGTAGAACTTATGTCGGTGTCTCGACTTGTGTTCTGCAATGGACTAACTAAGGACTTATATAGAGGTATGAGATGTTGAACAGGGTGCTCATTGGGCCCCATCTTCATTCATGCAAATCTTACCATATCTTAGTCCTTTACAAGCGTGCCTAATGCAGTCTGACAAAGTGGCCGAAAGCAAAGCTATAAAGCTAAAGGCTTAATAAAGATGACTAGCAGAGTACTATCGTATCTGCATTCTTTTGGATTTGTGGGTCCATTATGCTTCCTCATGGTGGCGTGTTCTTCATCCGTTGCAAGATGCTTTGTGCTTTAATAAAGAGGTCCAATAATTCTTCTTTAGCTTTTGTCACCTCAGGAAGGGAATCTTTAAAGTAGAGGTCTCCCCTGAGCTGTCCTCGATACTCAAAATCTGCTTCTTTGGCATTATGGATGAGTTTGAGCTCCCAGATGTTGTTGAGGACGTGACGTGATGCTGTCCATTCAATGTCTTCAAGGTGGGCTCTGAGATCTTTTTCTTGAGGCCCAAAGAGTCTTGGGTTTGGGCGCCTGCTGCTGCTGAGTTCTTCATATTGGTCCAGTAATTGATAAGGTCCTTCAGGTGTTGGGATGCCTTGGTATTGGGCTTCCTTGATAGTTGCATCACTATTTCCTCTACTTGGTCCATAATTAAGAAGTCCTCTTCTTGGGGCATCCATAGTCCTGTAATAGAGCAAACAAGTCGGGATAGAGTGTCAGCAAGAGTGTTATCTTTACCTTCAATATGTTGAAAATGAACATCAATTCCTAGCCCGGTGATGTAGTCAGTGAAAGATAACCATCTGACTCTTGACGGTTTATTCTGAGCAGATTTATTAAAGAAACTTATAATTGCTTGGCAATCCGTTCTGAGAATAAGTTCCTTCTTGTCAAGGTAATATATCTTGAAGCTGCTCAGGCTGTTCATTACAGCGTGAATTTCGGCATCAATTGTAGATTTGAGAGGAGCATATTTCCCACTCGCATAAGCACAGATCTTTTCCTCAGTGCGAGGGTCATCTCTCTTTCTCTTCCATTTACAAATGCCGCCCCATCCTTCCATGCACCCATCTGTTTCTAATATAATGAAGCATTCTTCGGGTGGAATTGCAAGGTCAGGGAGTTCAGTAATCATTTGCTTGATCTTTCGTACTAAGCTCCAATCTTGGGAATTCATTTTTCTTTCTCCAGTGGGACTAGTTTTGGAATAAAGGGGTCCCAATAATCTGCCAAGGTTAGGAATATAACTGCGGGCATAATTAAGTAAGCCTAACCAAGATCTCAAACCTTTAACTGATTTTAGCTCAGATTCCTTGAAGTCCGCGATTTTGGAGATAATGTGAGCCTGAAGCTTGATAGTGGAAAGTCCAATTGTTGCACCAAGGAATTCTACTTCGGTCGTTCCGATCTTCATCTTTGTAGGGCTTAAGATTAAGCCATTTGTCTGACAAATTTTTAACATAACTTCTAGATGCTCCTTGTGCTCCTGCTCAGATTTAGAAAACACCAAGATGTCATCAATATAGACAGCGATGAAATCCTCAGTACCTTTAAAGTAATTGTCCATTTTTCTTTGGAAGATTGCTGGAGCATTTTTAAGTCCGAATGGCATTACAAGCCATTCATACAGGCCATCAGGAACCCAGAAGGCGGTCCACTCTATTGATTCAGAGTCCATGGCAACTTGGTGGAATCCGGACTTTAGGTCGAATTTAGAATAAATGCTACTTCCTCCAATCCGCTTGATAACTGTATTTATACCCGGGAGGTTGTACTGGTCCTTGTGGGTGTTATCATTCAGCCTCTTATAATTGAAAATCATGCGCTCTTTTCCTTTAATCTCGCGCTTGGTTGCAGGATCAATAGTAGTTCCAGAGTGAACTATTATTGTCGTTGTTCTGTGCCTACTCTTGGAGGGCCGGATAACCTTCAGATCTAACAGAGCTTTTATATGCTTGCGAAAGGAATCTTGCATCTGAGGAGTAACATGCTTTAGAGGTCGATCTTCAATTGTCAAATCTTGATTTTTGATATCTAGCTTGCACTTGATCTGGTTCTGTTGCCAGTATTTCATGGGGTTATTCCCGATATAGCCAGTATCTGTCAGTTTCTGTATAATACCCTCAATTTTTGAAGTAGTCTGCCAAGTGCAAATTTGCTCCTTAATTTGGTAATACTCCTCCTCTTCCAGTTCAAGTTCTTCAATGGCCGGGCTGCAGTTACAGTTTAATGAGTTTTGATAGTAGTAATGTTTTTATAAAACGTTACCTCATCCCCTTCTATTCTGATGCCTCCATATAAGGATCGAATGAAGTTGCAGCCTATTATCATATTGATATTTCCTCCAAGTGTAAGAGGAAAAGCATATGTATAGGGAATCCGGAAGGAATGTTCCCCAATCTTCATGCTTCCGTATTTGAGCTTCTTTGTGGCGGTTGTTCTGGAATTGATCCCACTAAAATTTACCACAAATGTGTTGTCTTCAATGGCCTCTGGCGGTATTGACTGTTGATCTATACAACATGTGGTTGCGCCAGTATCCAGGATGGCGTTGACTTTAAATTCCTTAACCCCTGGGATGTTGAGTTCAATGTGCAAGTTGAATAAGCCATTGGTCTTCTTCTTAGGTTGAATAGCTTCTTCAGCTGAGAATACCTTTTCCTTTCCTTCGGTTATAAACATGTTTACTTCTTCCTCAGCATCTTCTTCTTGTGGATCAGGTACATAGGCTTCATTTTTATATACCTGTACTAATTTCTTGAGGTCATGATTTTCCAGCTCCAATGCTTCAACTTTTAGTCTAAGTTCTTCGTTCTCCGTGTCTACCTCAAGCTTATCGGCTGATGTAAGCCTGAGAAACTCTTCTTCTTTTTGCTTGAACTCCTTTACCAATTGCTCTTGTTGTAATTTGGCCAATAACTTGCTGTTTTCCAATTCCTGCCTTAATCTTTCTATTTTAGCTTCTGCCCAGGAGGCATAGGCTTGATGTTCTTTTATAAAATTCACAGGATTATATGGAACGGCTACTTCTCGCTGCACAGGGATAGTCATGTCAAAATAATTGTCAGTACACATACCACACGAAGTAATCTTACAGTTTGAGCAGTGCATTCTGTGCTTCCTCATTGTCTGTCTCTGGCAGCAATGACATCTTTCATATCCGGGGGGAATTTCATCATTTATGATCCATATATGTGAGCAATCATGCTGTTCCTTGGTGACTCGAACCATAGGTTGCCAACCTCCTGTTTTTCCTATCATGTAGCAGTTTCTTTGTTCAATGAAAACATATAAATATTCATGAGCAAGTACCTGTTGGTCTTCTCCTTCAGAAATACTATAGATGGCGTCAGATTGGTCATCACCTTCTTGTACTGACATTATCTCGTAATCATTAGGTAATTCTAATCCTTCAAACATAGCAACTCTCTTGATGTTCTTATATTCCTTGGGACATTCCCTTGCAAAATGTCCCTCTTCTCCACATAAAAAACACTTGCACAATTTGTTACGGATTAGATGCTTCTTCTTCTCTATTCTGGCATGGGACTCATGAGGCTTTCCTTTGTAGGTAGTAGATTTCCTTGCCCCATATTTCTTGCTAGATTTCTGATAATATCCCGGAATTGGTATTTGATTACAGAAGGATAGGTCTTTGAGTGACCTACTGAAAGCTGCTCTCTTGCATTCTTCCTCAAGGTATCTGTAGGTGAATATTATTCTGGGGTGTACCCCTATAGTATTACCTTGGTACTTTTCTTCGAAAGCTGCTTTAACCCTTTTTCCTAGATCTCCGGGAAGCTTTAACCAGAATTTCTCCGATAGTTCGGGTCCAGTGAATAGTCTTCCTGTTTTAGATGCCAAGTTCATATATTCATTCATAAACTGAAGTATATCTTTTACCTGGGTACAAGAAATCCTTTCCAGGTCTTGGTATGCTCGATCTTGGATCTTCCAGCAGAAATATCCTTCTTATCTGGGAAATAATATTTTGAGTTCAGTTTCTCCCATCTGCGGAGTTGACAAGCTTCTGGTATTCAGTGGGATAGGCCATTCGCCATTGAATCCAGGTTAGCCTTTCTGTTTCTCCAAGTAGATTCTCAATGAAATCTACCTTGTCCTGCACGTCAGAGAAATTTTGAAGTGCTACTATGTTTTTAGTGATACCTTCCCATCGTAAAAGTACATCATCCATCTTGCTCAGCTGGGTTGGTAATGTTGAGATAGCACCAGTTTGCTGATGAGCTGAAGGTAGGTTCCACCATTCTGAAGTGTCTTGCTTGGCGAACCTTCTGGGCCTAGATGATGGAGAAGATAGAAGGTCTTGAAGAAAGAATCAAAAGGCTGGAAGCAAAAGCCACTACCTCCACCAGTGTAGTATCTCTGCCTGACGAGGTAATCCAAAATCTGACTGATAAAATTAAAACTTTATCTGTTCAGGAAAAACCTAGGGAAGGCAAAGGCAAATTGTTAGTATTTAAGGACCCCTACGACATTTTGAAGGAGGTCCAGAAACAAAAGTAATGACGACCAGAACAAGGAATCCCCCTGTCACTACAACAAGAACTAATGCTGAAAGTGTACCATTGTTTGAAGATCAGATACGTGACTACCAACAAAATCAAAGGAGGAGGTATAATGCTCAGAGGGCAATACAAAGAACAGTCAGAAGAATTCGTGGTCAAGAAGCCTACAATTATGCTTTGGAGCAGCAATTAGACCCTCAAGCACAACTAAGGTTATCAATGCAGAGGAGAGCTTCAATAGTACTTGCTGAGGTGCTATATCACTCCCGACGAGATGATGCCCATCATCGCGTTTACATCCATCGGTCAGAGGAGGCTATCTTGGTTACTGACAACCAAGTTGATCTAACTTTTATTCAAGAAGAAAGCTTCCAACAGCTCCAAAGAAGTGGAATGAGATTCTTACATATGGGAGTTATTCAAGTTCGTGTCCAGATACTCCACCGGCAGGAAGAAGGAACTCTGCTTCTTGTCGTCTTTCGTGACAATCGTTGGCAAGGAGATCGGTCAATATTTGCCACTTTGGAGATAGACTTGACCCGAGGAACACAATTGGTATATGTTATACCTGACACAATGCTAACCATTTCTGACTTTTACAGAAATATACAGGTTTCGTTTTTAGCCCGGGGATATGAGACCTGGCAAAATGGTGAAGCAAACGTCCTTGTAACACGAGGACTGGTGGGAAGATTATCCAACACTCCTAATGTTGGATTTGCATATAAAATACAGAACGTGGTAGACTACCTGGCAAGTCATGGAGTCAGAGCACTCCCTGGACGACGTTACAACACAAGAGATGTCCTTGGCCAAAATTGGGTTATTCGGTAATTCATATCCCTATGCAACCTACGGAGGTAAGTACACGAAAACTCCTGGATGGAAGGATTTCTATACATTTTGATAATTACCAAGCAGTTGCAGCATCAGACTTCCAAAGATATAATGTAAGAGACGAGGAGGTTCAATCTGACGAAGAAGAAATAAATTCTCAAATAGTGGCCGTTAATGAAGAATATGCACCTTTACTAGTTCAGACCATACGAACATATGCAACATTACCACTCAGAAAAACACAAGGGTCGGCGGGATATGACCTAAGCGCCAGCGAAGTGGCTATTATCCCAGCACATGGTCAAGCCACACTTAAAACAGGATTATGTCTGGAATTGCCGGAGGGCACATATGGACAAATCACAGCAAGATCCAGTACCTCACTCAGGCATGATAATTGGAGGAGGCGTCATTGACTCCGATTACAGAGGTGAAGTTAAAATTATAGTTTTTCAATTTAACTCATAAAGACATTCATATTGCCTTAGGGGAAGCAATAGCACAGCTCCTTGTTATACCAATCCTAGCACCAGCAGTGTATGAGGTGGATCAATTAAGCAACACGGATAGGGGAAAGCAAGGCTTTGGATCAACGTCCAAGCACCAAGCCATCTATGATCAAAGAGTGGATGACCTTCTCCACAACCTCGAGCAAGGGCGGTCACAGCCCGATGCTAATCCAGTTGACAATTGAAAGCACGCGGATCAAAAGTCCGCCCGATTCTCTTAGCGGTTGAAACTCTCGTGCTCAAGAAGTTTGAGCCAATCACTCGAGAAGTCGACTCAGCCGACAATGCCCTTACCCGAGTAATTAACGCTTGGAAGCCCCCGAGCTCAAGCATGACACTCGCAAGGCCGAATTGATCGATCGAGTCACTCGCGCCGAACACCAATACCGAAACACGGAGAAAAGAAACTTGCATTCATAGTGACCCTACTACAAAAAATGAAGATAAGCCTCCACCAAAAAGGAAAAAAGCAAGGGAGAGCTTCCCGCAACGACTGCTCAAGGCCTACGGGAGTGTCGCGGAGACACGACATAAGCCCGGGCCGCCTCCAGATCCTTCCGAGCCATCTCTAGTTCCGACTCCAGAACGGCGCGCTCCCTCCGGAGCCGTGTGAGATCTCTCGAGCGAGCGGTCAGCTCCTCCTCCTTGACTGTCAATTTGGCGCGCAGCGCAGTGGTCGACTGACACGTCTCCAGGAGCTCTGCCTTGACCTTGGCCAGCTCGGCCTGAGCCTGGTGGTCAAGGTCTCGGGCTTGGCGCTCTGTGTACTCCAGGCGGGCGATTTGTCGTCGTGCCTGGATGACTGCCGCATTAGCCGTGGCCAGTTCCGCCAGATGCTCCGCAAGGCGCGCTTCCGCACAGGCAGCATGCTCTTGTAGGGCCAAGTTCTCAGCCCGTAAGCTATTCAGGGCCTCGTCGCTGGATTACAGCTGCGCATGACGGAGCTGGGCCTCCAACCGCTCCTCTCGGGACTCGACCTGGTTCAGGGCCCGAGCTTGAATGATAAAACAAACGGTCATGTCATAGATCGAGCCGAAGAGCTACAAACAGAAAACAAGTTATAAGCCGGACGAAAGAAGGGGTGGACCGGGAAGCGCAGCCCGGCTTGCAGATGGTCCCGGGAAATGGTAATGTAGTGCGGTGGAGGTTTGGCCGGTTGGTCGGAGGATGAGGGCAATAGGAGATGATGGTCCGAGGGAATATGATAGGTCGCTCGAATCACCTCCAGGTCGTGGTGATCGAGCTCGGACACCATAGTGACATACCAGGAAGAGGAGGACAGAGGTGAAGAAGCCATTAGGAGCAAGCAAGAGAAGGAACACTAACCGGGGAATAGGACGCCGGAGAAGATGAACGGAGCAGGGTGCCTTGCCAGAACCCTAGTAGAGAACCAAGAAACAGCGTCTCGACGTCGGGAGTAAAAGAGCAATGGTAAAACCGCCTGGTAAGTTCCTATTTATAGGGCCCCGATAGCAACGCCGACCGTCCGATGGCGGGCCGGAGAATAGGCGGCGAAGGACGCGAGCCGTCCGATCGAGCCCAGAAAGGGCCCTGTGGCAGAATAACCCACGTGTGCTCTCATCATTCGCCCAAGCAGACGGCGGACGCTTCGTCACTCGGGGAAGCAATGACTAGGAGACGCGTGTCGCGATTAAATGCGGTAATAAATGCACGAGATTCGAATCTGCTCGGGCGTCCCGGGGAGCCAGAACCGAAGAGACAGGTGATGGGACGAGTTCGGCCGATCGGGATACCCACCCACAAACGACCTCCAAGGTCGGCAAGGAGAAGTCAGGCCATGCGGGTGCGCCAAGCTTGCTTCAATAGATGACAGTCCAGTCAGTCGAACATGACACCTCCTTCGACTAGACTTGAGAGGGACGCTTATGATCCCGGCCTTGCTTACGGGTAGCACGGCCCGCTCAGCCAGCTAGCCTGGCGCCATGAAGGTCCAGCGGAAGGGCCAATGAAGACCTCGCTCGGGGAGTTCTTGGGCCAAGAAACCCCCGATGCGCTAGCCGACTGACCCTGGGCAAGGTCGGTCAGGCGGTCCCAAGCGTCTCCTAACTCGGGCACCTAAACCCGTACCCTGATCCAGGTTGGGGGCGGACAATCCAGTTGGACGCGTGGCGACCCACGCTCCCTCAGCATCCCATAGATCTGACAACCCACAGAACCCAGATAGAGCCAGACAGACATAGCCCAACAGACCCCCGACTCAGGGCGTACCCTGCGCCTCAACTCTCCCAGTCGGACGCGTGGCGGCCTACGCTCCCTGGCCATTACCCGACCCGGTCCTCGACACTCGGACCCGCCGGTCGGCGCTCGGGCTACGGACTAGATCGTCCCTACGCTGCCCTATATCATTACATCCAGGGTACGATCTTGATGTCGGGGTACTATGCGCCTTGCCCATTTATGACACACCTCGCGGTCATCCCGCCACTCCAATACCGGCGTACTGCCCAAGCACCCCGCGCCATGCTGCGGTACTTCCAGGTGCTCTCATACGAGCTGACAGATGTCATACCCCTGTCTCGTCGACACAGACAGGGGTTGTCAGCTCCCCCAGCTATATAAGCCCTCCACTCCTCATTCCGCAGGTATGCGCGCGAGCTCTTTCTTCCACCATATTTACATTTGCTCCCATATATTCCCTCAGGATACTGACTTGACCGTCGGAGTGCCTTGCCAGGGAAACTCCCTGACGGGTTTGCTAACGGTCGCTGTCTTGTAGGCCGAAGCCAGGTCGGGACCAGGTCGACGCCACCTCAGCCGCTCGTGTCGCTCGGGGGACCATCCTGCCCTTGGGACTTCCACCTCGCCTCGTGACAAGATCAAATTTTATGATCCCGGCCTTGTTTACGGGTAGCACGGCCCGCTCAGCCAGCTAGCCTGGCGCCACGAAGGCCCAGTAGCAAGGTCGACGACGACCTCACCAAGGCAGTCCTTGAGCCAGGAAACCCCCGAGGCGCTCGCCGACCAACCCCGGGTATGGTCGGTCGGGTCGATCCCGAGCGTCGCCTAACCCAGGCACTTAAACCCACACCCCGATCCGAATCGGGGCCCGACCATTCAGTCAGATGCGTGGCGATCCACGCTCCCTCGGCATCCCCTGAATCCGACAACTCATAGAACCGAGACAAAGCCAGACAGACACAGCCCAACAGACCCCCGACTCAGGGCGTACCCCGAGCCTCAACTCTCCCATTCAAACGCATGGCGGCCCACGCTCCCTAGCCATTACCCAACCCGGTCCTCGATACTCGGACCCACCGATCGGCGCTCGGGCTACGGACTAGATCGTCCCTACGCCGCCCTATGTCATTACATCCGGGGTACAATCTTAACGTCGGGGTACTATGCGCCTCACCCATTCATGACACACCTCGCGATCATCCCGCTGCTCCAGTACTGTCGTACTACCTAAGCACCCCGCGCCATGCCGCGATACTCCCAGGTGCTCTCATACGAGCTGACAGATGTCATACCCCTGGCTCGTCGACACGGACAGGGGTTGTCAGCTCCCCCGGCTATATAAGCCCTCCACTCATTCCACAGGCCGAAGTCGGGTCGGGACCAGGTCGACGCCACCTCAGCCGCTCGTGTCGCTCAGGGGACCATCCTGCCCTTGGGACTTCCACCTCGCCTCGCGATAGGATCAATGATCAACATAGAGAGTTTACAATGACATGTTGTCTCCTCGAAGACTTGCATTCGAATTGAGTAGGGGATCACTTTGAGGCTTATAAGGGGAAGATTCACATGAAAAGGGAAGTTTTGGACAAGTTAGCTGCAACTAACCAACAAAGTTCTAAGCAATTTTTTTAGCAAAAATTTTTCACCATTTAAGTAAACTCAATTTGATTCAACCACTTAATTTTTCATCACTTAAGTAAACCTTAGCTACGCATAGTCAACCCACCTTGACTCACCTCGCACAAGCTGTTTGCAATACAGTTGAACCTAACTCAATTCAATCAAACTCTAGTCCGGCCATATCAAGTTCCAATCATAACTCAACTCAACCACACTCCACACTCATACCTTACTCAGCCTTCTCTAGCTAACTTTCCCAACAGAGATCCATGCTAGACTCAGATAGACTTATCTACCTGTTATAATTCTCTCCATATTAGATGTTTTATTAATTGAGTTGGTCTATGTCTTTGATTCAAATGGGATCATGGCATACTGCATGATAATGTAAAATAAGAACCACAGATTCAAATTGGATGCAAAAGCTGATTACACTACAGGATAAGTGAAAGCAAGAGAGACTGTAATTAACTGCTTTATATTTGTTGAGAACCACATATATCAAAGAGTTTGTGCATAGTGTGAATTTAGATGGGATAAATAAAATTAGAGCACATCCTTCTATGAATAACCTGCATAATCATAACACTGTAATATTCACTTGATAGCTATGAGCTTTGTTTTACTTTGACATGGTTTCCATTTTCTTTGCAGAAAATGCAACATGTGCAGTATCATTTATAACAGAAGATTGAAGGACCAGGACATTTATCCCTTATCTTATTCTTTTTAAGTTTCAAGCTTCCAGAAGGCCTCATTTTTTGCCAGATTTAACCAATGGTTCACCACAATTCTGCCACTTATCATACATCGAAATTATCATTCGTGATATTGCTAAACAATCAAGAGAGGAGATGATCATGTAACCCCAAAGAGAACCATAATTATTCAGAAATTATAGTCAAGTTATATTTGAGTAGTTTTCATGAGCAATGATGGCAATTTATTTTCAGAGATTTGGAAAGCCACAAGAATCTGTATACATATTTCTTGACATATGAAAATTGTCCTACCATAACAAGTTACTGATGCATCATAACTATCCCATTTTTTGCCTAGTAATTCAATTTTTTTGCTTTGACTGCGAGTAAACAAAGAATATTAATTTCATTTTACTTACCACGGTAGATATGCTTGAACTTCCAGTCAACATCATGAAGGTCACGAGCAACAAGTTCCTGAGCTGGTGGCTGCTGTGAGAAATCCTACAGTACAACGAAGTAAAATATGATTAATTCAATTTCTCTTGCCTTTTTAATAAGTTGCCACAAAAACTTGTATATTATGCCAAACGCACCAGTGGAGGAAATACTTTCTCAGCTGCTCGACGAGGCACAGAAAATCCTCCATGAGTGCTAGTATCACTCGCAGTTAAAGTCTTGCAGAAATAATTAGTTGCTTGCTTGCTCAGCAAACCCATCTCTATTGGAAAATAGGCATCTTTCTGTTCTTGCTGCAGAGAACAACGATAAGATCCCAACATTTTCTGACAACAAACAAAATTGATTGGTAAAAACTGCATTTCTCATATAATTTACCAGGTTTAAAGGTTGCAGAGTCATCTGTGCATAAACTTCATCGGTGTCGGCATCAGCCTAAAATGTGTATAATCATCAATTATTATATTGTTCATTCCAGAAATGAGCCTTGAAATGCTAACTATTTAGGCTGTAAGAACTCACATGCATTGTTACATTGTGAAGTTGGCAAAACAACTGAGGAGGTAAATTCGGATAATTTGGGATATGTCCCTCCACTTCCTTGTTTGTGGAAGCAGCAACCTTATTTGATAAAATATATATATATATATATAAATCAGGATTCAACATCAACTTCATGCCAGCGGAAAAAAAAACAGAAAAATGTAAAAAAAAAACAAAAACAACAACAACAACAACAACTTTTTAACCTGCTCACTATGACCCTGAGTAAAGTAGACAACCCTAGTACCGGCTGTCGGCAAACACACAAGTGGTCCGGCGCAGGCATGCCAGAGCTCAGAATTTAAGCATCTCTTCTCCAACTCTAATAAGACACCGCGAGGACAACAATCAGATGTCTTTGCAGGTTATACGAGAGAACGGTGGGAGACAAAAGCGAAATAAAGACAATACCTCCCGGTGTTTGCTCGCTAGTACTCATGGTTGAAAGGTTCAGGTTTTCTTACTACCTTGAATCAATAACTCAACTGCGACTTCATGGACGGCAGAAGAATCCCAAGCTGACAGCTTCCGAACTAGGGTTTCAAAACCTCCTCAAAGTGTCGAAACAACGAGATCGCAGCCCAAAGTCGTAGAAGCATTACGAAGGCAAGGCAGCGGCGGCGGCTTAGTTCAGACGCCTTAGATAACTTAAAGCAACGCCTTCTCGGGAGGGAACCAATGGCCGGAGCAAGCAACAACCTTCAACGGCGCCGGAGAAGGGAACGTCAACGACGCACATTTCTTAACGGGCCTGGGAGGAGGACTCATCCGAACACGGAGCTCTCGTTCGCGGCGGCCGCCATTGGAGTCCACCGCGCCCCGAGCCCTCCAGGAATTCTCTCAGCCCAGCGCAGCAGAGAGTAGAGTGGGCAGTGGACGAACGACTATACCATCAAAAAATAAAAATATTTGCAACTTAAACGAATTAAATAGCTTCCCTGCTACGCGGCTACGCCCATAATCTCTATATGGGTGGCACCTTACTGACATCTGGATCCAGCCCCACTCAATATCGGACGGTCAATATTTGAATGCACTAAGCTCGTCTATGCGGAGTTGTTCCGATTGACTGTAGCCTCGACCGTACCGACTGGCCTTTTTCGTAGCTGCTCCTATCTTAACTCGCTTGTTATTGGATTGGTGGTCGCTGTTGGGACCCACCACTTCTGCACTGATCCTTCTTCAAAAGTTCCGCAGAGAAATAAATAAGGTAATTGGGCGATCCATCGTCCAATCGCCCCATATTTATAGGAAGCGATCTTCGTCCGTTGAAATCAGAGAAGGCGGGCATCGCGACCGTTCGTCTTGGATGGCTACGATTTACGCGTACTCAAAATCGTCGCCCGACATATATCCGTCGGCACAGAAGTGGGACCCGGCCCAAGGCAAGGGTACCCTTGATGTGAAGGGACGTTTGCCGCACAGCGCGTTAAGCAACTCCACTGCCACGAGTACGAACAGAACGCGTCAGTGGCCGCAGTCGTCACCGTACGACCACGCGGGCCCGAGCTCCGTAAAAAACTCTCGAGGTATTTTTTTAAAAAATTATCGATTTCTCAAATGCATCCTTGAATTTATTTATTTTTTTCTCATAGGGCGGCCGTATTTTAATTTGTTAGTGCGAAACCACATATCGATTGGGTGCTAATTAGGGATGAAAACAGGTCAGGTCAGGTCAGACTTTCACCTTAACAGGTCAGGTCTGTATAATAGCAAACGGGTCTGAACCTGGCCTGTGGCCTGTTATAGGCTTTATTTTAGGCCTGAGCCTGGCCTGTTCAATAGCCTGGCCTGGCCTGTGGCCTGTGGCCTGTTTACAAAGCCTATTCAATAATCTGATACAGATATTCTGATTTTGGATAAGAAAACATCAAAGATTTTAGATTAAGCTGATTTTTTAGAATTGCTTACAAATGTTTAATCAAATATTCAGCACTCTCTGTGTGGCATACAAATATACAATTGTTGTCCAGATTTGAAGCAATGGTGCAGCATAGACGCAGCTTCTCGATCCAAAACAACTAGGAAATTGTCCTCGAATTCAAATATCAAGTATTTGTCTTTGCAAGCTTGATCGGACAAAATGATCGGCCAGCATGCTT
The DNA here is from genome assembly GCA_024364735.1 of Boesenbergia rotunda. NCBI lineage: Eukaryota > Viridiplantae > Streptophyta > Magnoliopsida > Zingiberales > Zingiberaceae > Boesenbergia > Boesenbergia rotunda. The sequence continues at coordinate 353,899 of JAGFNQ010002104.1, read as the reverse complement.
GGATGTTTCCCTTGAGGTCTGCCCATCTTGACAATATCAGCCATGGAAACATGTGCGGACTTCCCCAACCAATTGTTTTGGAGGCCAGATGAAGACTGAACGGTTGTTGAAATTACATCAGCAAAGTTGGTTGCATGTAGTGGGATTCCCATGGAAGCAGAAGTGCTGCCAGGAAACAAAGCCACAAATAAGATAGGGATTCCAAATAACCTAAACGTTATTGATCCAACAAGCTAAGCAGAACATCACAGGGCATGATATCATGATAATCTAGAACATATACTTCTGCAGTAAAATCACAATGCTAACAGACTGCACACTAGTAGTAGTTTATCTAAAGTTATCTTCAAAAAGTTATTTGAAAAATCATATTGTGGCATATTTCAGCACAAGTGATAAGCATGGCTATCAATTAATTGACAACCTAAATAGTTAGACATCTCTTAGATAAAACTGGTTAGCTACTCCTCACATACATCATAATAAACACGTGCAATAGCTGTATAATACATGCAGCAAGGAATTTCTTCATTCCAACCAGTCATTTAAAAAGCCACTTAACTAAAATGATTTATGTAGATGATAAAATGAGAAAACATAGTTAGCATGGTATGAACATCTTTTAAAAAAATAGATTTTAATTACACAAGAAGATAAGAGTTACAGGTGAAAGATAAGAGTTACAGGTGAAAGGAGTAGAAGACCAAAGAAAATTTTAGTGACCGTTACAAAGTGATTTAAGAGATTTGGATATACAACAATAGAGCCATGGATGCAGCAGTTCAATGGAGGGAAAATATTCATGTAGTCAACCCTAACATACAGGGACTAATACAGTTTGATGATGGCGTCCCAAGAGAGAAAATATCAGCTTCCAATTTGCATGCTTTATATTGAACCAAATAAGATGCAAGAAAAACAAATGACCAAAAAACCTTTAACAACAGCCAAGCTAACAAGAGTAATTCATAAATTCAAAAAAAAACATATATGTACAAATTAAAGGATTCATTAAATCTAATAGCAACAAAGCACGAATGGTAGAATAGTCTTACAAAGAAAAATCCTGATCTAGTTTAACAGGGAAGTAGAAATTCAATGTTACTAGTGAATGTTGAGGAAGAACTTACCTTTGAATTGTTGGCCTTTTTGTAGGGTTGCTTGGTACTGTTGCAGATTCCACAACTGACAAAACAGGAGCAATACTACTACCATTTTCTTTCTTGTTGATGGGTTTACCTTTACCAGCACCATAATCTACAAGTGCAAAAAAAATAAAAAATAAAAAAGATAAATGCAAAAGTAGGCAATGCCAAACAACTAAATAGTAATGTCAAATCAAACCTGTTAAAGTGGACTGGGAATAAGTACTACGACCTCCGCGATCACTACCAACCCTAGATTCATGACCTGAATTGATGTTCACAGTTCGGGACCTAAATTCTGGTGGTTCTCTGATCTAAAGAGTACAGGTTAACAAAAATAAGCTACAGTAAATCACTGAATTCAAGTTTGGAGCTCAATAAAGGATATAAAATTAGATATAAGAAAATATACACGAGTTTAATTAGTAAACCAACAATCCATGAATTCATACTTCTAAAATATTTGTCAATGGTTTACAAAGAATGAACCAAACACAGTGCATATGTTTCATCAATAGCCAATGGTAACACTAGATAGTGAAATGGGGAAAAGGAATAGAGATAATGATGGCAATAAATTTAGTTAGAAACTGTCATTGTTGACCGCAAGTGGTTTTTTACAGAAGATCTGTTAATAATTAATTAGCAGACAACATGCAAGCACACCTCCTTTTTCTTGTCACGTTTGTTCTTGACCTCATGAAAAGTATCTGCACCAAAATGAAGGATATTTAATAAAATTGATTGTAGTCGTGTGCATAAGGAAAAAACATTTTATCAGATGGCAAGGAACAACCAAAACATTTTAGCATATTTGCACTGCACACTGCAGAGAAGAGCTCTGATCTAGTGACACCAATCAAGTGAAACATGTAACAACTGTTGGTATAGAACTTATAAATATATGTTAGCTGCATTTAGTGGAGAACTCACATGACTGGAGACCTTCCAACTTTTTGAAAAAAGTAGCTTCAGGACATGACTGAAAATTTGTCTCCACTCATTCCAAACATTGTTATACAAAACAGAGACAAAATAATACAACACATAACAATTCAAATAACATATAACAAAGTACATAAGAAAGACATAATAGAGAACATGCTACCTTCCACACAACATAGACAAAATATCTAAAATTCAAATTATCCAAATACAATAACACATAACAATTCAAACCAAGACAAAGTGAAGTTGATCTTTCTGAGCAAAGTATCAAATCTTCAATGTAATTTCTTCTTCTTGTTCGAACACCTTAAAGAATAAGAAATTAAATATATTATTAGATCATAGCACAATTTAACAAATAATAACTATAAGAAAAAGATAATATCTAAACAATTAAAAACAATAATTGCAAACCATACTTTTGGTTTTTTCTTTAAACCATACTTGTTGCGAAGCCAATCCCCACCACAAATAAGTGCTTCAATTGAATCTTCATTTAATCTGGAACGATATTCATCTATAACTCTTCCTCCAGCACTAAATGTGGACTCTGATGCTACTGTTGAAATAGGAATAGCTAATACATCAGTAGCCATTTTAGATAAGATCTTATACTTGATGCTATTATTTTTCCACCATTCCAAGGCACTAAAGGAGCTAGAACTACCCTTAGGAATGTAAACACCCTTCTCAAGGTAAACGTCCAATTCTGATTTCATTTGAGGGATTGCTTGCTTTTCACGAACAATACTCATGATTTGGTCAAATCCAGTAACTATAGAACTAGTAGCATTGGAGGTAGAATTGTTGCCACTAATGTCAATTTCCTGATTAGTAGGTGTCTCTCCCCTATACTTGTCAACATACTCAGCATACATTAATTGTAAACAGTTTATCACTTTATCCACATTCTCAGAAGCCACATAATCAGGTTTATAAATCAAAGGAAAATAATAATTAATAACATATAATTTGCATCTAGGATCCAAAATGTTTGCGAGGGCCATTACCATATTGCATTCCCCCCAATATTTGTCAAATTTTTCCTTCATTGAAATTGTCATGTCTCTCATGAAGAAATCATCATTCTCTATGGCATTGTCAATTACTTGTTTCACTCTCCAAACTTCAGGAAGATATAAATTTGCAGTAGGGTAATCACTACCTGAAATGACATGAGTGGCCAAATTGAACACCTCTAGAAGTTTACAAATCTTCTCAACTTTCTTCCAATCCTCCTCTGATGGTGCATAGTTATAGTGTGGCTCTCGTTCCTTATAAGCAGGAAAAACACTCTTGAACTTCAATGCAGCAGATAACATCTTATAAGTAGAATTCCACCTTGTTGGGCAATCAATGATAGCTTCTTCTCTTTCAAACGTTTTTGCTCAACAATATCACAAAATGATTTTAGCCTGGAATCATTATAATTGGCATACTTGACACTCTCACAAACATTATAAATAATGTCCTTAATTCTACCAAGGTCATCTTGCACCAATAAGTTTAAAATGTGTGCACAACATCTGACATGAAACAAGCTACCACCAGCAGGTAATGAACTACTATCTAATATGCTATCCTTAAGAGCCCTTAGACATGAATCATTATAGGAAGCATTATCAACTGACACTGAAAACACCTTATTTTCAATTCCCCAAGTCTTTAAACATTTAAAAATAGCATCTGCCACATCAATTCCACGTCTTGGAGCAGGCACTTTCACAAAACTTAAAACTCTTTTTTGAAAATTCCATTCTGCATCAATAAAGTGCCCCGTGATAACCATGTATTCAGCTACTTGGTGACTTGATCTCCACATATTAGCAGTCAAACTGATCTTGCTCACACTTTGTAACAAGACCTTCAATTGCTTCTTCTCTGCCTCATAAATAGCTAAGCAATCACTTCTAGCTGTTTTGCGAGAAATCTTTTGAAATTCAGAATTTGCATACTGAAAGCCTCACATCCAAACTTCATCCTCAACAATGTTAAAAGGATGCTCATGTACCATGATTGCAGTAGCAATTATTTGTCTCATCTTCTCATTAGAATATCTAGCACCCAGGGTCACAAATGGATTGATACTCAAATTGGAAGGTTGAAATGGAATGATGGGTTGTTTCTGTTGTGAAGCAAGATGCAACCTTCTTTGTAAGCAAACTTTGGAATGTCTCCAGAGATACGCAGTGCTAGCTCCCTTTCCAGAGTAAGAGAATACATGTTTGCAATACTTGCAAATAGCTTTTACCTCTTCAGAATGTTCAACTTGATCAAACTCATCCCAAATTGGTGAGGTTTTCCGCCTCTTCTTCTTGATGACACTATCATCTCTATCATTTTGATCATTAGTTTGTCGACTTGAATCTGTTGGCATTGGTGTTAGTGTTGGTTGACTAACCTCATTAGCATTGGGAGGAGCAGAACTAGATAACATTGTTTCACTCTCAAAATTAGATGACATTAACTAGACTTGTAATATAATATTCAATGTTGTTTGTTAGCATGGGCAAGAAATAGACAATCTGATTCAAAATGCTACCATTGATGTATATTTTCATAAATATAAACTCAATCATAATAGCGATCTATAATGTGGTTGAGAGTTGAGGCTTGAGACATACTTAAAACAGATCCAAACCCCATCAAAACAACAAGGAGCTTTGGCGATATGGCTGCAGGTGATGCGGTTGCAGGCTTGCAACAGCTATGATGAGTGATTGAGGCTTGCAGCAGGCACCTACGCACAGAAGAACATGAACAAGAGAACAAGAACAAGGACCTAATCTAAACTTAGTTGATTAAACCTAAAGCAAAGCCTAAGACTAAATTCGGAGAGCAGAGATTTCATAGACTGGGAAAGTCCAACCTTTTCTCACTCTGTTCTTTCCAGGATGTTGTGGTTGCAAAGAAGGGCGACGCGATTGAGGCTTGCAACAGCAGAGCGACGCGGAACAGAGCGACGCGACGCGGAGCAGAGCAAGGTGACGCGGAGCAGAGCAGGGTGACGCCGTCACGCCGAGGAGGCGTACAACGCCGTGCAACAACAGAAAATCGAAGTGGCAGTGGAGCTGTGGAGGCGGCGCAGTGAAGAAGGAAGGAAAGGGGGAAAGACGAAAGGGTATTCAATACTCTTCGCATCGAGTGGGAAAAATAGGGTTTGCTTTGTTGATATTGAGATAAAATAAACATATAAATATACAAAATATGAATGCTATAATCAAAATAGATTTTTGATCTGGTGGTTAGGTGAGTGTGAATAGGTATTTGCTTGCTCCGGCGTCCAGGAATCAAACCCTACCATCCCTACATTTACATTATATTTTGATATTTATTAATTTATAGAATACATATTTAACAGGCCCAGGCCGGCCTGTCAGGCTTTATAGGCATTATATTAAGCCTGGGCCTGGCCTGATAAGCAAAACAGGCTTTCAAAATGGCCTGCTTATTATTTTAATTTTTAACAGGTCAGGCCAGGCCAGGCCAAATACAGGCCAGGCCACAGGCCCCTGACAGGCCGCCTGGCCTATTTCCATCCCTAGTGCTAATCAGACGATGACATCTTTACCGAGTGAATTTTCAACATACAAGTTCTTATGGGAAAATTTTTATAAACTCCCCATTTACAAATTCATTTTTGCATACAGTCTCTATTCAAATTTTTCTTTGTATGCAATCCCTGATGAGATTGACAAGACAGTTTGATGAGTATTATTTGAAGAAAGTTAAGTATAAAAGTTAGAAATTTGAGTATGGAAGGTTGCATCCACCACATCAAGAAACTGTGTACTCAATTTTCACTCTTTTATACTCAATTTTCACTAATGTATACTCAATTTTCACTCTTTTATACTCAATCCATTAGGGAGTGAATGCAAAGAAAATCTCAAATGGGGAGTACATGCAAAGATCAAATGGAGATTGGGGAGTTTTCTGCAATTTACCGTTCTTATGGAGGTGAAAAAAAAATCTTCTACTTTCTACTCACTTAAGTATCGATCATAAGTAAATTTCATAATTTATCTCCATTTGCATAATTTAGGATAGACTACGAAGAATATTTAAGACGAATGTTATTTCAAAAGGAGTCGATGTAGATAGCGAGTCACCGGAGTCCAGCCCCACGAGAATGATGACGAAGGAAAGTAGTGTTGGTGCAGAAAGCACCATATCGAACCTTGTTTTGATATTGGCAAAGGATTCAAAGTTAAGTCTATTTGTGATCTAATAAAGTTACTCAAGTGTGCAGAGACAAAGCCCTAGCGAAGGACTGCTAGGCACCTGGCGAAGGAATGCCAGGATACAAAGCCCTAGCGAAGGACTGCTAGGCACCTGGCGAAGGAATGCTAGGGTACGAAAACCTAGCGAAGGACTGCTAGGCACCAGGCGAATGACAGCTTGGTACTGAAGACCTGGCGAAGGAATGCTAGGCATCGGGCGAAGGACAGCTTGGTATCCAAGACCTGGCGAAGGACCGCTAGGCAAAAGTCCAACCGGAGGAGCCGGTTGGCATCAGGTACATTCTCCCAAGAGGAGTAGGTGAGGACGCGTTCCCCGGCGAGGGAAGAGTAGGCGTCGGTTCGACCTAGGGCTCCATTTTGGAAGCCCAAAGTCAGAACCAAGATAGCTAAGGCTGTATAAACTAACATCTTATTGCTTTATGGTGTTTTGGACTAACCTTGGATGCAGGACCAAAGGATCGAGTGTCTGCAGCTCAGAGAGCCTCAAAGGAGTGAGGTAACAGCTGACCAGGGCGCCCGGAGTGTCCCGGGCGCCCCCAAGGTGAAAACAAAACACATGAAGCAAAGAACTGCTTCTGCAGCTACTGGCCCGGGCGCCCCCGTGCTCCCGGGTGCCCCCGCTGCTCCCGGGCGCCCCCAGCGCTCCGGGCGCCCCAAGTGAAGCTACCGAAGCAAGACCCAGCGAAGCCAAAGGGATAAGATTTGACCCGGTCAATCCGGGCACCCCCAGCGTTCCGGGCGCCCCGGTCAAAACCTGATCCCGAGTTTGAAGGGATCAGAGCTAACCGAGAAGGAAGTGGATCGACCGACACGTGGGGGGGCGCCCCCGACGTTCCGGGCGCCCCCAGGTGCTATAAAAGGACCCTCGAACCAAGGCTTCAGAACAACAATTCATTCAACGCTTCGACGCTCTTCTGCTCCCGTGCTCTACTCCGGAAAACTCCCAACTCGAGCCGACGACGTCCCTCCGCTCCGAAAAGTCAATCTACCTCGGACGTCGGTAACAAAAGAGTGATCTTTTAATTTTGTGTTTACGATACTGCAATTGTAAAATCTACTTGTAAATCGTTTTGCGCACTTATAGAATTGCCCGCAGAAAACGGTCAACGACCGTGGGCCTTGGAGTAGGAGTCGACCTAGGCTCCGAACCAAGTAAAACTACCTGTGTTCGCGATTGTGTTATTCCGCTGCGTAACTTCTCTAATTCTAAAATCCGAACGTTTTCCGGTATCAGAGCGGGGAAGCTCAAATTTGGTGCAACCACCAGTTTGGGAGTTTTTCGGATTTATGAATTTTTTTATTTTATTTCTTTTCTTTTTTATTAATCAACACCACTCAATCTTTTCCGCTTTTTATTTTCAAATAAATAATATCTGTGGGTGGATTTAAAATATTCTTACGCCTTTTTCAATTTTGAATTTTCATTTTTTCATCATAAGTTAGAATTGATAAAACGATCAATTTTTGAAAATTTGACATAAACTTTTTTTTTATTATTTTAATATTTTTTCTCGAAATTCGTGCTACCTTAAATCAAGCAAATTTTTTTTTTCCAAACATTGAATTCTTACTGTTTCATCATTAATCAAAATTGATAAAGCTAATATTTTCAAAAATTTGTCATAAATTTTTTATTATTATTTTAACATTTTACCTCGAAATTTATGCAATATTTATTTTGGGTTATTTTTTTTCCTTCTCCCGCACTACTAATCCAAGACCAAGTCTTGGTACATTTTTGTATTTCTCTTGTGTACGAGGTTTAAAACAAATGGCCAACCAAGAATAGAACAGTGCCTATCCACCACTCTTCTCTGGCGAGAACTTCAAAACCTGGAAGGGTCTAATGGAATCCCACCTAAAGGCACATCTAGATCTATGGATGATAATCCAAATGGGGTTTAGATTCCCCACAGAAGATGGGATAGCACTCGCCTGGGATAAATTAGATGAACCAACACTCAAAATGATCGAGACAGATGTAAGGGCAACTGCAATCCTACAATGCGGCATAACAAAAGAAGTACTCAAGCAGATTGGACCATTTGAATGTGCTAAAGAGATGTGGGAAAAACTAATTAACCTACATGAAGAGACGTACAACATCTAGGACTCAGAAGGTGTGTTGTCCGAATCGTCAGTGGAATCGGACGAAGAAGAAGAAGATCACCTAAGATATCTTGCACTCTCGGTCCAAGCACAAACAACTGAGTCAGAGTCTGAACCCGAATCCAAAGTCGAAATCGAACCAGAATCAGACGACGAATTGACTGAGATGGTAACCGATTTCGAATTCTTTTCAAAATTAAAATTAAATAATCAAACAAATACTGTAATGGTCGAGGAAGGTGTAAATTCTATTGCAGGGGAAACTCCAAAAGAACCACCAAAGAAGGAGTTTCAACCAGTACCCGAGTTCGACTCAGACACAGAATCAGAAGATGAGCCTAGATCCAAGGCGGTAAGAATCAAGGGGGAGATTCCCAATAAGGAAAAAAAAGGTAAATTTGTAAATTCAAATTTGAAAAATCATGTAATCTGTTACACATGCAGGGAGAGAGGGCACTACAAAAGTAAGTGTCCTACTCGTCAGATTCGAACGACACCATCAACGACGACAAAGGAACCAGTTCCAAAAGCACGAAAGGACAAGAGTCGCATCCAATGCTTCAAGTGTCAGGAGTTTGGGCATTACAAAGATGAATGCACAGATAAGAGAGCCAAAGATCCAGGACAATCTACCATGATAGGTAACTATAATTTATATGAAAATCCAGTCTTTACAATGAATGCTAATAGTTCATTTAATCACTCTTGGTCAAACTTAAATATGGATGCATGCTTAAATAACATAATTAATTCATGCAAATTAATTAAGTCAAACTTCAGAAAATTAAGACACGAAAATGAAACTTGGAAAATGAAATTTGATATACTAGAAAAATTAATTAATAATCTTGCTAACTTAGAAAATCCAGACATTTCTCCTCACTATGACTTTACTTAAAGTTTTTTTTTGCTATTCATAGGACTAGAAATAGGACCTGATTAATTGAAACTTGAACAACCTAGTATTAGGACAAGGTTTGATGATAGTACGTTAGGGAAGTCTGACTAAGGAATCACGAAGGGTAAGGAGTACCTTATTTGGTCTTCTTAGTCCGGTGGAACTAGCCGAAGCTACCTCTCCGAATCCTAAGCTAGTTAGACCAAAGTGTCTCAAACAATGATTTGAAAATAATCTTTCTTTAAAAGGCTTTGTCTAGGAAAGGGTTGTTGATCCAATAAGGTTACGGCCAAAGAAGGCCTCTGTGCCTCGCCAAGACCTGGAAGCCAATTATCGAAACTCACTTTTAAATTATTATTTGTTAAACTCGAATCTAACACAAGCTTCAATTAAATCATAGTGTTAACATCAAAGATAAAATTAATGCATCTCACAAAACAGTTAAGGATATCCTGTTTTATCACTTAGAAATGGGTGAGATGCTTAGGACCTAAAAGTTGAGTCCAACCCAACCAAATTCAAATTAATCAAATTTAAATTAATTCAATTAAATCAAAATTAAATCTTAATTAAATCAATTAAATTCAAAATTAAATCTTAATTAAATTCAATTAAATTCAAAATTAAATCTTAATTAAATTCAATTAAATCTTAATTAATTCAATTAAATTTAATTAAATCTTAATTAAGTCAATTAAAGTTAATTAAATCAATTAAATTCTATTAAATCTTAATTAAATCAATTTAATCAAATTCAAAATAATTCAATTAATTATTCTCAAATTCAACTTAATTATTCTCAAAATTCAATTTAATTATTGTCAATCATTTATTTTCAAAATTAAAATATTTGTCTCACACAACCCATAAGGTTAACATGCTTGACCACGTAGAACTGGGTGAGACATCTAGGACCTAAAAGCATAAATCAATATCCTTTCAAATAAAAAATATTTTCAAAAGTTATTCAAAATTATCTCTATTTTTCAAATTAATTCAGTTTACTGTACCCTACTTTTTCATCTCTACTTTTTTTTTAATTTCATGTTAAATATCACAATAGACTCATTTTGAATAGAATCTAGGACTTGGTTGATTTAGTTATTAATTGGTCAAACATAGTCAACTGAGTTAAACTTGGTCAACACAGTCAACCCTAGTCAACATAGTCAAACCTGGTCAACACTAAAATCCCTTAAGGAACCTAGATAAAAGTCAGACTGTGTCGGATACAGGGGGAGTTCTTCTTAATCTTTTTCGAAAAATTCAGATGCTTCAAAAACTTTATGCTCTAAAACTTGTTATCATCTCAAAATAAGGTTTTCAAAAGTTGATTCAAAACCCTCATATATTACTATCTCTTTGAAAAATTATCATCATGATTTTCGAAAACTGTGCTATCATTCCAAGTTATGTTTTCAAAAATTTATCTCCTTGAAAGTTATCATACTCAGAAGGTTAGTCAAAATTGTTCTTTTGATTTTAATAAACCCTAAAGACACAGAGGAAGGTCCACTTAATGATCTACAAGGACTCCTAGGAAGTGTCAAATTTAGGGGGAGTTTGAGTCAAAAGAAAAATTTCTGAAATGTTTTGTTTTGGTAATTATTTGTTTTGAAGTTATTAGATAATTCTTATAATTTAAATCAAACCTTAAAACTCAGAGGAAGATCGCTTGTAGTCAACAAGCTTCCTAGGACTGGGTCAAGTTTAGGGGGAGATCAAATTAAAAGAATTATTGAACATTTTCTAAATTATATGTTTTCATGCACTGCACGTTTAAAATCCTTTTGAAAACTTAAATAAATTTTCTTTCAAAATACTATTATTTTATTTTTCAAAATTCTTGTGGCGTATGAAATTATTTTTGAAATAATATTTACTTGGGTTGGAGAAATTTCCAGGACACTTAGGAAATTGTCCTTGTAGTTAACAAGGTTTCCTAGGATTGTGTCAGACTGGAAAAGAAACCTAGTTAAGTAAAATATTATGTTTTCAAAATGCATAATACTTTTCAAAAATTACTTATATTTTTCAAAGTCTAATAGTTTTCAAAAACAGTACTTAGACTTTCCAAAAAGGCTCAATCTGTTTTTTTAAAAGTACTTGCATATTTTTCAAAAATGCATATTTTTCAAATAATACTTATATTTTCAAAAAAAATGCATAATATCTTTCAAAGTGACTTATATTTTTCAAAGATACAGTGCACTTGCTTCTCTCAAAAAGCTCAATATCTTTTAAAGTACTTGTATTTTTCAAAATATTCAAAACAAGTAATCTTATTGATTAAATATTTTTTTGTTGCTTGTCATGCATGGACTCAATGCAAATATACACTTGACTCTAATTCTATTTTTTCATCAATTCTTCACTCTTTCAAAATGTTGTTACTTAGAAACTATTATAATTTTTGACATTACTCTCAAATATTTATGTTTTCAAAACCCATAAGCTCCGATACACAAATTTTAAATGTCTTTCAAAATATACTTTTTTAGAGCTCTTTATTGATATATGGCCTAGGGGGAGAGTAGAAAAAGTGAAAATTAAATTATTCTTTAAACTTCTTCCCTTTTTCAAAGAAAATTCATTTTAGAAATGGTCTAAAACATAAGGAGAAGAATTTCACATTAAGGGGGAGAGAAAGGAAAGAGAGAATTTTTTTTTCTTTTTCAAAAAGTGCTTCGAAAGTTTCTAAGTATTTCTAAGTGTTTCAAATTTTTGTTAAATGCATGTCTTCTCCTAAATAAATTTTTTTTGTTCTTAGTACACAAAATTTGTCTGAGCAAAAACTTGTTGAAAAATTTTGCCAAATGTTTCTAAGTAAAGTTTTTTTTTGGTGAAAAACTTGTCCAGAAATTTCTTAAAGATCTTGTTTTCCAAAATGCATAAAGTGTTTCCAAACAAATATTTTTAAGTGTGCAAAAATTTTTGGTAAACAAATTTTTTTTTGGGGAAATTTGTCTTCAAAATTTTGCCTAAGTAAATTTTTTTTTGCAAAGCCTTGTAAGTAAAAGTTTTTTTACAAAATTTTGGCTTGCAAAACTTCTCAAAATTTTACCTTGTTCACCCATGTTTGTTTTTGATATATGTCAAAAGGGGGGGAAAGGTCAAAGTTAAGTGTTTTAACACAAGAATTCAGGGTTTTAGGGGGAGTATGAGAAATAAAGAATTTTTTTAAATCTATTCTGTTCATACTTCAGTGTGTTTTTATCTTCTTGCTTAAACTGTTGTAATTTTTACTTAACTTTGAATTGTGTTGCCATAAATCAAAAAGGAGGAGATTGTTGGTGCAGGAAGCACCATATCGAACCTTGTTTTGATATTGGCAAAGGATTCAAAGTTAAGTCTATTTGTGATCTAATAAAGTTACTCAAGTGTGCAGAGACAAAGCCCTAGCGAAGGACTGCTAGGCACCTGGCGAAGGACTGCTAGGTGTAACGCCCCAAAATTCCCATTTTTAGTTCTTAAAGTCCTTAGAATTATTTAAAAATGGTTTAGAAATATTCTAGATATTTTTAGGAATTTTTAGAATATTTTTATGGAATTTTCCGAGTCCGTTTAGTATTTTTGGAAAAAGAAAAGAAAAAAAAAGGAGAAAAAGGAAAAAAACCACTTACGGGCAGCCGGTGGTTCGAACCCGCGACCAGACAAGGCAAGCGCGCGACCAGCCAGGCTAGGGGTATCAAGCACAATAAGGGACGGAGAGAAGGGTATTTACGGTATAGTTAGGTTGATCCGACCCTTAAGTATAAATAGCTAATTAAAGAGAGAAGTTTTATTTCTCTCCTCTCCAAACCCTCACGCCGACCTCCTCTCCTCTCTTGGGGCGACGCCGACCAACACCAAGCTCTAGAGGGCCGGCCAAGACTCTTCTCCAAGAGATAATCCTATATTCGGGATCCCCGCGACGAGAGGAACGCGTAGGCGTGAAGAATTCTCCGAGATCTCAAGTTTCTCCCGAGCTCTAGACGTCAATCTTGGTTGTAAGTCCAAGATATCAATGTAAGTACTGCTCACCTGCAGTAAGAGGCGGTTTTTCCGCGAGAATTTCCTTTAACAGTTTTAAAAAGAGATATTTACTTCTTGTTCAGATTTTTGCATGTGATCTTAGTTTATTATATGCTTATATATTTTATTGAGTGCCCTATATGAGGTTAGGGTCCAAGAAAAGCCATGAGAAAAGAAAAGAGAAGATAAAGATAAGAAAAGAAAAGGCCAAGGCCTTAAGAAATCCCCAAAAGTCAAGACTTAGGGATTTTAGCACGCAAGGTGCTTCAGAAAATGCCAAGGCATTTACAGATAAGAAAGAAAAGAAAGAAAAGCTATTTTATTTTCTAAGGCCAGTACCCGGCGTCCAAGGGCGTCGTTAAAGAAATCCAGGTGTCCAATTCCAAGGTCTTGGCCCTGGTAGACCAAGGTCTGCTCTATTAGGATTGGTGGCTCGCTACCCCAACCTTTTAGGGAACGCGCATCAGATGGTACTTACGTCTTCAGTGGATCCAAGTGATTATTATTTTCAAGTATATGCTTTAGCAAAGTTTCTAAAGTTTAAGAAAGTTTTCAAAAGTTAAAGAATAGCTAAAGTTTCAAGTTGAGCCAAGAAAAGTAAATTGAGATTTATTATTGCTTGAGTATGCATGTTTTGAGTTATACATGTTCTTAGTTTTCTTTCAAGCATATTAGTATCTCATATGATTTTCATATTGTTCTAGAAGCATGTTTGCACATTCCGAGTTTTTGTGAGCTAGATAGTACTTACTAAGCTTTATGCTTATAGATGCATTTCCTCTTATTGCAGATAAAGGTAAAGGCAAGCAATTCTGAAGAAAGACGACGAGGCGGTGCTGAGTAGAGTGTGTGTGGTGGCTGATTATGGAGAGATCTTTGAGACGAGACAATTTAGTTATTTGAATTGCAATGTTTAAGTTTATTCAAATTTCAAGTTCTTGCTTTATGGAGATTATAGAGTATTTGAGTTTTGGATAGTTTTACATGTTCAATTTCTTAGAGTAAAGATTCCATGTCATTTCGTTTAGCATACATATCCTTATGATTGCATTGGATGAGTAGAAGTGTGAGTAGTTAGAGATATTGATACTTTGTTAGAGAAAAAGGTGTTTGTGCCAAGATAGTATCAATTTCCCTTTGAATCAAGTTTTTATTGCTTAAAAATGTTTAGAAAAGTTGCAATCACATTTCATAATGCTTTAGCAAGGTCGTAGAACATGTATTTGGTGTTATGAATGCATAGGAGTCAAGATTGATACAAACTCTATTGTTTAAGTTCATATAAACTTGTTTAGTTTATTTTCTTCCATAAAAGTCCTAAATTCAAGTTATGGATTCGTTTGATTGGCTAAATTGTTTAGGAAACTGACATAGAGTATAGAAGTGGTGTCATAGTTTGATATGGCTCGAAACTGAATGAATGGTGGGCTTAAGAAGCAAGAGCCGAAACCTGTAATTCTGATTACAGGCGTACCAGTCGACTGCCACGTCACCAGTCGACTGATACCTGCAGTTTGAGTTGGGTGAGGCTTGTTTCAATAAGTATCAACTACGAGTTTTGAGAAGGAAAGTGTGATATGGTATCATGCATGACTACTTAAGTTAGAATATAATTGTTAGAAGAATTTAAAAGAAAAAAAAAAGATTTCCGCATTTTACTTTTAGTCGTGCATTAGAGTTGAGAAGTAGAGGAAAGTAACGATCCGTCTAAGGTAGAAGAAGGCGGGTCGCTACACTAGGCACCTGGCGAAGGAATGCCAGGATACAAAGCCCTAGTGAAGGACTGCTAGGCACATGGCGAAGGAATGCCAGGATACAAAGCCCTAGCGAAGGACTGCTAGGCACCTGGCGAAGGAATGCCAGGGTACGAAAACCTAGCGAAGGACTGCTAGGCACCAGGCGAAGGACAGCTTGGTACTGAAGACCTGGCGAAGGAATGCTAGGCACCGAGCGAAGGACAGCCTGGTATCCAAGACCTGGCGAAGGACCGCTAGGCAAAAGTCCAACCGGAGGAGCCGGTTGGCATCAGGTACATTCTCCCGAGAGGAGTAGGTGAGGACGCGTTCCCCGGAGAGGGAACAGTAGGTGTCGGTTCGACCTAGGGCTCCATTTTGGAGGCCCAAAGTCAGAACCAAGACATCTAAGGCTGTATAAACTAACATCTTATTGCTTTATGGTGTTTTGGACTAACCCTGGATGCAGGACCGAAGAATCGAGTATCTGCAGCTCAGAGAGCCTCAAAGGAGTGAGGCAACAGCTGACCAGGGCTCCTGGAGTGTCCCGGGCGCCCCCAAGGTGAAAACAAAACACATGAAGCAAAGAACTGCTTCTGCAGCTATTGGCCCGGGCGCCCCCGCTGCTCCCGGGCGCCCCCAGCGCTCCGGGCGCCCCCAAGTGAAGCTACCGAAGCAAGACCCAGCGAAGCCAAGGGATAAGATTTGACCCGGTCAATCCGGGCGCCCCCAGCGTTCCGGGCGCCCCGGTCAAAGTCTAATCCCGAGTTTGAAGGGATCAGAGCTGACCGAGAAGGAAGTGGATCGACCGACACGTGGGGCGGGGGGGGGGGGCGCCCCCGACGTTCCGGGCGCCCCCAGGTGCTATAAAAGGACCCTCGAACTAAGGCTTCAGAACAACAATTCATTCAACGCTTCGACGCTCTTCTGCTCCCGTGCTCTACTCCGGAAACCTCCCAACTCGAGCCGACGACGTCCCTCCACTCCGAAAAGCCAATCTACCTCGGACGTCGGTAACAAAAGAGCGATCTTTTAATTTTGTGTTTACGATACTGCAATTGTAAAATCTACTTGTAAATAGTTTTGCGCACTTATAGAATTGCCCGCAGAAAACGGTCAACGACCGTGGGCCTTGGAGTAGGAGTCAACCTAGGCTCCGAACCAAGTAAAACTACCTGTGTTCGTGATTGTATTATTCCGCTGCGTAACTTCTCTAATTCTAAAATCCGAACGTTTTCCGATATTCACCCCCCTCTATCGGCTCTCTCGATCCAACAAGTAGATCGCGTCATGCGAGATCAACACGAACGTTAATGAGAATACACAGGAAGTTTTTCGACGGAGCCCACTCCGACACTCAAGTCAGATTTCGATCACTTGCAGGAGGACAACGAGGAAGTAGAATGTTTCAAGTTTAGAGAGTGTACCCCTTTTACCTGTACGTCGAAACACTTTATATACCTGAGGTCATGGTCAGACGTGCCTCCACATTCTCCTCCTTGTCACATGTTCGTCGGTTACAGGATAGTTTTTAGGTAACGGTCGCATCGATTAGTAAGGCCTTAATTATCATGTGTAATGGACAATAAATATTCAACGACTTTCCTGATCTGACAAGAGGAATGGTTACCTGAAGTGGGGCTATATGACGTATTGGTCTTCGGGCTCTGCTCTCCCGAGTGGTTCTCGGGGTATCCTCTCCTGGGATAGCCATATGGGTTTTCTCTCTCGAGGTGGTCTCGGGCGTATGCCATCCCGAGTTGGCCTCGGAGATCTACCCTCCCGAGGTGGTCTCGGGAGTAAGTCATCCCGAGTAAGCCTCGGGGATCTACTTTCCTGAGGTGGTCTCGAGTGTATAACTTCCTGAGTTGGTCTCGGAGATCTACCATCCCGAGGTGGTCTCGGGAGTAAGTCATCCCAAGTCGCCCTCGGGGATCTACTTTCCCGAGGTGGTATCGAGCATATGTCTTCCCGAGTTGGTCTCGGGGATCTACCCTCCCAAGGTGGTCTCGGAAGCCTAATCTCGGTCTTTAAATTTATTGGACCTAGACACGTAACTTTCCTATACCACGTGTCAACTCCGGGGGGCTCATCCCCATCAAACATAATCATCTTTTGCTATAAAAATTAGTGGAAATTTCGTTCTCATAGTGCTCAATTTGTTAAAGAATGACAGATTTGTTATAGTAAGTTAGGGATCAATTCTCGATAAGTATGTGTCCTCGGAGCCTCCTAACCCTTAGTTACTTGGCCGTTAATTATAAATTAATTTTATAATTTACTTTCTTCGTATAATTTGGAGACGAACTATGAGTATCACCTGAGATGAGCATTTTTTTTTGTTTTATATGGAAACCTTGCTCTCACGGATTTGCACAATTGATATGCAGTAATTATTTTAATATATTTTAAAGTCAATTTACAATGAATGCTAGATAGATGATCTTCCTCATTAAAAAAACTGATCTTCATAATTTATCCATGTTAGGACCAAAAGGAATTAGGATATTTCCATAATGGTATGATATTGTCCACTTTGGGCCTAAACCCTTATGGTTTTTTTGGTCTTGGGTTCTCCCAAAAGGTCTCATGTCAATGGAGATATCAAATTCCTTATAAACCTATGATCTTTCCATATGTTATTCAATGTGGGACTAAGTTTGCACGCTTGTAACCCCTAATAATCCCCCCTCAAACAAAGGACCACATGCCCCCACCACAAACGAAAACCCTTTCCGTTCTTGATGTCTGATCCACCAGGACATTCTGCCCCTCGGTCCACCTGACCTACTAGGACTTCACCACCTAACCGCAACTAAAACTGGTCCTCTTTGAACAAGACACGGGAGCCCACATATTCTTTATTTAAGGCTTAACGCACATGGTTAGATCTGGATAAGCAACCTGGCTCTGATACCACTTGTTAGGACCAAAAGGAATTAGGATATCTCCACAATGGCATAATATTGTCCACTTTGGGCCTAAGCCCTCATGGTTTTGCTCTTGGGCTCTCCCCAAAAGGCCTCTTTCCAATGGAGATATCAAATTTCTTATAAACATATGATCTTTCCATGTGTTATTCAATGTGGGACTAAGTTTGCACTCTTGCAACCCCTAACAATCCATTTAGGATCGTCATAATAACCACTAAGGTACTTGACCTTTAGCTTCAATGACTAACGTGGAAGCCTTTTGGCAAATATTAAGCTAAGTTAATACAAGCTTTGTTCCACCTCCCTATAAGCATTGTTTTGTCTAGAGGTTCCTTTCTTTTGTTGATTTATGTTGATGTCTCAGTTAGTTTTGATATGATCAACCAAGTCAATTTAAGTTTTGTTATATTTTTGATTCCTCTGTCTAAGTGTGAAGGATCTTAGGAGTGGAGGAAGTCGAGCGTAAAATACAGTGGATGAGAAGGATAATACGGGAAAGTGAGGTGACGGGCTCGGTGCATTTGAGGGACGCAGAAGCTGCGGAAAAGTACACTGGTGGAACCAAAAGGACGTGCGCGACGTCCGAGGGACGAGAAGCCGAGATGAAGAACGGTCGAAGGGCGCAAGGCCGAAGTCGAATTCAGATAAGCCTAACTCTGATTGGTCAGAAATCACCCAAGAATACCCGTTGGAGATTGGTCAGCAAGTTGCTGACCAAAAGTCACTCGGGTGCCTATATGCATACGGGCGTCCGTATGCATAGGGGCGCCCGAGCACTCGAGCGCCCCTATGCTTATAGGTGCTCAAGATCAATTTCTATCCACCCAGCTAGCCATTTGTGACCGATGCGTACCGGATAACGCACAAGCCACGTGTCAGGCGCCCCACAACCACTCAGGCACCCCTATAGTGACACGTCAGTAAACGGATAAAACTGACCGATGCTATAAATAAGCCCCCAGAGCTCAATTCCAAATCATCAATCAACTGTATACAAATTATTTTCTTATTTTCTTCTGTCTTGTACTACAAAATCTGTAAAAGGTTTTTCTACCAGAAGGAGATTTTCAGAGTGAGCTTTAATTGGCTTTGATTAGCAACCACCTAGGTTGCAACCAAGTAAATTTCTATGTTTTAACTCTTTTACTAGTTCAATTAGTTCATGTTTATTTTAATTGATTGTTCCAACTAATCTGGAAACTTTATGAGTCGCATAAAAGATTTGTTTTAATTTTACAGCGGCAATTCACCCACATCTTGCCGGTCCACCTCGGTCCAACAAGTGATATTAGAGTCAAGACGCCACAAAAAGGACTAATCGTCAACTGCAACAAATTTTAAAAAATGGTTGGACCAGTGATCTACCCGTCGAAGTTTGAGATGGAGTTCGCAGCATGGAAGAGGAAAATGAAGGTATTTTTTACTACTGATTATGAATTATTACTAACAATGAAAAATGATTTTTCAGCCCCGAAAGATAACGAAGGAAAGATCAAGGAACCTAATTCCAAGAACAAGAAGGAGTAAGCGGACGCTATATCGAATGGAAAGGCAGAATTATATCTGCTAACCGTCCCCCTCGAACAAGATGTCAATCAACTCGGGAAGTATGACTCGGCAAAGGAACTTTGGAAAAAGTTCCTAGAATTGCACGAACGTACCTCGAAGGCAAAACTGGCGGGACGAGATATCCTTCGAAGCCAGCTTACCAACCTCCGAATGAAAGACGGACAATCAGTTGCCCAACTGCATGCCAAGGTAAAAGAGCTAATCACAAGTCTTGAGAACCTCAGTAAAAAGGTAACAAATCGTGACGCTCAACGGTATGCACTAAATGCTTTCCTGAGAACCCCAGATTAGACCTCAGTAATTGGTGTATATTTCATATCAAAAGACCTTAAGGTAAGTACTCTAGGACAACTTTTTTCGATTTTAGAGCTTCATGAATCTCGATGTGTAGGGGAAAGCGGACAACGTCACTCTAAACGCAAAAAAAAAACCAGATAGAAGAAGAGTCATCAACGAACGATGAAAATACGATGGAAATGGTAAAAAGCCTTAAGCTTCTTTAAAAAGCTAATAAATTTTCAAAATTTCAGGATAAAAAACGATCTCCAAATAAATGTACAATCTGATGTTATAACTGCAAAGAGGAGGGTCATCTAAAAGACTAGTATCCCAAACTCAAGAACCAGCCAAAGAAGAAGAAGGTGTTAAAAGCCAAATGGGATGAGACCTCGTCCGATGAATCAGAAGCTAAAGAATACGCTGGACTTGCACTGATAACAAGTTATCAAAAGAAGAGCACTGATAAAGGGGGAGCTATGTCAGAAGAAAGTAGCGACGAAGGGGGAATCTCTCTTTTCGAAAGCGACCTGGTAAGTGAGGTATGTCTTCTCCCTCATGATCAATTATATTCGAGAATAAAAGCAATGCTTAAAGCTCACTGTAAATTAGAAAAAGAAAATCGAGAATTGAAAATAAAATTGACTAATGCATGTTCTTTTGATATTTCTGATAAACTGAAAAATGAAAATGTTAATTTAAAAAATTTAGTTGAAAAATTAAAATTTGATATTGTATGTTTACGTTAAAAGAAAAATAGTTATCTTGATAATTTGAATTGGTATATTAAAAATCAAAAGGGTCAACTTAGAAAAGTACCCAAGAACTATATTCCTCCTAATTTTTTAATTAAGTTCGTAGATAGGTACTTGTTTTGGGTTCGTCTGCTACCTTGTCCAATATTTTTGTTTTGGGTTCCTAAGTCACTTCTAAATTAAATTTTCAATTATGTTTTAGTGATATCTAGAAATATTCTAATATTTTTTTCAATATTTTGTTTCCTCTCACTCTGTGTTATTAACCCTCTTTGAAAATTGGATGTTAATCGAATTTTGATAAAATCATGTTCATATTTTTTTCTCAATACATGAATATTTGTTTTTACTTAATGTGAATTTTTGAGAATTTTTCGAATATTTTTTCAAATATTCATGATTTTTCGCTCGAAATTTAAATTTTTAAATTTTTAAAATAGATAAAAATTTTATTTTCACAGATGCGATTTTTTTCGGATCTAGATATGATCAATAGACTCCAGTAAAATTTTATTCAAATTTTTTGAAGTATTTTTGAATTTTAAATATGTATTCTTCAAAAAAAATTCCACTCTATTAGTATTTGATTTATTTTTGGACTTATATAATGTTTTCAAAGTTGAAAATTTTTGTACAAGATCAAAACTCTAGTTTCCATTTATACAAATTTTTTCAGATTTTTATAACATATTTTCGAATTTCTATGAATTTTTAATTAACATTTGATTTTTAAATTATAAATTTCGATAAAAAGTTATTTTTTTCAAATCTAATTTTTTTAGATATACTCCATCTGTTGACTTTAATATAAATTTCTCTAAGATTTTTTGATATAATTTTGAATTTTTGAAAATTCAATCTTCAAGACTTTTAATGTATGAATATTTGATTTATTTTTGATCATAGAAGATTTATTTCATTCCGAAAAGTTTTGGCATATTCTCAAATATTTCCTTATAGTTGCACAAAAAATTTCAAATTTTTCCAACAAAAATATTTTTTTTAAAATTTATGTTAGAAATTCATATCATTTTATTTTCTTTTCTCTATTTTTTTGTGTCTCATTTTTGCTGTGATCAAAGGGAGAGAGTAAGTTCAAGGGGAGGTTGTAGTTTTAAAATTTACAACATTTCTTTTTTGCTTAATTATCTTAGTTAGTGTTGTTGTTTTTTAACCCTAACTTAACTTGGGTTGATGCACATCAAAAAGGGGGAGATTGTTGGTACCCTAATTGGTTTTGATGTGATCAACCAAGTCAGGTTAGGTCCTGTTGTATTTTTGATCCCTCTGTCTAAGTGTGCAGGAGCTTAGGAGCAGAGGAAGTCAAGCATAAGACGCAATGGACGAGAAGGATAGCACGGGGAAGTGAGTCGACGGGCTCGGTGCATCTGAGGGACACGAAAGCCGCAGAAAAGTACACCGGTGGAACGAGAAGGACGTGCACGACGTCCGAAGGACGAGAAACTAGGAGGAAGAACGCTCGAGAGGTAAGGTCAGAGTCGGGTTCGGGTGAGCCTTTCTCCGGTTAGCCAGAAATCACCCAAGAAAACTCGCTGGAGACTGGTCAGCAAGTTGCTAACCAAAAGTCACTCGGGCGCCCGTATGTATACGGGCACTCAGGCTCTCGGACACCGATATGCATAAAGACGCCCGAGCACTCGTGTCATGCGCCCGAGAGCAATTTCTATCCACCCAACTAGTCGTTTGCGACTGTTACGTACCGGATAATGCACAAGCAACATGTCAAGCGCCCACAACCACTCGGGCGCCCCTATAGTGCCACATCAGTAAACAGATAGAAGTGACCGGGACTATAAATAGACCCCCAGAGCTTAGTTCCAGATCATCAATCACCTGCATACAAATTGTTTTCTTATTTTCTTCTGTCTTATGCTACAAAGTCTGTAAAAAGCTTCTCCGCCAGAAGATTTTCAGAGTGAGTTTCAATTGTCTTGGATTAGCAACCATCTAGGTTGCAACCAAATAAATTTCTATATCTTAACCCTTTTACTAATTCAATTAGTTTATGTTTATTTAATTGATTGTTGCAACTAATTTAAAATCTTTGTGAACCGCACAAAAAATGTGTCATCCTCTTTTATCGGTCTATCTCGTTCCGACAATTTAAACTATTATTAATCTTCATGTAGTCATGTTTGGACAAAAATAAAACATTCTTTTTTTATTATTATTATTTTCATTAAAAAAAGCTCTTTTTTTATAAAATATTATAGCATATTTGAAAAAATCAATTATTTCTATTTCTTAGAACCAAACATTCTTACAGTTGACTGGCGGGTTAGGAGCCATAGAGGACGCCTAAAGATAAGCATCTCGAGATCCTAATATTTCTTGAACACAAGCACGTACCTTTCTTTCTCAACAAAATTCCCAGCAGAAATTTCCCTTCTCATCACTTCTCACAGGTATGCAGCTTTTAATGCCGAAACTATCTCACTACACATGCTAACTTTTTTGTACTTTAATCGCTCCTCGTGCAGAAAATTAAATAATGTTTTGACAACTCAAGTAAATGCATCTAAATATGACTGATACAACATACACTCCACGAGTATTATACAGAATCGTTGCGTATCTACTGATTCCACTCCATTCATGCAATATAATCATCCAGTCTGCAAGCTCCACCCAACATGGCACCCTTTTTATAGTTCTTGTTTTTCCCCTCTTCATAGGAAGTATTTTGTGAACGCTATGTGCGAACTGAGTTCTTCAGGAGGACAACACACTTACTGACTAATGAATGGGATGATACTGAGTTACTCCGCGCTTGGGAGGTAGCTTCCTTAGGATGAATAGGACAAGAGATGAGGGCAGAATTTCCACGAGCTGCATATCCAATTGAAATCAAATATAAAAAATCAAAAGTGTAGCTAATTTCAATAGTCTTCGAGAACGAAAAAAGAACTAGCATGGTCTAAACAAAATTATATACCGGTTTTAGGACAACAAATTGTTACAAAATTTTCAATCTCAAGTATCATCTGTTTTAGACAATCTAGTTTGAACAAATGGCCATTTTATTAGTTATGTAATAAGCTTAACTTGTAGCTTATCCCAATTTCATGTTACGGAATTGGTAGTTACGGACTAAAACGTTGTGTTTGTAAACCCTAGGCGACAACTTCTGCCACATTCTACATGGATGTTAGATATGTTGAGATCTTCCCATGACCAACCTACTTTAGCACTAGGAAGGAAATCTTGAGGGCATGTGAACCAACCACTTAGAATCTAATCTGAACAGATCGCCAATCACACGTCTGGGAAACATTTACGATGACAAGCCACATTTCTACCAAAAACCAATGGGTGCCACCCTCCCTTTTTGAATTTCAGTGAACTGTACCATGCCTACACAAGCTCAAGAAGCAATCAAGTAGCAGTGAATGAGTGCAATGTGAATGACACTTTCAATTAATTCTCTACTTCCCCAGTGAACCATGATTTATGCTTTTCATGACACCATGGAACTCTTAGCCACCAGGCTAGATTTTCAGACATCATTTCTATCTAAGATCTTAACATTTTGGTTCCGATCTCACAAGAACCTGCAAAAACTATAATTGCCAAAATCATAAAACTGAACTATCTAACATGCCAAACACATCAATATAAGTCAATCTTTTATCAACATGATCAGATAAAATGAAATGAACTACTGTAGTTAACTAACCATGTGAGTAATGAGCAGTTGGTTACAGTTGTTTTATACTACTTCTAAATGGTTCAGATTCACAACTAAACTGTTTGAGGTCACCATGAAAAACAAAAGATGTAACAATATCTGGGTATAGATCATGATTTTCAAAGTGATCTATGTAGCCCTTTGGGTGTTAAGAGGGGATTGCATCGCATAAAAGCATATGTGATTGCCTACAATATGGGACCAGCCCAAACAGACCACGCAGCCAGATATGTGATCTCCAAGGCCATGTATGAGGGCATCCAAAAAACTGAAACTGTTGTTAATTTGAACAAGTTTGAGTCAAACCAAATCAAATAAAAACCATAATTGTTACTTCTCTTTTAAATGGTCATGATATTTTTTTTTTCCTTGTGGTGACCTGTAAGGCTGCAACTGTTAATTTTAAACTTGTTTCATGTATATCTAACCATAAGCATGTTACACAATGACATGTTCTACATAGTAGATTGATGTAGACAGCCAACTATACGGGAAGGATTCACTAAACACTCCTATCCTTGAGCCCAGGGGAAGAGGTACCTACCAGCTTCCATTATATGCCAAACATCATATAATTACATATCTTTTTTATATGGATTTATCGACTTCATAACTTGATTTGTCTACTTGGTTAGGCATATTTTAGCATTTTCATCACTATAATTTTTTTTATAAAACATTCGCACCTGCTTACTGTATGTGCTATGCACGATACTATGTGTATACACTTTTTAAAATCTTGACATAAACAACCACAAGAAAGTTTACATACTATAGCTGCAAGTAAAAATAATTCTTAAGTGCAGAAGGCGTCTACATACCAGGTAATACGTAAAGTTCAGAATAGGATGGTCAAGAACATCAAGGTCCGCATCTTTGTCAAACGCATTCAAGCACATCTACAAATCACAAAGTAATTTATTTAAAGTTGCCACTCAAAGAGAATCAAATACGAAAGCATGGAACAACAAAATCATACTCACCATTATGCATCTCACCAGAAAACAAAGGAAACATATAGTTGCCACAAAGCCAACCTATTAAAGAAATATATCTATCAACATGAATAATAATAAGGTCAAATATAAGCAATATTTATAGATATACCTCCTGTAATTTTTTCCTTCTTCCTCTTGATTCAACAGGGAAGCGTTGCAACATCAGGAAAAGCCTAATTGCATCACAAAACACTAGTTAAAGATCTAATGTGCAAAACACTTCCACACAGGTGCACAGGATACATGTCAAATCTAATCGTCAAAAGAAAATTAATACAGAGCCAACAAAATCATGTTACTTGGTCAATCATTCCATGACCTAGTGTAGTAGCTGTAAACATTTGTGTTTTCAGCTATCCTTGGAAGCCTTTAACCCAAAAAATAAAAATATATCCTCCCAGTGAAAACAGGTTAGATTCTCAGCCAAAAAGTTACATAATTTTAGTCACTTGGGATTAAAAATTTTAGTTAGACCATTATATCAAATGAGGTAAAAATGAAGGTCTAGAAGAATGTTACACCATGCTGATTTCTCATTGAAGTTTGGAAGAGTTTTGACAAATAATGTATACTTCAAAAATTTTAAAAAAAAATCCAAATTTTTGAAGGAAATTATTTTAGGACTAAATAACAATAAGTCTATGAGGAAGACCATCAAATTTTGAGAAAAGGCATTGAGAAGAAATTAAGAAATAAAATAAAGATTTCCAAAAATTTTGATTTTATTATTGGAAAATCAACTATATCTACTCACACATGTTTCCCTACTAATTTCAGAGAAATTAAGAATGGAGCCACAAACAATTATTGTTATAAGTATTAGAGGTGAGAAGAATGAGTAGCACAATCAATTCGATAAAAGATACAACAACAACCAAGTTTTATTCTACTAGGTGGGGTGACTATATAGATCCTTCTATACCATCGGACTCTATCTCCTACTATATCATCATATATACTTAAATAAATTTTATCTTATTTTATTGTTGCTAACAAAATCTTTTTTTTTGTTTTCCTCTTCCTCGTTTGATGTGCGTATTTGTCATAGTTTCATATTACCTAATTGAAAAATTTATTGGTCGTCTAAGTATATATCTGTATCATTTTAAACGTCTCTCTAATTTTCCCTCAATAGATATAACTCCAATTTTCTTTCTAATGCTCTCATTTCTTATTCTGTCCATCAACATATATCTACACATCCACTTTAACATCCTTATCTCTGCAACTTTCATTTTCTGCTCGGGTCATAACCCAACATTCAACGTCATATAACATAGCAGGTCTAACCGTCTTTTTATAAAACCTTCCTTTAAATTTTAGATATACTTTATGATCACAAAAAACACCTGACGCTCTCCTCCATTTCATTCATCTTGTTTGTATTCTATGTAAGACATCTCTCTCAATCCCTGCATCATTTTGCAACAAATGATCCTAAATTCTTCTCAGTTTCAGACAACTTATCATCTCCTATCTTAATAATTATTTCATTACGTTTAATATTGCTAAACTTAAATTTCATATATTTTTTCTTTACTCTACTAAGTTTAAAACTTTTCACTTCTAGTGTTTTTCGTAAAAATTCTAATTTAGCATTTATTCTTTCGCATATCGTATCTACCAAAACAATATCATCTGTAAACAACATCCACCACGATATGGTCTTGAATGCGTCTAGTAAGTTCGTCCATGATCAGTGTAAAAAGATGGAAACTTAGAGTGATCCTTGATGTAACCCTATCTTTATTATAAATGTTTAGGTTAATCCGCCTAAAGTCTTCACTTTCATACACATCCTTAATTAGTTCAATATATGTTATGCTAATACTTCTCTTTTTAGAATTCTTCATATAATTTCTCTTGAAATTCTATCATAAGCTTTTTCAAAGTCAATCAATATCATGTGTAGATCTTGCTTTTACTTTTGATACTTTTCAATTATTTGTCTAAGAAGATATATAACTTCTATTATTCACCTTTCAAGCATGAACCCAAATTAATTTTCGATCACCGTGGTCTCCTTAATCCTTTTTCTATTACTTTTTCCCAATGTTTATGGTATGACTCATCAGTTTAATACTCCTATAGTTTGTACAATTTTGTTTATATCCCTTGTTCATATATAAGGGAACTAGAAAGGTAGCTTCACTACCTCAACGACCCCCCTAGAGCCGGCCACACGGATATAGAGGAAAGTTAATTTAGGTACGCAGGCGTTTGGGGCAAGGTGGGGTGTTATCAAGTCATCAATTTTCGAGAATCGACCCCTTGCTGTTATGCCAAAGATGTCGTGCGCCCACCACTTGCACTATGCCTTGGGGGCATATATGAGGGATAGAGTACTTATCCTCCATTGATCAAATATTTTTTTTCATTTTTTTAAAATCATTCAATACCTTGTTTCCCTAAGCACTTCCATACCTCTATCGGAATATCATCTAGTCCAACAATTTTTCCATTTTGCATCCCATTTACAGCTTGTTCTAATTCTAATTTTAAATTCTACCATAAAAATTTTAATTTATATACTCATTTAAACTATTTAAATTACCTAAATTAAGTTGGTTACTTAAACGTTCATTAAAAAATTGAAGAAAATACCTTTTCCACCACTCTTTTACTTCTCTATCATTTACTAGTATCCTATTGAATTTATCTTTAATATGTCTTATTTGGTTAAGATCTCTTGTCTTCCTCTATCTTACTTTAGTTATTCTATAAATGTCTCTTTCCCTTTCTTTTGTTTCCAATTTTCGACATAATCGTTCAAAAGTTTCATTCTTTGTTTCATTCATGCTTACTTAGCCCTTTTTTTTTGCTATTATATATTTTTTAAAGTTTTTTCTCATTTTTTACAAATATATAATTTTTTATAGATTATTCGTTTTTTCTTCACTTTCTCCCATACTTTCTCATTCCACTACAAAGATTACTTACTTGGTAGTACATGTCCCTTTGACTCATCGAGTACATTCTTAGCTACTATTTTCAAATTTGATATTATCTTATCCCATGTTGTATTAAAGTTATATTTCACCTAATACTTGTACTCCTACTTTCTCCTTAAATATGTTTTGCTTCTTATTCTTTAACTTTCACCACTCACTTGATTCTATGAATTGTATATATTTTCCTTCATTGATAATATGATTGAGGCATATATCCACTACTAACCTATGTTGGATAATTAATCTTTTTCCAGAATGACTTTGTAATCTTTACAAATATAAGAAATTCAATTTGTGATTTATTATTCTCATTTTTGAATGTGACCAAGTATTCTACCATTTTCTTAAAAAATATATTAGCTAGTATAAGGTCATATGCTATCGCAAAATTCAATATAGTTTTCTTTTCTTCATTTCTTGTTCTGAGCACATAACTCCCATACACCCTCACATATTCCTCCTTTTTCATTCCGGCATGCTCATTTAGATCGCTTCCTATTAAAATTATTTCATTTGACGGAATATTTTATAATACTGCATCTAGGTCGTCCCAAAACCTTGATTAGGTATCTTCATCTAATTGCACTTGAGGTGCATATATGCTAATTACATTCATAATTTCTTTCGCCACTACTATCTTGAGAGCTATAATTCTATCCTCTTTCTAACTACTACTACTGTTGGGGCAATCTATGGTCCGGAGTGACCATGTGTTTTGATGTTTGGGCAAAGGGTTTAAGTTAGGTTCACCATTGTGTTTGATGTGTGTATTTGAGTGTGCAGGTTTGCAGGATACACATGGATTTAGCTGGACGGCTTCGGGTTCGGTGAAGGAAGGTGTAAGGAGACAAGCCATGAGCTTGTATGCATCCGAGGGATCGTGGACAAAGCAGGGACGATGAGCCGAGGGAAGCGAACTTCGAGGCATACGCGAAGGATGACATGGGGAAACAAGTCGTGGGCTTGCATGCATCCGAGGGACGAGAGCCAAAGTCGAAGAAGGCTTGAAGGCAACAGGTTGAGGCTGCTGGATGAAGAGTCAGCTAAGTCGTGAGGGTTCGAGTGTTGAGAGAAGTGTACTCGGGAAATCCTAGGGTTCGAGTGCTAAGAAAAATGTACTCGGGAAGGGAAACCTTAGGTTTAGGGGTGGACTAGTCGACTGATGCTTGGATCAGTCGATTGATGAAGTCCACAGAAAGATCAGTCGACTGATAACGGCAGAAATTCAAACGTTGGCTGTAACGTTCGAATCCAAGTTGGACCAGTCGACTGGTGCTTGGACCAGTCGACTGGTAACGGTCATTTTAGCCAAGAGCTCTATTTAAGAGAGCTCGGTTTTGGCTGAGAGTTATTGATGAAATAAGCTTGGTTAGAGCTTATTAGTAGTCTTCTAGTGCTCAGGTATTGTCAAGGGTTTGTGGCGAGGTTTCTCCACTCACAAGGAGCGACAAGAGCTAGCCGGAGGTCTTTCGGGGACTCATCCACCTCCACCTCCTTACGACCAAGAGAGGTTCGATTATTGGAGGATGCGGATAGAGGTATGGTTCAACATGGATTGGGATTTAGTGATGGCACTAAAATATCCATTTGAAGCCCCGAAGGATAAGCATGGGAAGAAGCTCCGACCAAGATATTGGACCAAGGAGCAACAAACTAAATCAAAGGCAAATGAGAAGGTAATTTCAATATTACTTAAGGATTTGCCTAATGATATAATTAGTGGTGTAGGTCAATACAAAAATGCTCACGAGCTATGGAACAAGATGATAGCTTTATATCAAAATCCTACAGAAGCTCAAGTAGTAAAAGAGCCCAAGGAAATGAGCTTAATGGTCCAAGAAGAGAAAAAGGACCAATCGGATGAGGAAAGAAGCTCAACATCTGAAAAGGAGGAGAAAGAAGAAAAAGATTCATCCATCTCCTCAAGTGAAGTGGCACAAGAAATTGAAGAACCATCCACTTCATCAAAGGGGGAAAAAGAAGTCTCCACTTCAAGGATTGAGGGGGAAGAGAGACCATCCTCAATATCGGAGCAAGAAGAAGTTTCCACCTCCACCAAAACAAAGTCAAAGGACCACATTATTTGTTTTGGGTGTAATGAAAAGGGACACTATAAGGACAAGTGTCCGAAGGGTAAGAAAAAGGAGGTAAACCCTAAACCCAAGTCAATTCCTTTAAATTCTAACATGGGTTGTAGGGAAAAGAAGGAGAAGAAACATATAAGGTGCTTCACGTGTGGTGAGCTAGGACACTACTACACCAAATGCTCAAGGAAAGGAGAATTCAAGAAATTAAAGCATTTGAGGAAATGGGAGAAGAAGGAGAAGAAGAAAAGCTCACATCAAGGGGGAGCTACAAGGGTAAGGAAGGTAATTCCTAACTTTAAGTTTAAATGTAATTCAAATTTAAACTCCTCCATGCATGTTAGAAATAATGAAAACTATTTATCCATGCATAGTTTGGGTTTTAGATATCATGATAAAAATAGGGTTAATGTTGTATATCAAAACCCTATGGAATTCATGCATCATGATAAACCTAGAACCTTTAGACCAAAGGACCAAGACATTAATCGCAAAAAGGGGAGACACATGCCTAGAATGGGTAGGTCTAGGAATGTCCAAGGTTGACATGTTGATTCTAGATTTAAGAACTTAGAAAGGGAAAATCAAGCCTTAAGAGCAAAGCTTGATAAATTAGAGAAAACCCTAGATATATTTACTATTGGATCTAAGGGTGTAGGTATGGTGTTAGGTGGTCAAAAACTCAACAATGATAGATCGGGGTTAGGATACCGATCTAAGGTCTCCAATGCTATGGAGAAGTCATATGCAAGGGTGCAATATGACTATAGCAAGGGGAAGTCCAAAAATGGCAAGGGGATGTCATTTAAAAGCAAGAAGAAAGTCTTCTCTAAGGAGAAGGGGTCCAAGGTTAAGAAGGTTAAGGGTGTAGGCCAAAAGTCACCGGAGGTACACCAGTGTGGCTTTGTGTTTATAAGTGAGTCACCTAGGGAGGTGGCTAAGGCTAAGAGTTCAAGGGGGAGTTCTATGAGTCAAGTTGGGACCCATGGTCTATGGATCCCGGGAGGATTTCTCTCGGAAGTCTAGATGGGTCATGGAGTGTGCCAAAGGATGTGGAGATGAGTTTGAAGTCTCAATCCTAGGGATTTGGCACAATGAGTTTAAGCTTCATGCATGAAAATATGACATTGGGGTCATATAGCATGGAAGTTGATTTTTGATGTGTAGATGTCATATAAACCAATGCTAGGGATACATTGTGGTTTGGTATGGACAGAGACATCAAGCGAAGGTCAAAACTAGGACTTTAAGTCAAGGTTCAATTGATCCATTTAGATAGTTTTGGGTTTTGTGTCAATCTTGGGATTGGTAATAGATACATTTTTAAATGTATTTTTCCCAAGTAGATATAGATACCACAAACCTCTCCACAAAATTTGAAAATTTTTGGAGATTTGTGGAATTTCTGGTGCATTTCTGAAATTGGGTCAGAAATGCTGAAAATGGAATTTTCAGGGTACCAGACGACTGGTTCAGAGGGCAATCGACTGATACAGGCTGGAATTATTTTTCAGCGATTGACAAGTGTCGTAATGATGTAAAACAAGTGTATAATCTTATGGGGGGGTTAATACACTTTGTTTATGATCATTAGAGGTCAAAGAATCTAATAAGAGGGAAATTGTTAGAGTCCTTTTGATGTATGGCAGAGGGGGAGAAGTGTTAGGTTAAGTGGGAAACAAAACACGTCTTTGCAAGAAATCTTAGGTCAAGGGGGAACTTAGGTAAAGGGGGAGCATTGTTGCTTAGTTGTTGGCAAAAGGGGAACCTTGGAAAGGTTCTTAAAAAGCCTTTGTAAAACCAATATAGGGGGAGCCTTGGAGAGGTTTTTAAAAGCCCGGTTTGGTAAAAGTCCTAAACTCATTGGGGAGGATAGGTGTAGGGATGCCTTGTGATAGAATCCATGCATGTTTGCATTGCATATGCATTGGCGGTATAAGTCAAAGGTGAAGCCCTGGCAACGTAAGTCCAAATGGTTCTTAGCATTGTATTTGTTATTTGTTTTTTCTAACTTAAACGCATTGTCAAATATCAAAAAGGGGAAAATTGTTGGGGCAATCTATGGTCCGGAGTGACCGTGTGTTTTGATATTTGGGCAAAGGGTTTAAGTTAGGTTCAACCTTGTGTTTGATGTGTATTTGAGTGTGTAAGTTTGCAAGATACACATGGACTTAGCTGAACGGCTTCGGGTCCGATGAAGGATGGTGTGAGGAGACAAGTCGTGGGCTTGTATGCATCCGAGGGACCGTGGACAAAGCAGGGACGATGAGCCGAGGGAAGCGAACTTCGAGGCATACGCGAAGGATGACATGGGGAGAGGAGTCGTGGGCTTGCATGCATCCAAGGGACGAGAGCCAAAGTCGAAGAAGGCTTGAAGGCAACAAGTCGAGGCTGCTGGATGAAGAGTCAGCTAAGTCGTGAGGGTTCGAGTGCTGAGAGAAGTGTACTCGGGAAATCCTAGGGTTCGAGTACTGAGAGAAATGTACTCGGGAAGGGAAACCTTAGGTTTAAGGGTGGATCAGTCGACTGATGCTTGGATCAGTCGACTAATGAAGTCCATAGAAAGATCAGTCGACTGATCCAAGGATCAGTCGACTGATGGCAGCAGAAATTCAAACGTTGGGTGTAACGTTCGAATCCAAGTTGGACCAGTCGACTGGTAACGGTCATTTCAGCCAAGCGCTCTATTTAAGAGAGCTCGGTTTTGGCTGAGAGTTCTTGACGAAATAAGCTTAGTTAGAGCTTATTAGTAGTCTTCTAGTGCTCAGGTATTGTCGAGGGTTTGTGGCGAGGTTTCTCCACCCACAAGGAGCGACAAGAGCTAGCCGGAGGTCTTCCGGGGAGTCATCCACCGACGGATCAGGATCGTCCACCTTACGGACAACCGTAGAGTAGGAGCCTTATCTTCGAACCACGTAAAACGGTTTGTATTAGCGTTTGTTTATTTGTATTATTAGTATTTCCGCTTGCACACGTTTAACATTGTAGGGAGAACCGCGATCGAAGTGGGTGATCGACTATTCACCCCCCCTCTAGCCGTACGTCAAGGTCCCAACAACTACAACTTCATCTTTTAACGAACTATTTACAACAATACCCACTCCATTTCTTGTTTTACTTTTTCATATGTACCATAACTTAAAGCCTAGGTTCTCTATCATCTTTGCTTTCTCGCCTATCCATTTTGTCTCTTATACACACAAAATATTAATTTTTCTTCTAATTATCGTATCTACTATCTCCATTGCTTTACGAGTTTAAGTTCAATGTTCCAAATCTTAGACTATTAGTTTTCCTATAATATTTGTTCTTATCCAACCTATGGTGTGAAAACTCTTGCCTATTTAACACTACACCCAAGTTCTCATGGAGATTAGTGGTCCTTGCTGATACGTTAAGATCCTGCAACGCGAATTCTTATATATTTAACAATATACCCGAATTATGGAAATGTAGTGTCCTTGCCGAGACGTTACACTTCGACCCTGCAATGCGTTCCTTCTGGGGAAGGGGTAGGACCTAGCCTTTACACAATAGTTTAATGGATCCATTCATTGAATATTTACATTAGTTTAACGTTGGTTAGCAATCTAACACAACTCTCCTCCTTTATCCGGGCTTGGGACCGGCCATGACTGGGTAATTCGTCATGGGTGGAGTTCAATCTGATAAAAGATATGTATAATAATATAATTACTAGGATGAACTACTTGGAGTACAATGGGTAATTTTCTGATACTTCTAAGTTTACATTAGGGATTGTGTCTAAACTTCTATGTTTATGCAATAGTATAACATATACTTACTAATTATAAAAAATAAGTTTCTTTCACATATCATTCACAAAAGATATTCAACTAATTGAATAGATATTTTATCCCGCATGACTTGGTATTAAAGCAAGCTCTGTCATATGTTCAGGATTTTCTTCTCTCAAACCCTCCTTTTTTATTTTAGTGTATGTGGGGTTTGTCTGTTTTGGGACAGCGTCGCCTACCCTCCACTCTTCTGTACCCATCTAAATTAAGAAGATCAAATACACATCTAAAATAACATCATCTTGTTTCCTCT
This sequence comes from Boesenbergia rotunda, assembly GCA_024364735.1. Taxonomy (NCBI): domain Eukaryota; kingdom Viridiplantae; phylum Streptophyta; class Magnoliopsida; order Zingiberales; family Zingiberaceae; genus Boesenbergia; species Boesenbergia rotunda. Next base: position 319,462 of record JAGFNQ010002104.1, on the reverse strand, counting down.
TCAATCGAGCTCACTTTGGATCTCTACATTGAGATTTCCTTGTGATCTGGCCGGCACTTGCCTCTATTATCTCCTGGCTTACTACTAAAACTCAGGCCCAACTCTCTCTCTCTCTCTCAATAGAAACATACTTTGTCAAACCATAACCTTGTGTCACAAAGATGAAGGCCAAGGACTAAGGTGAAAAGCAATACCATTTCTTCTGCTTCTCAGCCACCATCTATTAAACTATTTGTCTACATCATCTTGCATTTATAATTACATCTGAGGATCGGTGGAGAGAGGGCACATACGAGGAAAGTAAATTAGGAATTCTTGTATTCAATCTGAAGTTTACAAGCATTCTACACCATCTAGTTTAATAAGAATTCAGATAAGAGATTAGAAAAAAAAAAGGATGAGAAAAAAAAACAGAGCCTGGTATGAATTGGTAATATCTGTTCTTATATAACATCTTCTTAGAATTACTTCAAGTCATGGAAGTATAAATTTGCAAAGCATAAAGTAATTCTTTCTGGTTATGGGAATTGTAATTGTATGCTCAACTAGATACGGTCAGCCTCACATTACTAAGTTTATTATGAATGCCCATCAGCTTAAGATCACATTACTAAGTTTATATCAAGCCCAACATTTGAGGCTCAAATTTGAGCAACATAAAAAATATAAATATGAAACTGAACCAGCACGTTATGTAAATTGTACAAATAAAATCTAAAATTATGTTTACAGGGGAGAAATTGGATTATAAAGTTCACAGAACCATTAAATATTGAGAAAATTTGGCAACACTACGAGTTTATATTGCACATCTCTAGAAGACAGAATCTGCAGCCAATCACTACTGCCATAGTATTTCAAAGCATAAAATTAAACGTGAGAAATCGAGAATCTCTACAAAGTACAAAATAGAAATAGCCTTTTCTTGTTGCTGAAAACAACCAGAAGAGACACATGTCCACATCAACAATCCAACAAGCCATGTTGGTCTGTCTTGAATATTTAGGATAAAGTACATGGATCATGTATCTCCACTGAACTTTATGCAAGTGACATACAGCAAACACTTGGTTAGAGATTCACTATATTTTATTATGTACTCTATAATTTGTACTCCGATGAGTAACAATTGACCTTGTAAGATTACAGAAGCCGTGTACATCAAAAGATTGACTAGATTATGTGTCAGATATGAATATGACTAGAATCTTTTACCTTCCTCCGTAAAGAAGAAATCCAAGGGCTGCAAACAATGAGACACCTGTTGATAAAAATTTGATTGGTTAATTAACCAATACAAGATTCATTAATTTATTTACTATAACTATTGGAAACTCCACCTGCAAGAAACAGCTTTGATAAGATAACCACGGGCTCAATGGGCTTCCACCAAAAAAATAACCAGAAAGCAATCTGTAGAAATTTCAAGTTAGCTTAATGAAGTATATTTCAGTTCTACTATAGTAGTTTTTCCCCATGAAATGAACAGAGGATTAAATAAAAAAACACTCAAAATGAAAATACATTGAGAGTTAAAGAACTAATCAGAACTTTGAATTGATGCAAAGAAAGTTTCGCCTATAAAAATTATTCAGGTGAATCCTAAATTTGCGACCAACAGAAGAATAAAAGCAACATACGAGAAAGAAGGCCCTGTCATTCTACTAACTACAAAAACTGGGAGAAAAAATAATTGAAGAGTTTAGACTGGTTTGTGGATGTAAGCTAACATGTGTACATACTTCTAGTTTAAGGAGAATAATATATTGGATAAGAAGTTCACACAGCAAAGAAGGCCCATATAGCTCTGACTTCCTGTTGAAAGAGTAACAATTTGAAATTTATAAGATGTAATCAGAATATTATTTAAGCAGTAATTGAGTAAATGCAACCCGGGAAGGATATGTGGGATTCAACCAGTAATCTCATGGGGTTTGTCCCTCATTCAGTTATTTCGAAGGACGGAGGGAAAAAAGAGTATGAAAAGATAACTTTGTATTGTTCTCTGAATGAAGATAAAAATAAGGAGCCCTTTGTAGGCCTTTTTACATAACCTAGTCTCATTCAGTTTCAAACAAAATAAACTAAATGATTGAAATACTAATAATAGAAGTCAATAAAATCATAACTTAAGTCAAATAAGAAACATTAATTTAGATACCAAAGTTCTCGATGTGATAGTCATAATGGTACTAAAGTTCTCGAAGAAGCCACCACACAAATAGCGAGACTATGGAAACTTTGAAGAATGGAGTTGGGTTCAAATAGTCTTATATAGCATTCACATGACCAATGGAAAAAATTTGGGTAAAAACAATGAACTTGCAAAAGGTCATTTATGTTTGTAAAAATAACATTCTTGAAATTGATATACAAATTTTTGTTCAAATTGTAAGTACTATATATGAGCAAAAAATTGTAAGTGCTAGACATGAGCATCATGTGACGGTATAAATTAGGATGTCATCGAAAAGTAGACTGCCAAAAATTTCACTAAAAACGTCAAAGATTTATCACCCTGTGGGACGTCCAAAAGACTAGAATAATCATTAATCTTTATATATGGTAAATACATAGTCCTGAAGCCATATGCACATATAATTCAGCCAAAAAAACATGTACGAATTCCTGTAATACAGCCCCAAAAAAGACAACACATACAAAAAAAATATCTCCACGCTATCAACTTCTTTGTGCTTTCTGACTTATGTCGGTATTTCTTTGTAGAACTTAGCACACGAACAAAAGATGCATGTTCAAGGATTGTAACATCCAAGCCTACAATTAATCAAATACCTGTATAGTGTAGACCACTGCATTAATTGAATAAAACGTTGGCCTGAGTTTATCAGTCGATACTGCACGTGCCTGTGACATTTTAATGCAAGATACAAAAATAATAAGCAATTGAACATTGAACTAATTGAACGACATGGGAAAGTTCGTCACAACAAACCTGATAATATATCTCAGCCCAGAACAGCACCAGAAGGGTATAAGTTGTGAAAAAAGCCAGGCTGGGCAAATCTAGAACAACATGTTGAAAGACCTGACGACAGCAACGGTGAATTTGCTACGAGATAACTAGACTAGAATCCAGAGGAAAGGGGGAAAAAGACAAATCGAGCAAAGACCTCTGGCCTTATGTGTTGGACATCCCTCCGAAAGACAAAGACAACCGACCTCACTGCAATCAAGCAATAAAACAAACCGTACTACAGTAAGGACGATAATTGTTGGTAAGTGTTCCAGTAACACCAGCAGATTCGCAGTCGAAGAGGGAAATTACATACCACCATTTACCAAGAAGTTCAAGGAATGGAAGACTTTTTGCGTCGTCCATCCATACTCCGGAACCCTACATTCTATTCTGATCAGTTGAATCTGCAAAGTCGATCTTTCAGTCCAATTTTTACAGCAACAATCATCCACTCGCTAATGCATAAATCATAGAAAATACCACGCAACTCAAAGCGAAAAAAAAAGAGGATGGTCTGAAAATTACAAGGGCAACGGCGGCAACGATGCCATAGAGACCGGCAAGCGTATGGAAGATCCAATCCTGCAACAGGACGGAGTTTTCAGCACCTTCCCACCAACTGGACGCTCTATTGAGCGAGATTGCGACCACCTTAGGTACAGAAGAGGCCATCATCGAAGTTGCTGCTCCGGCCTCTCCTGGCGAATCCACAAATCCGCGAATCGATGGGCGAACATCCATCTACCGTCGCTGCAGATCGGATAAACCAGAATACAGTAGAACTGGAGAGAGAGAAAGCGATGGACTTGATCGGATCCAGGCAGGAAGAGCGAGAGAAGCCGGAGGATACAAAAACCACGAGGCCAAAAGGAAACAAAATGGATGCAGACGGCAGAAAGCAACGGGCCCACTCGAAGTCCAACGCACTCTGCTACCATGCATTTGATTAGCATTTATATCAAGAGAGCCAAGTAGGGCCCTCTTTACATCCAATCATTTTCCAGGTTTGTGTTTGATTGGCATGGGTGAAGGAGGGAGATATGGTTACGCGATCGGGATTAGACGGCACGTGTCTGCGACGGGAAGCCAGCGAGGACCTGTGAAGACCCACGTTAGCATACGTGCGAGCAAGGGGCGGCAAATTGTCTCCGCGGTTTTAATTTTAACAAATAAATGTATGAAAACTGAGAAATCTCATTAAAATCCTAAATTATTTAAAAATAATAATTAAATTATTTGAATAAAATAGGATAAAATTTATTATTGATTACAAAAATATTTTAACGTAATAGAATGGTTTTTTATATTGTAAGTATTCAAGATGAGTTTTGATATGGTCAATCGAATTAAGTTAGGTCTTATTATATTTAATCCTTATATTTAAGTGTGCAGGAGCTTAGGAGCACAGAAAGTTAAGCAGAAGATGTAGCGGTCGAGAAGGATGATATGTGAATGGAGCCGACAGGCTCGGCGCATCCGAAGGACGTGGAGGCCTACAGACAGTGGCGTAGCCACATTAGTAGTAGGGGGTGCAATCGCACCCCTGATACTTTTATATATATATATATTCATAAAAACTTTAACTTATTAATTTATCATCATTCATCATCCAAAAATTAAAATTGATTATATATTTGGAAAGTTCAAGACCTAAACTATTCTCCAAAAATTAAAATTGATTATATATTTTGAAAGTTCAAGACCTAAACTATCCATTAGTATAACTTTTAAAGCAAATATCTTGATTTAGAAGGTTAAGTATTAAATTTTAAAAATAAAATATATGATAATAAGCGAACGAACTAAATCATAGAATATGAGTAAGAATGCTAAATTAAAATTGGATTGGATTCAAAATAAATCTAACAAGTAGGTGCGGAGATAAGGGTTACATTGGTTTAAACGGGGATTGATTTAAGTTGATTTGGTCAAATTATGGTCGAACTAAATTTATATAAGTATCCCAGATAATTTTGTTATTGATCAACCGAATTAAATTAGACCCTGTCTATATTGATGCCTTATATCTAAGGATTATATTGGTTTAAATCGGGATTGATTTAAAGTTGATTTGATCAAATTATGGTCGAATCAAATTTATGTAAGTACCCGGATAGTTTTGAAATCGATCAATTGAGTTAAGTTAGGTCTTGTTTATATTTGATGTCTCGTGTCTAAATTTTGATGTTGATCAATTTACATTAAGGTTTGAAATTTTCGAAAATCATTTCTTTTGATGGAAAATCACCCCTCCTAATCGATAATCCTGAATACGCCACAACCTACGGAAGAGTGCGTCAGTGGAGCGAGAAGGACGCGCGCGACGTCCGAGGGACGACAAGCCATTGGGAAGCACACTAGAGTAGAAAGTTGGAGGAGGGTTTGGGTGAGTCCAACTCTAAAAGATCCAAGATCACCTAAGAAAATCCATCGGAAGACTAGTCAGCAAAAGGTTGACCAAAGTCAACTTGGGGCCCCTATGCACTTGGGCGCCCGTGTTCCCTGGTGCCTCAGTGTATACAGGCACCTAAGAAGTCAATGTTAATTTAGAAGTAGTCGTTCGCGAATATTATGAAGCGAATAACCCCTGGGCCACGTGTTAGGCGCCCCTAGGCACTTGAGCGTTCATGTAGGACCACGTCAGCGATCGGATAAACTTCACTGGAGCTATAAATAGACCCCTAGAGCCAGTTACATTCAAGCAATTCGTTGTACACAAATCTATTCTAAATTTCCATTATCTTTCTGAGTGGTATCAAAGTTAGGATACTCCAGAAGAACTAACCATCATCTGAAGCACATAGAAAATGGTCTGACCAATTATCTACCCGCCAAAGTTCGAAGGGGAGTTCACTAGAAGCGAAAAATACATGTATTTTTTAAAATTGATTTTGATTTATTACTAATAATGAAAAATAATTTTAAAGTTTCCAAAGACACCGATAATAAAGATAAAGATGAGAGCCCGTGGAAAAAAAATGGAGCAAGCAGATTTTGTAGCCAACGGAAAAGCATAATTCCATCTACTAACTGTACTACCTGCGCAAGAAGTCAACCGAATCAGAACTTACCAATTAGCGAAGGAATTTTAGAAAAAGTTGCTGGAACTCCACCAAGGTACTTCTGAAACAAAGCTGGTAAAACAAGATTTGCTCTGCAACCAGCTCAGCAACCTCCTAATAGAAGAAGGAGAGTTAGTTGTCCAACTATACGCCAAAATCAAAGAGCTGATTACGAGACTTAAGAATCTCGGAGAAACGATAATGAGTCACAACGCACAAAAGTATGCTTTAAACGCATTCCCAAGAACCCCAGATTAAACTTCCATAATAGACGCGTACTTCTCTCCTACGATCTTGAAGTAAGTACCTTAGAATAATTATTTTCGACATTAGAACTTTACGAATCTCGATGCGCAGGAAAGAGTATGAAGAACAACATAGACCTAAGCACGAGGAAGATCCAACATGAGAAGAAATCATCAGAAGATGAAGAGGACACAACATACATGGTAAGAAAATTATCCAGGTATTTCAAATCTAAAAGTCTTAATAAAGTGCAGGATAAGAAACGTTCCCCAAAGCAAAGGAAGATCCTTTGCTACAATTGCGAGGAAGAAAAGCATATCAAGGAGAACTGCCTCGAGGCTAAAGGTGAACAAATTCAAGAAGACCAAACACAAGAACCTAAAAGCCACGTAGGACGAATCATCATCAGATGAGTCTGATCTTATGAAACACGTCGACTTACGCTAATGGTCACCCATGAAGAAGAAGAAAGCATTGATGAAGGGGGGGTCACATATGAAGATAGCAGTGATGAAGGGGAGTTTCGGACTTCGAAAAAGACATGATAAGTGAGGTATATTTTCTACCTCTTGATAAACTTTATTCAGGTATAAAGGCAATGATGAAATCAATATGCAAATTAGAAAATAAAAATTTAGAATCGAAAAAATAACTAACTTCTTCATGCCTATTTGAAATGTTTGACAAATTGAAACATGAAAATGAAAAGCTAAAGGAAGAAATTGAAGTATTCAAAAATCATGTATGTTCAAAATGTTTTAAAAATCAAAAGTTAGATATATTTGAGGACTAAATTGTTATTTACGGTATCACAAGAGCTAAATTGTAAGAATTTCTAAAATTTATATTCCACCTAAATTTTTGGTTAATACAGTTGGTAGGAATTTCTTTTGGGTCTCAAAATTTGTACTAAATTATTAGATTTTATTTAATACTTGTTTATCAATTTTTGTTAATTAATGCTTATTTGTCATACTTGTGAAATTTTGTTCGAATATGGAAATTTTTCAAAAAAAATAGTTTTATATTTTTTGATAATAGAGTTCTCCATGAGCTATCAATAATATTTTTTTTAAAAATCATTTATTATAATTTTTTATTCAAAAACTTATTTTTTAATTTTAAAAATAGTTAAAAAATTAATTTCGTCAAATCTGAATTTTCAAGATCTATGCATTATCTTTTGAACATCGAGGAAAATTTTTAAATTTATTTGAAGTTGAAATCTAATTTAAAAAATTATTTCTTTTAAAATTATCAACTTTGAATTTAAAATTATTTTCTTATAGATTAAAATTCTATTTTACTTTGATAATTTTTACATATCTGTTAAAATTCTAACTTGAATAAAAATTTGAGTAATTTTTGGGTAAAAATAAATTATTATAATTTTTTTTCAAAAATTAGACTTTGGATTTTAAAAAATAATAATAATTTTCGACTAAATTTTGAAAAACTGGTTTTTCTAGAAACTAACTATTATCTTTGATACGTTCTCAAAAAATTTTGAAAATTTTGAATGCTTAAATAATTTTCTATGAATTTTTGTAAGTCTTTCTTATTAGTGCTAATTTTACCCTTAACATGTTTAAATTTTGATGTGATCAAAAGGAGGAAAATAGGATTCCATTAATGATTAAGTTAAGGGGGAGACTTAATTTCAAATTTTTATTTTTAAATTACATTATCACATATTTATTTTTGTAATTTTATATGTTCTTTAACCCTAACTTAACTCGGGTTAATGCACATCAAGAAGAGAGAGATTATAAGTATCTCAAGTGAGTTTTTGATATGATCAACTGAGTCATGTTATGTCCTGTTTGTGTTTGATATCTGTGTCTAGCTAAGTATGCAAGAGCTTAGAAGCTCAGGAAGTCGAGCAGAAGACATAGCGATCGAGAAGGATGACACGGAAAGGGAGTCAACTGGCTCGGTGCATCCAAGAGACGTGGAGGTCTACGGAAAAGTACGCCGGCGGAGTGAGAAGGACGCACGCGACATCGGAGGGATGAGAAGCCGAGGGGAATTAAGCACGCTAGAGGAGAAGGCCGGAGGAGGGTTCGGGTGAGCCCAATTCTGAAAGGTCTGAGATCACCTAAGAAGACCCGTTGGAAGATTGGTTAGCAAAAGACTGGCCAAAGTCAACTTGGGCGTCCCTATGCACTCGGGGGCCCGTGTTCCCGGGCGCCTTAGTTTATACAAGTGCCCGAGAAGCCAATGTTGATTCAGAGTAGCCGTTCGCGAATGTTGTGAAACCAATAACCCCTAAGCCACGTGTCAGGTGCCCTTAAGCACTCGAGCACCCATATAGGGTCACGTCAGCGATCGGATAAGCTTCACTGCTGCTATAAATAGACCCTCAGAGCTCAGTTATATTCAAACAATTCATTGTACACGAATCTATTCTAAGTTTTTATTATCTTTCTGAGTTCAAAGTTCTGTAAAAAGGCTTCTCCATCCCAAGGAGTTAATCAGGAGATCAAGTTTTACTTTACTGATCCTGTCGACAAGCGAAGATTGGTTCTTTCCCCGAATGACTCGGTCTAACCAAGCCGACTCGGTCTGCTCTCGTTTTGGAGGTCGGACCGAAATAGGGCTCTCAATGTAATGGTGTGGTTGCGAATGGCAGCGATCCCTTTCCCAGAGACCAAGTGAGGTTTATATAGGGTCTTCCCACGTGTGAACTGTCACATCCCATCAAGACTTAGTCATAGATTAGGTTAATTAATTGGATGCCTTAGCGGCGGAGTGAGACTGACACAGCAGTCTGCTAGCCTGTAATCCTACCCCTAATTAACGTTGGGCGGCCACGTCGGAAGGTGACGGTGCCTCTTAACGGAGAGTTCTGATGGGGCCTTGCGAGGAATGAGACTCGAGAGCTCCACCTCAATCGCTTGACCTCGGGAGGTCGGCCTCGAGAGCTCAGCCTCGATCGCTTGACCTCGGGAGGTCGGCCTCTATCGCTCAACCTCGGGAGGTCGGCCTCGATCGCTTGACCTCGGAAGGTCGGCCTCGAGAGCTCAGCCTCGATCGCTTGACCTCGGGAGGTTGGCCTCGAGAGCTCAGCCTCGATCGCTTGACCTCGGGGGGTCGGCCTCTATCGCTCAACCTCGGGAGGTCGGCCTCGAGGACTCGGCCTCGATCGCTTGACCTTGGGAGGTCGGCCTCGAGAGCTCAGCCTCGATCGCTTGACCTCGGGAGGTCGGCCTCTATCGCTCGACCTCGGGAGGTCGGCCTCGAGGGCTCGGCCTCGATCGCTTGACCTCGGGAGGTCGGCCTCGAGAGCTCAGCCTCGATCGCTTGACCTCGGGAGGTTGGCCTCGAGAGCTTGGCCCAGGGTGAACTTGATTCCGACTTGAGCTTCCGCTCGCCCCGACCTCTGTTATCCTTGAACCGGGTTGAACCGGGCTTTTCTACGACCGGGCTCTCGTCCCTGATAAAAAACCACTCGTCCGGATCACAAGCCTCCCCTCAAGTCTAGTCGAAGGAGGCGTTAAGTCCGACTGACTAGGCTAATGGCCCGGTCGGCCTGACTTCTTTTCCGCTTTCCCGCGCGTTCTTTCTATTCCGAGTTAATCTCCCGCGCACCCGACCTCCCGCTCAGTTATTCATCAAATGCCGGACCACGTGTCAGCTGTTGAGTGGATGCTTCCGGTATCGAGGCGTCGTGGGCGCGGCTTCGTGTGGCGTTCGCGAGAAGCTTCGGGGTGTGGGGAATAGCGCTGATCGGACGATGGAGACCGGAGCCCGCCATTTCTTTCCTCTCCATCCGACGGTCCTGGTTGCCTAGCCAGTAGTATAAATAGGCGGATCCCCTCATTTCACTCCTCTTCACCTCCTCTTCCGCTTCTTTTTTCGTTTCTGTCCGACCTCCTTCGCCCGACCTCATTGAGTTTCGACGAACAGTGTTTCCGGCGACCAACGTTTTTTATCCCGAGCCCTAACACTAGGTAATCTTCTTCCTGCCTGAATCTTTTCTGCTAATTCCTGAGTCCGACTATATGGCCGGCTCATCTTCTGTGCCCGGCTCATCTTCTGCTCCCGAGCCGTGGTATACTACCGTTCGCTCGACTTTAAGCCTGGGTTCCTTAGAAACCCTTCGCATAGACTATCACATCCCAGAAGACCACCCTTTTATCCTCCCCTATCGGGACGATCGACCCAACCGAGCCCCGGTGAATTACTTTACCATCTTTAAGGATCACCTTCTAGCCGGCCTTCGATTCCCTTTGCATCCCTTTATTATAGAGATCTGTCAGTACTTTCAGGTGTCCCTCTCCCAACTAGCCCCGAACTCGATTCGGATTCTATGCGGCACGGTGGTCATCTTTGAGTCCTTCCGAGTTCCCCTTTCCCCTAGGATTTTCCATCTCTTCTATTACCTTAAGATGCAAGAGCCCGACTGTTTCTTTTTTCAGGCCAGGGTTAACACAGCCTTTTTAGATAAAGTTCCTTCTTCGAACAAGGGATGGAAAGCCCATTTCTTTTATATAAGCACCACCCCGGTCGCGTCCTGGCCCCTTGACTGGCTAGAGGAGTTGCCTGACCACCCCACCGCTCCTCGAAGGTATCGCGCCGACCCCGGCTTTCGATCGGCCTTTTCTAAAATTGGAGGACGTCGCTTTCATGTCGGCAAGTTGCTGAGCGAAGCCGTGCTTTACATTTGCAGGCTGAGTCAGATCCCTGCTAGACTGCCCGGCACTTATGGTAAACTCCCCTTTTTATTTACGACTCTTTTAATGCTAACTAAAATTTTTTCTGACTTGCAGCTCAGGCCCTGATGGACGCCCTCATGGATGAAGAGCTAGCCCTGGCGGACGAGGCGTTGAACACTCGGGCAGCTGAACTGCTGGCCCGCCGAAATGTACTCCCTGTGAGGGCGGCACCAGTTCCCGAGCAACCAGATCGGGCGACGAGCGATTCAGAATTGGAAGTGCTAGGCCAGAGCGTTGCGGCAGACCCTCCCGAGGTCCAAGCGGAGGCTGGGAGGCAGACTGCTACTACGGGTCCGCCTTCTTCTCGTGCGCACAAGAAGAAGAAACGGCCTCGAGAAGCTGCTTCCTCCAGCACTCCCGCGATTCAGGTTCGACCTGAGCGGGTGCCAGAGCCTGTTTCCTCCAGCACTCCCGCGATTCAGGTTCAACCTGAGAGGGCGCCGGAATCAACCGCTCCCTTGCCTAGTCGAGTTAGGATTCGGCTGTCGACCTCCCGCTCGGCTTCACCTCGCCCGGGGATCTCGGCTCCATCCACCAGCGCTGCTTTGCCCGAGCCTTCCTTGCCCAGGTTGAGCACGCCCCGACCGGTGGGTTTAGCCACCAGCTCGGTCCCTTCTCCTCCGGAAGGCGCCGATGACACAGTTAGCGAAGAGGCGGCCGCCTCTCTTCTGGCTATGCACGACCTTCCTCGAGCTCTAGTAGAGGTGCAACTTCCATCCGAGACTTCCCTACTTCGGGCGGTCGAACCCCAGCCACTTAACCTCCACGGTCATCTGGCTGCTGCTTGGGATCATGGCCTGGCCTTAATTGAAGGGCGAAGCCCTTTTAGTCTGGCCGATAACTTTGCCATGGACTTGATCAAGGTATTCCTTTTCCTAACCTTCGCCCCTTTCGTTCTTTTCTCATGTTGCTCGTTTTTGTATAGCTGTGGGTCGGGGGCCAGGCGGTCACCAAGGCCCTGGTCACGAATGTTAGGGAGCGCCGGGCGGCTGAGTACAAGATAGAAAGCTTAGAGCATCAACTGACTCAATGTGCTCTCCCGGCCGGCGACGAGGGTCGGGCCAGACTCCTAAATGAAGTGGTTTCCCTACGAACGCAATTAGCAGAGAACAACGTCAATCTGGAATGGACGCATGAGGTGCTGGCAGCCTCAGGCCGCGAACTCGATCAGCTCGGCACTCGGCTGGAGGCCGCCGAGGCCGCAAAGAAAATTGCCCTCGCTAGCGAAGCCCGTGCTCGTTCTGACCTGGACCGGAGAATCCTCGAGGTCCGCGACTTACAGCAAAAGCTGCGGGAAGTATTCGCCACTCACCAGCGGGCCCTTCGGGACAAAGATACTGAACTCACAACCTTGAAGGGTAAAGCGACCGAACTCCAGGCTCAGCAAGAAGCCTTTCAGGCTTTAGAAGCACAACTAGTAAGTAAGGAGGCAGGTCTGGCAGATAAGGATGCCCAACTCAAGGAGCGAGTCGCCGAGGTGGCCCGCTTGCAGAAAGAGTTAGCCGACTTCAAAGCTGGGGAACCGGCCCGGATCGAACAGGCTAGATTGGCTTACGTTCAGTCTCAGCCCTTTCGGAAGGAAGTGACCCAGAAGATCGTGGGTATGATGAGGCATGGGGTAGAGGGCGCAATACAACAACTCATGGATGCCGGCCATCTTCCAACTGACCTGCTTCCCAACGTGGTGAAACTATCCTTAATCAAGGCCTCGCTCCCTCCCGACGCATTCCCAAAATTTACTTAACTTTGCGGGCCCGACCTCCCTTCACCCGAGCTACTGCTCAGTCTGCTTCCTTTCCATTTTCGAGTTCCGAAAATCTGTGTAATGATATTTGACTTCCTGCCTTGGCCTCCAGGGCTCAATTTTGTGATGGCCCCGAGCCTAAACTCATTTCTGCATATTTTTCTTTGTCTTTATTTTGTTTAACTATCAGCGGTGCATGGGTTTTTTGCTAAGTGCCACCTATTTGATGCGTTCGCTCTGTTCGTTGAAGGTCAATATTATGAGTTATTCCTCCAAATTGTACAAAGTGTGAGTCGCCTGAGTCACTTAGATCGTTATCGTAAGGCAGACTCCTTCAGGTCGGGTAGAGAGTTTTCGCTCAGTGTCGAAGATTAGAGACATCTACTCGGTCATATGTTCGACCGGATTGACGTTCGAGCCCAGGAACACCATGAGGTCAGGTCGGAGCCCTGACCCGGGAATATTATTAGGTCGGGTNGGCGACTCGTATTATTAGCCTTCCAACTTGACCCTTTCCCAAACTTGGGATTGTGGCCTAGTCAGGTCCATATCCTAACTTAGCAATGAAGGTCGGTCGTGTGTATGATACGACTTGGTGTTTTCATTCGGTCGGGTGGATACCCTGATTCGACGATTTTGCTCGGTCGGGTCGGCACCCTGACTCAGCGATTTTGCTTGGTCGGGTCGGCACCCTGACTCAGCGATTTTGCTCGGTCGGGTCGATACCCTGACTCAGCGATTTTGCTCGGTCGGGTCGATACCCTGACTCAGCGCTTTTGCTTGGTCAGGTCGATACCCTGACTTAGCGATGAGTTTAGTTCCCTTCGAGTTAATCTTATCAACAAGGCCAAGTTATTCAGTGTGTTTTGGTTCGTCCAGATCCACCTCATCTAAGCAGATCTGTTGTTTATTAGGACGTGGAGAGCCACGCCTCGATAGCAGATATCGTGGCAAGATGTCACTTCATACTTCCCCTGAGTAAGAGTCTGGACACCGTCCGACTTACCTCGGGTCGAGCGTGGACTGCCACGCCCGACCGGGCCCGACCAAACGTGGGATGCCACGCCCGATCGGCGCCGGGTCCGGTGGGTGCGTGAGAGTGATCTCACTTATAACTTGCCTTAGCAAGAGTCTGGACACCGTCCGACTTACCTTAGGTAGAACGTGGACCGCCACGCCCGACCGGGCCCGATCGAACGTGGAACGCCGCGCCCGATCGGCGCCGGGTCCGGTGGGTGCGTGAGAACAAGCTCACTTATAACTTTCCTTAGCAAGAGTCTGGACACCGTCCGACTTACCTCAGGTCGAACGTGGACCGCCACGCCCGACCGGGCCCGACCGAACGTGGAACGCCACGCCCGATCGGCGCCGGGTCCGGTGGGTGCGTGAGAGCAAGCTCACTTATAACTTGCTTTAGCAAGAGTCTGGACACCGTCCGACTTACCTCAGGTCGAACGTGGACCGCCACGCCCGACCGGGCCCGACCGAACGTGGAACGCCACGCCCGATCGGCGCCGGGTCCGGTGGGTGCGTGAGAGCAAGCTCACTTATAACTTGCCTTAGCAAGAGTCTGGACACCGTCCGACTTACCTCAGGTCGAACGTGGACCGCCACGCCCGACCGGGCCCGACCGAACGTGGAACGCCACGCCCGATCGGCGCCGGGTCCGGTGGGTGCGTGAGAGCAAGCTCACTTATAACTTTCAGGGATGATCTTTTCTGGAGAGTTAGAGTTTTTGCTATCCTTTCTTCTGAGTACAGTTACAAGAATCATTCCTCTCCTCTCTCCTCACGGTACAATTTCAGATGCACTGCGCTCCAGGGTCGCCCTAGGCGCTTCCCTTGAGCATCTTGCAGATAGTATGCTCCCGATCCCAGTGCCTCGACCACTAGAAATGGGCCACTCCATGGGGGCTCTAGTTTGCCTACTTCTCCAACGGGCTTGACTCTTTTCCATACCTTGTCCCCGACCTGGAAGTGTCGGGGTATAACTTTCTGGTTGTATCGGTTCCGCATCCTCTGCTGGTAAGCGGCCATGCGGACGGTAGCCTTAGCTCGGACCTCCTCAATCAGATCTAGTTCAGCTCGTCTCTTCTCTGCATTGTCTTCCCCATATAACTGTCTCCTGTCAGATTCACAGCCGACCTCCATGGGGACTACTGCTTCACTGTCATAGACCAACTGGAAGGGAGTGCATCCCGACCCCTCTTTGGGCGTGGTGCGAAGGGCCCACAGGACCCCTGGCAACTCATCCACCCAGGATCCGCCGACCTGATCCAACTTAACTTTGAGCCCTTTCAGAATCTCTCTATTGACTACTTCGGCCTGACCATTACTCTGGGGGTATGCAACGGAAGTGAAGGCCTGTTTGATCCCAAATTTCTTGCACCAATTTCTGATTATCCGACCTTAGAACTGTCGACCATTGTCTGATACCAACTTATGAGGTATGCCATACCGGCATAAAATGTTTTGCCAAAGGAATTTCTTCACAGCTTGTTTGGTGATCCGGGCCAGAGCTTCTGCTTCGACCCACTTGGAGAAATAGTCTACTGCTACCAACAAGAATTGCTTCTGGCCTGCTACCCTGGGGAAGGGTCTCACTATATCCATGCCCCACTGATCAAAGGGACATGATGCAACGGACGCTCGCAGCAGCTCGACCGGTCGGTGAGACAGATTCTGATACTTCTGACAAGAAAGGCAGGAAAGAGCCATCTTCTCTGCATCCTCCTGAAGGGTCGGCCAGAAATAACCGGCTAGCAGGACCTTCCGAGCCATGGACCGGCCTCCTGAATGATTTCCGCAGCACCCCAAATGCACCTCTCGGAGTACATAGTCCGCATCTTCCTTTCCGAGGCACCGGGCTAAAGGTCGGGAAAAAGCCCGCTTGTACAACGCGTCCCCTATCAGGGTGAACTGGGCTGCTCTGATCTTCAGTATTCTAGCTTGCCCGGGGTTGCTTGGAAGAGTTCCATCCTTTAGGTATGCGATGAATGGAGCTCTCCAGTCCCCCTCTATCTCCATTTCTGCTTCCCTCTCGACCTGGGCCACCAGCATGACTTGAGGTGAAGGTTTGGGGAAGACCCACGGACGGACAGAGCTGGCCAGTCGGGCTAACTCATCCGCCTTGGCATTGTCCCCTCGGGGGATCTGTGTAATCTGAACTTCTTGAAATTCTGCTTGCAACTGTTGATAGGCCTCTACGTAAGCTTGTAACTTCTCGTCATTCACTTCAAATCGCCCGGCCACCTGTTGAGTCACTAATTGAGAATCAGAATGCAGGATGACCCGAGTGGCCCCGACCTGTCTGGCTGCTTGAAGGCCTGCTAAGAGGGCTTCGTATTCAGCCTGGTTATTGGTAGCGTGATACTCCAGGCGCACGGCCAAATGGATGGGGTCTCTCTTGGGAGACATCAATAAGATCCCAACGCCACTCCCTGCTCGGGTGGCTGACCCGTCCACATATATTTTCCAGACCTCCTCCTCTTCCTCTGCATGAAGTTCGCTCAAGAAATCTGCTAAGGCCTGAGCTTTGATTGCAGTTCTGGGCTGATACTGAATATCATATTCGCTCAGTTCAGTAGTCCATTTGACCATCCGACCTGAGACTTCAGGGTTGATCAAGACCTTCCCGAGTGTGCTATTGGTCAGCACTCGGATAGGATGAGCCAGGAAATAGGGTCGCAATCGCCGAGCCATCAACACAAGGACATAAGCTAATTTCTCGAGTGTAGTATACCTACACTCGGCCTCTTTAAATAAGTGCCCAAAGAAATAGACCGGCTGCTGCTCGGTCTCTTTCTGGGTTACAAGCACAGCACTCGCAGCTTCATCAGTAGCAGATAAGTAAACGTACAAGGGCTCTCCCTCCTCGGGTTTGGCTAGTATTGGCAGACTGACCAAGTATGCCTTCAATTCCTCGAAAGCTCGGTCACATTCGGCATCCCACTGGAACTTGGAGGCCTTGCGCAGGATCTTGAAAAATGGCAGGCTTCGATCGGCCGACTTGGAGATGAACCGGGATATGGCCGTGATCCTTCCGGTCAGGCGCTGGACTTCCCTTAGATTTTTGGGCGGCGGCATATCCAGCAGAGCTTTTACTTTACCCGGATTGGCTTCTATTCCCCGCTCGGTCAGGATGTAGCCCAGGAATTTCCCGCTCTTGGCTCCGAACAGACATTTGGCCGGATTGAGTTTGAGGTCGTACCTTCGCAGGGTGCAACAAGTTTCTTGTACATCTGCTATGAGGTCGGCAGCCCGGGCAGACTTGATGAGGATGTCATCAACGTACACTTCCGCATTCCTGCCGAGCTGCTCTTTAAAGACTTTATTCATCAGCCTCTGATAAGTTGCCCCTGCGTTCTTGAGTCCGAAGGGCATAACTGTGTAGCAATAGGTACCTTCGGCAGTGACAAAGCTGACCTTCTCCTGATCACCCGGATACAGTGGGACTTGGTGATATCCCTGATAGGCATCAAGCATGCAAATAAGTTCGCTTCCCGCAGTGGAGTCCACCATCTGATCTATTCGGGGAAGCGGGTAACAGTCCTTTGGGCAGGCTTTGTTCAGATCTCTGAAGTCAATGCAGATTCTCCACTTGTCTCCCGGCTTGGAGACCAGCACCACATTGGCCAACCAGGCCGGGAACTGCACTTCTCGGATGTGTCCTGCTTTCAGCAACCTCTCCACCTCGGCTTGGATTATCTTATTCTGCTCAGGGCTGAAATCTCTTTTTCTCTGCTTCACGGGTCGGGCGTCTGGGTACACGTGTAGCTTATGTTCCAGAACCTCGGGCCTGACCCCCTTCAGATCTTGTTGAGACCAGGCAAACACATCTTGATTCCTTGTCAGACACTCTATCAATTGCTGCCGGAGGTCGAGCGATAGTCCTGGAGCTATCCTCACCTTGGCTTCCTCTCGGTCCAATAAGAGTTGGACCTTTTCCTTTTCTTCCATCATGTCAGCCCAGGGAGAAGGCTGAGAGGTTTGTACCATGTTGCAGCTGGCCGGCGCAGGTCGGAAGGTCTTGCTTACTTCCACTCGGACATCATTCACATAACATCGGCGGGCGACCTTCTGATCTCCTTTGGCTTCACCGACCTGATCTCCTACAGGAAACTTGACCTTCAAATAGAAAGTGGACATCACTGCCCGGAATTCATTCAGGGCTGGTCGGCCTAGGATAGCATTGTAGGCTGAAGGGGCGTCCACTATCAAGAAGGTAGACCACCTGGTCCTTCTTAATGGTTCCTCGCCAAGAGATATGGCTAGCTTGATCTGCCCCAGCGGATGAACTTCATTCCCCGTGAACCCAAGTAAGGGTGTGGCCACGGGCTGTAGCTCGGACATTTCAATTTGTAGTTGCTCGAATGCCTTCAAATATAAGATATTCACTGAGCTTCCTGAATCCACTATGGTACGATGGATCTGATAGTTGGCTATGACCGCCGTGATGACCAGGGCATCATTATACGGTACTTCTATTCCTTGTAGATCGGCGGGACCGAAGCTAATCTGTGGTCCCTGAGCTTGGGCAGAACTGCAGCCCACTTGATAAATGTCCAGGCGTCGGGCCTGCGACTTCCGAGCTCCATTGGAATCTCCGTAGGTAGGCCTGCCCGAGATGACGTTGATGGACCCGTGCACGGAGTTTTGTTGATTGGCCTGTTCCTCGCTGGCGTTTTCCAGCTCGGGCGAGCCTGGAGTCGGGAATAGCCGTCTGGCTATAGGGGCGGCTGGTCGGTCCCGAAGCTCGGGCTGGTTAGGCGGTGCTCTTCCCCGGCCTCGGCCACCTCCTTGATGAGCTCCTCTCAGGCTACCTCGACCGGCGTGGCCCCGACCTCTACCGGCCTGCCAGTAGTCCTGCAGATCGTGTGTATGGCTGTTATGGAAGGAACAATAGGGCTGCCACCTAGTCGGGAGACAGCCCTGGGCTACTTGCTGAACTATTCCCCTCTCGACTCCTAGTCGGTGTCCCATAGCTCGGGGGCTCCTGAGGGGTCCTCCTGGAGGCACACCCCTTTGATGTTGCTGAGGGTGATCGGGCGTAGGCTTGACCTCTGGCCTCCTGGCGGCTTGCGCTTCTTCGACGTCCACATATTTGCTAGCTTTCCCCAGACGGCTCTCAAAGTCCTTCGGGGGTTTACGGATCAAAGACCTGAAGAACTCGCCTTCTTGCAGACCTTGAGCAAAGGCGCTGACCAATACCTCAGACGTAGCGGTGGGTACGTCCAAGGCCACCTGATTGAACCTTCTGATGTAGGCTTTTAAGGACTCCTTGGAGCCCTGCTTCATGGTAAATAGATTTAAGCTTGTCTTGTGATGTCTCCTACTACTGGCAAAATGTTGCAGAAACAGTTTCTTGAAATCAGAGAAATCCCTGATCGATCCCTCTGGGAGCCTGTCAAACCATCGCTGAGCCGACCCGGCTAGAGTGGTCAGGAAGGCTCGGCACCTAATGTCATCTGGGTACTGATGTAACATCGAGGCATTTTCAAACTTCTTCAGGTGTTCTTCTGGATCAGTAGCTCCTCCATACTCAGCAACGGACGGAGGTCTGAAGTGCTTGGGCAGTGGCTCATTCAAGACTTGGCTGGAGAAAGGACATCCCGTGCGTTCAGTCGGGAACGACACAAGGGGAGCCTTCCCTTTGCTAGCTCGGGTGTGGTTAGATGTAGCTTCGTGCGGATCCGATTGTCCTGCTCCCTCGGCCGGGCCGAACAGCGCCCGGTGAAAGTGAGGGCTACCCTCCTGTTGAACCCCTCCCTCAGTGCCTACATGAGCGGTGTGCTCGGCCGGGCCTGGTGGGGTAGGTCGGGTAGCTGCCTGCTGGGCTTCCGCTAATTTCCGGGCTCTGGCCTCTATCAGCAGCTCTAAGTCCTCTTGTGAAAGAGTAACGGTCACCCGGTTGGATTCACTCATCTTCGGCTTTCGATCAGGCTAGAATTCCCACAGACGGCGCCAAATTTGATCCTGTCGACAAGCGAAGAATCGGTTCTCCTCCGGCTGACTCGGTCTAACCAAGCGGACCCGGTCTGCTGCAGTTCGGGAGGTCGGACCGAAACAGATCTCTCCTTGCAGTGATGCGGTTGCGAATGGCAGCCATCCCCCCTTGAGCCAAAAGGGGGGGTTTATATAGGGGCTTCCCCCGTGCGAACTGTCACATCCCATCAAGAATTAGTCAAAGATTAGGTTAATTAATTGGGTGTCTTAGCGGCGGAGTGAGGCTGACACAATAGTCTGCCAGCCTGTGATCCTATCCCTAATTAACATTGGGCGGCCACGTCAGATGATGACGACGTCTCTTAACGGAGAGCTTTGACGGGGCCCTTCGAGGGATGAGACTCAAGAACTCGACCTCGATCGTTCGGCTTCGAGAGCGTGATCTCGAGAACTCGGCCTCGGGAGGTCAGCCTCGGGAGCTTGGCTTCTATCGCTCGACCTCGGGAGGTTTGCCTCGGGAGCTCGGCTTCTATCGCTCGACCTCGGGAGGTCTGCCTCGGGAGCTCGGCTTCTATCGCGCGACCTCGGGAGGTCTGCCTCGGGAGCTCTGCCTCGGGAGCTCGGCTTCTATCGCTCGACCTCGGGAGGTCTGCCTCGGGAGCTCGGCTTCTATCGCGCGACCTCGGGAGGTCTGCCTCGGGAGCTCGGCTTCTATCGCTCGACCTCGGGAGGTCTGCCTCGGGAGCTCGGCTTCTATCGCCCGACCTCGGGAGGTCTGCCTCGGGAGCTCGGCTTCTATCGCCCGACCTCGGGAGGTCTGCCTCGGGAGCTCGGCTTCTATCGCTCGACCTCGGGAGGTCAGCCCCGGGAGCTCGGCCTTGAACGCTCGGCCTCGGGAGGTCAGCCTCAAGAGCATGGCCCAGGGTGAACTTGATTCTGACTTGAGCTTCTGCCCGCCCCGGCCTTTGTTATCCTTGAACCGGGTTTTCTCCGACCGGACGCTCATCCCGATAAAAAACCGCTCGCCCGGATCATAAGTAATGAACTCCTAATTAACAAATGAGCTGCAAGACAATAATGAAACTAATCTAACAAAAAAATCAACATGACAAATAATGAAATATAAATTAACCAATCTAAAACCCTGATCAAACACAAACAAACCAAGTAACTATCCCACAGTCACACAGGAGCTCGAAACTCGAACCATAAGACGGTGAAGATGTCGGTGGCCTCATGTCGACAACAACATGGTGCGCGAATCTTCTGCCGAAGAACCACTCCGAGGGAAGTTGACTGGAGAATGTGAAGGGTTGTTTGTCTCCGTCGATCTATGCTTCTGCCCACGCAAACCATGGTACACTTGGCCAGATCGGATGAAGCTAGAATAGAGATCAACACTGTGAGAAACTCACTTGCGAACCATGCCGGTGAGATGGAAATGGAGCCACTATCGCTACAGCCCCTTGGACTGTTCGTCTTCTCAACCACGTTGGCAGGACTCCTGCCAAAAATTTATGAAGATCACAGAGTCCTACCATAGGTACCTGTGCTAGCCGGCACGGGCCATGCTCCACTCGGCAAACCAATCCAGAGTGACCTTGCCAGCTAGCATGGGGAGTGCCCCATTCGCCGAATGTGACATGGGGGCCCGTGCCCGCTAGCACAATCTGTGGCCAACTCCCAGTAACACTGGCCTAGCCTGACACTGGTGCACATGTTGGCTTGCATGGCTCGTGTTGCCGACCGGCGTGGCCCATGTCGATTGGCACGGTCGGTGTCGGACACTTGGAAAAACAGTGTCACTGCAGACCCATTTTCAAATGACGATAACTTTTGATCTAGTATGAAGTATAAGGTGTACAACTAATCAAATCAAAGCTCTTTTGAAGATCTATGATGTAGTATAAAATTCAAAATGTATTAACATCATTTCACATTCAAAAATTACCGTTGAAGAGACCCTTCAGAAATACCAAGGGCCGACATGGGAATGACTAACGCATTTGTCTTATTCCTTTTTTAGTATATATCATAAATGTTTACATGTTTTTAATGCATTATATTGCTTGTTTATTCCTTATAGCAGATACTAACACGTTGATTCTAGATTTTTATGTTATTGTGATAGTATACTAGTATGCTTTATGATCTATTTTTTCCTAACTGTAATAGCATGAAGTGAATACTATTTTTATTAGAAGAATTTGAGTGTTGACTTAATTTTAGGATTTCTTCATACTATGCTTGACTTTTATAGTAACTATTTCTGAGAATAGTCATGATTTATAGAACCGGACATGTACTTTTGTTTCCTAGGTAACTCCTCAACTATATTTTGGTTAACGGAATAAACTCAGATCATGGTACTTATTGGGAAAAAATCAGAATCCCAAGAGGATTTATTCTAGTGTTACATTTTGTAAGCGCTTAGAAAAAAATAGAGAGAGAATAAGGCATAGACAATAGTTGTCATGAGTAGAAACGAATAAGTTATCTCTTTGAGACTGAGTTAGATTATTTGAGAAATTAACTATTATATTTCTCTTGATATCGAATAATCCATTAAGACCTTGTGTAGATTTTGAGGGGGATGAATCTTACGTGTGGCAGGAAAGTATCTATCATTGAAAGTATTAGGAATATGATTAGATGACGATTTGAGTAGGATTGAAAGTTGAAACTAGAAAAGGTTGAGTCACTAATTACACTAAGCACGAAAAACTTATACCTAAACCACATTCAAATAATGTTGTTAGCTTGCTCATTAGTGAAACTGTATAAAAGGATTAAGCTGATTCACTAGGGATTATGATGCGCCATTTACACAGATAAATCTAGATTACATATTTTGCTTGAGAACAAGAAAGAGTTCAAGTCGGGGGATCTTGATGAGCATATTTTATATAAGATTTTTATGGTAATTTGATGCACATCTTGTCCCATTTTATATGAATATATTTCATGGTTTCATATCTTTGTGTTTTATTTTATTACTTTTGGCTCGGAAACTGCTCTTTGCTTGTTTTAGATTGATAGGATGTATTTTCAAAGTAAAAATGAAGCATATTCCCCTTGGAACATGAAGTTGGAGCAAGGAGCATGCTCTGTCCATGTTCGATGATACGGGCATGCTCCTAAGACCAAGAAAGAGGAAAAATGGAACGGAATAAAAGCTTAACACGGTCTAGCCATGCCTCAATCATCAAGTCTCATCATTGAGCCACTGTATGAATCGTTCGAGAAGAAAAAGATTTAAAAGACTATCGAAATGAAGTTTTTATCAAGAAACGTGCTCCGACCTTGATATGGAAGAAATCGGGTATAAAGCTCGAGACCCCGATTAGAGAAGCGCTCCCGCTTGACCCCATTGCTCACAGCTCGAGAGGAGCTACTTCAGTCCATTGTCCTATTAAGCATCCCATCCATAACAAATTGGATGGACTACCGCCTGCTATGAGGAAGGCTGCAGGATAAATGTCATTCACCGAAAATATTTTGAAAGAGGATTTACCCAACATTTTCGACCACTTCATATTCATGAATACAATGGTACTGCCGACTCAGAGGAACACTTTTGTCATTTAGAAAATGTAACTTTACTACATTTATACTTTGAGGGAGTCAAGTATGAAGTCTTTCTTACTATTATTAGACTCGCCCATTAATGGTTTAATACCCTCATGATGGGATTTATATAGTCATTCAACAACTTCGCAACATTATTCCTACGTCACTTTTCTAACTCAAAGAGGTACTCATATGCTCGCCTTAACCTCTTTAACTTTAAACAAAAATCACATGAATCCCTACGTGCTTATATATAGAGGTTCACCCGAGCTACTCCAGACATTCCTTCGGCTGAACCTGAGATTCTAGCCCAGAGAGCTAAAAATCACATGAGTCTACCTTCATCTAGGGGTTGAAGGAGGAAGATTTCTTTTGCTCCTTGTCGAAGAAGTCATCGTGGGATTTGTTGGTTTAATTAAACTTTATTTGTCATGTTGATTTAATTAAACTTTATTTTTTAAAGGATAATGTTACATTATCCTTTAATCAAATCCAATAGATGCAGTTTAATCCCATCCAAGATCAACCATCCAGATTACATCCATGGATCAACGGCCAAAAGAAAAGTCATCAACAATCAACAATCCAGATTTATTCTCTTAGGCTATAAATAGACTTAGAGATTTTGCTTTAGAATTCAATCATTCAATTCATTCTTGTAATTCTCTCTATAGTCTAGCGTGCTTTTGTTGTAAGGCTTCTCCGCCACAAGGAGATTTTAATTGAGCGTCCACTGCCTTGGAAGCAACGTTCTTAGTTGCGACCAAGTTTTTTTTAAAGACGAGTGTCTTCCATTTCATATTTTGTTTCCGTCTATTCACCCCCTCTAGACGATCCAACCCGCACCAACAAGTGGTATCAGAGTGAGGCCGCCGCAGAAGGACTCACCGCCAACTGCAGCAAATTTTAAGATGGTTGGACTAGCGATATACCCGCCTAAGTTTGAGGGGGAGTTCGCAGCATGGAAACGGAAGATGCAGGTATTTTTTACTACGGATTATGAATTATTAATTATTATGAAAAATGGCTATGCAGCTCCCAAAGACAATGAAGGAAAGATCAAGGATCCTGATTCTTGGAACAAGAAGGAACAAGTTGATGCTATAGCAAACGGAAAGGCAGAATTTCATCTGCTGACCGTCCTCCCAGAGCAAGATGTGAACCGGATCGGTAAGTACGAATCGGCGAAGGAACTTTGGGAAAAGTTCTTGGAACTGCACGAAGGAACCTTGGAAGCAAAACTTGCGCGACGAGATGTTCTTCGAAGCCGACTGACCAATCTACGGATGGAAGACGGAGAATCTGTTGCGAGATTACATGCAAAGGTAAAAGAACTAATCACAAGCCTCGAAAATCTCGGAGAAAAGGTAACTAACCGCGATACTCAAAGATACGCTCTAAACGCGTTTCCGAGAACCCCGGAATGGACCTCGGTAATCGATGCGTATTATATTTCAAAAGATCTAAAAATAAGTACTTTAGAACAGTTATTTTCTACTTTGGAACTTCACGAATCTCGCTTTGTAGAAAAGAACAGGAAAGCTGACAACATTGCGCTAAACACAAGGAAGATCCAACTCGACGAAAAATCTTCAGCGGATGATGAAGAAACAGCACTAGCGGTAAGAAAATTATGTAAATTCATTAATGCTAACCGCTCGAAAAAGGTGCAGAGAAAGAAAAAACGAACGGTCCGATGCTACAACTGCAATGAGGAGGGACTCCTGAAAGATCAGTGCCCTAAACTCAAGAATCAGCCAAAGAAGAAAAAGACACTAAAAGCCACCTGGGACGAGACCTCGTCAGATGAATCGGAAGCCGAAGAGTTCGTCGGACTTGCATTGATGGCAAGCCACCAGGACGAAGATGAAAAAAGCACCTCGGGAGAAAGCATCAATGAAGAGAAAGATCCTAACTTCGAAACCGACCCGGTAAGTGAGGTATGTCTACTTCCACCTGCTCGAATCTACTCGGTAATAAAATCCATGCTTAAGTCGATGAATAAATTGGAGATAGAAAACTCTGAGTTAAAAGAAAGATTTGGCACTGTATGCTCATCTGTTCTATCCGACCAATTAAAAACAGAAAATGAAAATTTGAAGAATCTAGTGGAGAAATTAGAAAATGATATTGCATGTTTAAGAATTAAAAAGAATTTTTATCCTGAAAATCCGAATTGGTATGTTAAAAATCATAAGGGCCAGCTTAGAAAAATTCCTAGAAATTATATTCCTCCAAAGTTTTTGATTAACCCCGTAGATGAAAATTTATTTTGGGTCCCAAAATCAATATTGAATTAATTTTCTGGTATTTATGAAAAATAAAATTGACTAATATTTTTTTTGTCTTTATGTCCTTTATCATTTGTTGTATTATCAAATGTTATTAAGAGATTATTACGATCTGAGTTTACTAGATAAAATTAATTTTATATTTTCCCTTCCCTATTTTTTTGTCCCATTTTTGCTGTGATCAAACGGGGAGAGTAGTTCGGGGGAGGTTATGTACATGATTGTAAAATTTTTTTTATGCTTAATTCTGTTACAATACTATTATTGTTTGTTGTTTATCCCTAACTAAACTTGGGTTGATGCACATCAAAAAGGAGGAGATTGTTGGTGCCCCGGTTGGTTTTGATGTGATCAACTAAGTTAGGTTAGGCCCTGTTGGTTTTAATCCCTCTGCTAAGTGTGCAGGAGTTTAGGTACGGAGGAAGTCGAGCGTAAGACATAACGGACGAAAAGGATTGTGCGGGGAAGTGAGCCAACGGGCTCGGTACAATCCGAGGGACGCGGAAGCTGCGAAAGAGTACACCGGTGGAGCGAGAAGGACGTGCGCGGTGTCCGAGGGACGAGAAGCCGGAAGGAAGGACGCTCGAGGGGCGAAAGGCCGGAGTCGGGTTCGAGTGAGCGTAACTTCGGTTGGCCAGAAATCACCCAGAAGACGAAGAACTAAAAGACTGGTCAGTTTGACCATGTCAAACTGGGCACTCGCAAAAGAAAGGATTTATTTTCTCGAAAAAAGGACTTATTTGCTAGTAAGAAGAATAGAACCCACAACCTCAAAGATACACATTGAGGTGCTTACCACTTCGGATAGCAAGTAATGACAACAAAACGTTGCCGATATTACTACTTAGAGATTACAACAGCGACATGGAGATTCCAACAGCCATCTCGAGCCATCTCGAGGAAAGATAAAGTTTTAATTAAACTTTATTTTTTAAAGGATAATGTTACATTATCCTTTAATCAAATCCAATGGATGCAGTTTAATCCCATCCAAGATCAACCATCCAGATTACATCCATGGATCAACGGCCAAGAGAAAAGTCATCAACAATCAATAATCCAGATTTATTCTCTTAGGCTATAAATAGACTTAGAGGTTTTGCTTTAGAATTCAATCATTCAATTCATTCATGTAATTCTCTCTAAAGTCTATCGTGCTTTTGTTGTAAGGCTTCTCCGCCACAATGAGATTTTAATTGAGCGTCCATTGCCTTGGAAGCAACGTTCTTAGTTGCGACCAAATTTTTTTTAAAGACGAGTGTCTTCCATTTCATATTTTGTTTCCGTCTATTCACCCCCTCTAGACGGTCCAACCCGGACCAACAGGATTATGATGAACTTTCGCTGGAGATGAGATGTATATCAACATAGAAGAAGCCCCACTACAAGAATTTTTGCAATCAACAACGCCCAATCGACAACGTTTTTTAAAAAAAACATTGTCTTTTTTTGTTTTACAACGTTTTTAGTGAAAAGCGTTGTCTATGTGTTTTACTTTTTAATAACGACAACGTTTTATAATGATGCGATGTGCTTAGTGTTGTGGTTTCGGATGAAAGACAACGCTGTTACAAAAGCATTTTTTAAAAGCGTTGTCATATTTCCCGCTAAAATAAAAAACACATCCCCTCCCTCCACCTCGCTCATTGCCAACCCTCGGCGGCTCGCGAAAAATCTCTCCGCGCTTCTTTTCTCCGCGAAATATCTCCCTCCACCTCCCTCCACCTCCCTCATTGCCACCTCCCTCGTCCTCTCCTCTCCACGAAATCGACATTGTGTACGATCTGGTGAACATACATCTTCTCCTAGCTCACCACCAAGAAGTATCCTCCACGAGCTCTTCGTCCGTCGAGTGGAAACTGAACCCCAGCGGCAGCATCACGACGCTCGCCACTACCCTCTCCATCTCTCTCTCTCGCAGTCGCCGACGTTCTGACTCTGTGGCGGTCAGATATCAAGCTTCTGCTGGTGACGCTCGGGGAGAAGGGGGTTGCAAATTACTACACCAAGGTACATCCTCCTCGAATCACACTTCTCTCTTACCGCTTTGAGAGTAAGATCGATAGATTCTAAAACCCTACGCATTTTCCAGTTTAGGGTTTCCGAAATCCTTAAGGGTTTCTGAAATGGAATGTATGCTACTTCCAGATTCCCAGTGTCTGTTGCAACCCAAACCTGGAAGTACAACAGTATACTATTAGGTGTACTAGATCAGGTGTTCTAAGAATCTACGAATGAAATAAAAGAAATAAGATGATCACAAAAATAAACTACAAAATGCAACAAGAAGATAACTTTGATTGTATTTACCTCATGAAGATTACTAATCACAAAACAAAATGATCATGTAAAACAAAAAGACAGCGGATTGAAATTTTGAAGGATGACATCTTTTTTTTTATTACATTTACATTTTAGTAAAGAATTACAACTTTGATGAATTCATAGTGAACTTGGAGAACAGAGAATCTACCCATTGTTTTAATTTTTTTAAAAAATTGTTAGCCTATATTGGGTTACATAATTGCTGTAGGTTGTGTGTGCCTAGATCACCTATATATAAAATCAAGAAATCATTTTGTCAGTATTCTATGAAGGTGGAACTAGCTTTTAACTTGCATCAACTTAATGTAGGAGATATTGTCACATAGATTTACAGTTGAAACTGGAAGCGCACACATTACATGAAGGGCTTTGACAATTCTGTCAAGAGCGAACCTGATCCATAGTATGAATTCCAACTTTGCTTATCAAAGAAAACAATCATCCTTTTTCTTTTCAGAGTGACTAAAAGTGAATTTTTTTTATCATGTAAAATATTGAGGTCAGTGGATCTGGGAGTTGGCTATCTCAATTAGAAGGGCTTTGTATTTTGTGTAATAACTGTACATAGATGGAGTCTTTCATTAATAGAAATGTATCTATTTTAGATCTGATATATACCAAAATTTTCTGAATTCAATGTTAGATATTGAAGCATAGCTTCTATTAAAAGACCTTTTAGTTGATATATTAAGAATTATCATCCTCTACTATCATCTTCTACGTGGAGATGGAATCAACCTAGTAATACATAAGGGACTATTATACCGTCGAATCCATATTTAAAGCAACTAAGCATACATTGAGCCTCAATAAAATCTCTATCTTGTATATATATATTTTTTGAAGATAATCCCAAGATCTGCATTTTAAAGAAAGAATAATCTGTATTATTAGTCTGAATGAGATAGTAAAAGTAACATAGCCTATTATACAGTGTTCTACTTGCTTTTCTCTTGAG
Organism: Boesenbergia rotunda; assembly: GCA_024364735.1. Taxonomy (NCBI): domain Eukaryota; kingdom Viridiplantae; phylum Streptophyta; class Magnoliopsida; order Zingiberales; family Zingiberaceae; genus Boesenbergia; species Boesenbergia rotunda. Next base: position 290,624 of record JAGFNQ010002104.1, on the reverse strand, counting down.
GAAATAAGCTAACACAATATCCAATTGCGTATTACTACATTATTTACTTCCTATGTTTTGCTAATCATACAGCTACATACAATTTTGATTAAAACAAGAATGGACAAAGAATGGATGTCAAAGGATAGACTATCCCGTGAATATGAGAATGGAGTTGAGGCTTTCTTGATATTTGCATTGGAAAACAGTAATGATCCGAATATGGGAATATCTTGCCCATGTGCAAAATGTGGTAATCTAAAGAAGAAAAATATACAAACTATAAGGGCACATCTGTATTGTAACGGTATAGATATGACATATCATACATGGATATGGCACGGCGAAAGATCTACGATAGGGATTTCACAAAATGAAATTGATCCAGTAGGGCCTAGAGAATATGTTCGTGATGAACCAATAAATATGGTTCATGATACATATGATAGTTATGCTGAGAATCCAACCCAATTCAATAAGTTACTTGAAGACGCCGAGAAACCTTTATATCCTGGATGTACTAAATTTACAAGGTTATCTGCAATTGTGAAATTATTCAACTTGAAGGCCAAATATAGTTGGAGTGATAAAAGTTTCACTGATCTACTCAGTTTGTTAGGAGAAATACTTCCAGATGACAATGAATTGCCTTTATCTTTGTATGATGGAAAGAAAAGCTTATCTGCATTAGGGATGGATTATGTAAAAATTCATGCTTGCCCTAATGATTGTATCTTATACCGGAAGGAGTATGAGAATTTAACCAATTGCCCTACTTGCGGGATGTCGAGGTGGAAGTTGGGCCAAAAAAGTACGATAAAGGAAGGAGTTCCTGCAAAGGTTTTGTGGTACTTCCCTCCTATTCCAAGATTTCAAAGAATGTTTCGGAATAAAGATATATCTAAGCAGTTGACTTGGCATGCGGAAGACAGACTTTGTGATGGATATTTGCGCCATCCAGCTGATACACCTTCTTGGAAAACAGTTGATTGCAAGTGGCCAGATTTTGGTATTGAGTCAAGAAATCTCAGATTAGCTATATCAGCTGATGGGATGAATCCCCATGGTTTAATGAGTTCTGCATATAGTTGTTGGCCAGTTTTAATGATTACTTACAATCTTCCTCCATGGTTGTGTATGAAGAGGAAATTTATGATGCTCACATTGTTAATTTCTGGTCCCAAACAGCCGGGAAATGATATTGATGTTTACTTAGCACCTCTAATTGATGACTTAAAAATCTTATGGGATATAGGTGTCGAAGCATATGATGCATATCAGCAAGAAACATTCCTGCTTAGGGCTATCTTGTTATGGACAATCAATGATTTTCCTGCATATGGGAACATGTCTGGATGTATTGTTAAAGGATATCATGCATGTCCGATTTGTGGTGAAGAAACCTATTCAACAAGGTTGAAGCATAGTAGGAAAATGTCTTATACAGGTCATAGAAGGTTTCTACCAGCAACTCATCCTTATCGAAGGCAACGGAAGGCATTTAATGGGAAGCAAGAGTTGAACCCGGCACCTAAACCATTAAGTGGCGATGAGGTTTTTGAAAGAGTTGAAAGAATTAATTGTCATTGGGGAAAAATGAGTAGAAAGTCTCAATCGAATGATGATGTAAAATCATGTTGGAAAAAAAAATCAATATTCTTTGAACTTGAGTATTGGAAACATCTACACATTCGACATGTTCTTGATGTGATGCACATTGAAAAGAATGTATGTGAAAGTCTTATCGGAACGTTACTTGATATTCCAGGAAAAACAAAGGATGGAGTAGCAGCGAGATTAGACCTTTTGGAAATGAATGTAAGGACAGATTTGGCACCAAGGATGGGGGAGAAGAAAACATTTTTGCCAGCAGCATGCTATACACTTAGTAAGGATGAGAAAAGAAAAATTTTGAATTCGTTGTATGGAATACAACTTCCATCATGTTACTCATCCAATGTTAAAAACCTGGTGTCGTTGAAGGACTTGAAACTTGTTGGCCTTAAGTCACACGACTACCACGCTTTAATTCAACAATTGCTTCCAGTGGTGATACGTGGAGTTTTGCCCAAACATGTCAGAGTCACTATCACTCGCTTATGTTTCTTCTTCAATATGTTATGTAATAAAGTGATAGATGTCTCAAGATTGGATGATATGCAAAAAGAGATTGTGACAATATTGTGTTTACTTGAAAAGTATTTTCCCCCTTCATTTTTTGATATAATGATTCATTTAACTGTTCATCTAGTGCGGGAGGTGAAACTATGTGGACCAGTTTGGTATAGGTATATGTATCCATTTGAAAGATACATGAAGATTTTGAAGGGTTATGTGCGAAATCGCAATCGACCTGAAGGGTGTATGGCTGAATGTTATATTGCTGAAGAGGCTGTTGAATTTTGCTCATACTATCTGTCTAGTGTGCACACAATTGGGATCCCATCAAGTCATCGACAAATAGAACTTACTCAGCCTTTATCAGGTGCAGTAGTCTGCTCCACTACTCACGATGAGTTGACGCAAGCACATCGTTACGTATTGGCAAATGATGATGAGATTGATATCTATATCGAGTAAGAAATCTAACTTATTAATATTTTAATGTGGTTTGCTTACGTTCTATTGGTTTTTTAATACCAAATAATTTGATTAGGGAACATATGGCGTATTTGAATGAAAATTTTCCTCGTAAGGCTAAGTCCAAGAAGTGGTTACAAGATGAGCATAATCGAACGTTTATTACTTGGTTGCGTGATCGTGTAAGTTACTTTAGTATTACATATTGGTATACAATCATTATCATATTTATGCATAACTCAAAGTTTTTTACATTAAAAATATAGGTTATTGATGTAGTTGACCATTCGACTCATCAAGTTTCAGAAAGATTGAAGTGGTTAGCTTGCGGACCCAACAAGCAAGTCCTAAAGTACTCTAGCTATTTGATTGATGGGGTTACTTATGCTACACAAGAGCGGGATGCTATACGAGTTGTTCAAAACTCCGGAGTCAGCTTAGTTGCAAAGACAATGCAAGTTGCAAGTGCAAAAGATAAAAAACCTATTGTGTCAGATATGGTTTTTTATGGAGTTATAGAAGAAATATGGGTAGTTGATTACCATAAATTTCAAATTCCAATGTTTAAATGTAATTGGGTGGAGCATAATAACGGTATTAAAGTAGATGATCTTGGTTTCACATTGGTAAACCTCAATAGACTTGGATTCAAATCTGATGCTTTTATCCTGGCTAGCCAAGCAAAGCAAGTATTTTATATTGAAGATCCTGAAGATCCTTTATGGAGTGTTGTACTTGCAACACCAAACAGAGAGTACTTTGAATACCTACAAGGCGAAGAGTTAGAGGACACTGCTATCCACTATCAATGTTTTAGTAGGGGGTTAGCATCAATGGATATTGACGGAGAAGATGATAATGAACCGCCATGTATTCGTGAAGACTGTGATGGAAGTTGGATTGACAATATTTAATTACACAATTTCTACTTTTGAATATAAGTTTGTAAACATTTAACCTGTGGGGATAATTATGTGGACAATATAAGTTTCTGCTATTATCTTTCAATTTTTATCATACTGCTGTGAGTTTGTTGCTGTAAATTAATCTTGTTGCTGTAAATTTATCATATTGCTGTGCTTTTATCGTTTAATTTATCATGTTGCTGTGAGTTTATGCATGTCGCTAACTACAACTTATGTTGCTCAGTATAAGTTGTTACAGATCAATGGCATCTACTAAAGCAAGTTGTGAAGGTGGTCAGTCAGTTCGGAAGAGTAAAAGAATAAGCCAAATTGCTAAGTTGGAGAATAAGGGCAAAGAAGTCAGAATAGATGACATTGAACAGAGTTGCGAGGTTGATAGAGTGGCGGATTCCAAAGAAACCACCACCTCAAGAACTTCTAGAGGTCGGACACAGTTAGATAAGCTTTCGAAGCAAAGAATGCAAGGTATTCGAAAGGATGTGTCATTCAATCAATTAGGACAACCGATAGGACCAGCTGCTGTAGCGATGCAAAGTTACATTGGTGTGCTGGCTCGGCAAAAAATTAATATTAAATACAAGACATGGAAGCATGTCCCAGCTGCTAGTAAAGAATTAATATGGGAATCAGTGAATGTAAGTTAGCAATTTTTAACAATTATAATCTTTACCTTCTAATTATATATATTTAATGTCGTCTGTGTTAATCTTATTAATGTTTTCCACTTATGTGATGTACAGTTGATGTATAATGTGGATTCAAGGTGGAAAAAGGGATGTTTGAGATCTGCAAACAGTAAGTGGAGGCAATACAAAACCCATCTCACCCAAAAATTCATTATGAGCAGGCGTGACAAACCTGAGGAGCTGAATGAGCCACCTGTTGGCTTTGAAATTACAAGAGAAGATTGGCGTGCGTTTGTCATTAGTCGGATTTCAGAAGAATTCATTGTAAGTTTCTTAATATATTTTCTTTTGAAACTGTTCGACCAAAAGTCACTATGTATTATTCAAATTTGATATATCCCATGCTTGAAATAACTAGAAACTCAGTGATGATAATAAAGAGCGAAGGAAAAAGAATAGATATCCTCATCGACTCTCACGCAAAGGATATGCACGCTTTGCTGAAGAAATTGTAAGTATTTGTAAACTATATTTCCTTTAAGAACCATTCCAAATGATTCACATAAAATTATTTCACATTTGTCATTTGATTTTTCTTTGTTGTAGGCGAATGAATTATGTGATGATAAAGACATCAACAGAGCTATTATGTGGAAGAAAGGACGCGCCAACAAAGGAGGAGAGTTTCAAGGAGAAGATTTGGTGAACACAGTCCACAAGATTGTAAGCAAATTAACAATACATAAAACCTGTAAATTTAATAAAATGATACCTTGTATAATAATAATTTCTTTTAATGTTGCATAACAGGATGAATATATACAACAAAAGAGGGAGGGTAAGCTGCAAATTGAAGGACCAAAAGAGGATATTCTGACCAAGGCACTTGATACTCAAGAAATTGCTGGCCGCGTGCGGGGTATAGGAGGTCATATCAACCCAACAATCTATTTCAATGTTCCTAGAACAAGGAAGAAATTTGATGTTACCCTAGAAATAATCGCTGAGCATAAAAGGGAGATGCAGGAGGCGAAGATGCAAATTTCACAACAAGATGTACGCATCCAAAAACTTGAAGCTATGATGCATAAAAGGGGTGCATGGGAAAATTCAATTGATGACAAAGGTAGTTGCTCGGTGAAGTTTCATCAGATGAATATTGACGAAGATGATGTACAGATTATCCGTAAAGATGATGTGTTACAGGTATAATAAAAGCAAAGTTATAGTTATATTCATTTTTAGTATAGCGTTATAAACTGAAAATAATCGAAATGCCTTTTTATATTTTAGGGTCAATCAGTTGCGCTGACATTGGAATCTGCCACAAATATTGCTGCATATGGTACAATTGTTGGTTTCAATGGACAGGATAAAATGCTTCATGGTGTTCCATTTCCCATTAATTGCATTCGAGTCTCCATTGATCAAGCAGTGGACAAATCAGCTCGTTTGCCATATCCAATTCCAAGTGAATGTGAAGTCATTGGTGATGCCATAGGATCTGTTGTGGCTTGGCCTGAACAGCAGATTGTGAAGCAAGAGAAGGTATATGAGTTATTATAGTTCAAGTTAAATTGTGACTGTATTATTATTCAACCTAGCTATCTAACTTGTTTACATTTGATATTATTAGAAGCCTGGAAGGAAGAAGTTTGAACAACCACAAAAGAAACCTAGTTTGTCAACAAGTGTCCCAAGATCATTACATATGTTATATTGTTACAGTAAGCATGCTCTAGATGGAGGAAGGTGTATATCACTGCGTTTAGATAATGAAGTTTTTGATGAAGATTGTGAACTTTTTCTGGACCTTGAGGATATAAATTCTTTGTATCATTTGGAGCCAATTTCAGTAAATTTGATCGTTGCCTACATATGGTAAGTGAAATTATTTAAGCAATTTCAGAAACATTTTCTTCACAGATGATGTTTTATATTCATTAATGAAACATTATGAGTGATCCTTATGTTTGCTTTACATTATTGTTTCGTATCTTAATTTTATTTTCTTTGCATTGATAGGTGTCTGTATAAAAAGAAGCTGAAAGATAACACTACAAAGAAATTCAGATTTATGAATCCCCACAAAATCCCATTTCTAGCAAAAATGGCACAAGACAAAACAGCTAAGCTTGAAACGCTGAACCAAAGGGCAACTCTTTTAGCTGATAGGCTAACCGGTGCATCATCAGATGAAATTGTTTTGGTGCCATGTAATGTCGGGTAAGTGCAAAATAAAACTTCACTTTAAAATGCTTCCATTCGCTAATTTATTAAATTTTATGATCTAACCATATGTCTTTGCCTAGTTTCCATTGGATTCTCAGTGTAATTGAACCTTACAAGGATACTATTTATGTGTTGGATTCCCTTAGTTCCCGCATTCGAGATGATGATTGTAAATACGTAATGGAAATGTGAGTTCAGATTTCTGTCAGTAAATTTATATTTTAATATAAATTTTATATAACAAATATTCATAACGTATGAAGGGCATTACGCTTGTTTAATTCTACCAAGGGAAGGAAAGGGAGAAAAAATGCTAAGTGGGAAGTAGTTAAGGTATGTATACTTTTGTTTAACATATATTGGAATGTGTATAATTTTCGTTAACTATTTGACAATAATTACCATATATAGGCTCCTCAACAACCGGATGCGAAACAATGCGGTTTTTTTGTGATGAGATACATGAAACAAATTATTGAAGAAGTTGAGACTATCGAGAGAGATTCACTGAGATCAATAGTAACTATATTAAGCTTATCTCAAATTCTTTGACATTAACTATTTAGAATTGCAAAGTGATCAGTGTTGATTGTTTTTCCCATTAACCACTCGCCAATTTAATTTGTCTGTGTTCACAGTTCACAAAAACAGGTTACTCTCGTGATCAAATTGATGAGGTTCGGGCCGAGTTGACGGAGTGCATTCAAGATCATATTTCTGAATAGGTTTGGAATCATACAAGATCATTATTCTATTTAGATTTAAGTTCATGGAATGATGTTTTTTTTAAAAGTAGCTTACATTATATTGTATTTTCTATAATTTCTAATTCCATTTTTTTAGGCAGTGTTAAAGGATAGTTATGAGATCGAGCTTCAGAAGTTGGCCCCAATCGCGGATTGATTATGAAACTTGTGAATTGAAAAACTCGTGAAACTCTTAAGTGATTGATGATGTGTTGTAAAACTTGTGAGTTTGGAAAACTTGTCACATGCAGTGAAAGGATGTTTGCTTGCATTAATATGCAAGTACAAGATATCTGTATAATAGTTATCAGTGTAAATTTTCTAGCTTTTGTAATCTTCTGTCAGTGTAATATATAGGAGGAAGATGTTGACCTGTTAGTTGAGCATGTAGATGCTACAAACTGCAAACGAGCATGTCTCTACCTCACAAGTCCATCTAGGTATGCTTTATATTCTTTTGTAGTTGTAACATATGGAGGTATGTGAAGCAGTCTTTCTTGATAACACCCAAGTATGCTCACCCCAGTCATAATGTTTTATTCTAATTTTTTATTATTTTTCCTAATAATATTCTCTGTTGCCAGTATGTGAAGCTGAGCTACATGTGGAGGTATACACTGTTTTATTCTGATTTAAATTTTGTATACAACCTGATTACCACTGCAACCACCTTCTGGTTCGTTCAAATCTTCCAGGTATGATGATGACCTTGAGCAATTTCTAAAAGGATACTGACAAAGTGTAATAAGCTTTTGCCATTTCAGTCAAAAAAGAGAAACTATCACACTCGATTATCCCAATTTTTATACTGATATAGCCTTTATTCTTCATTTTAATCTGATTGAATTGCATGTTGATCTGTGCAGGTTTTTCAGATTTGCGAAGCTACAGACAATCAAATGTTCTCTGGCCGGCTAATCAAGTTCTTCACTGTGAGTTATGGGCTAATCAAGTTCTATACGCGTAGGTGAGGTAAGTTACTATTAGTTTTGACTTGAGAATTTTGTGCCAGCTATTTGCCTATCCATTTAATTTTTATCTGTTAATTATTCTTAGTTTTTTCTTATTTCGATTGCATCTGCAAAAGCATTGAACTTTAAAAATATTGTCTATCCTCCACTTGTTCCATTCTATTAAAGGCAATATCTTCTCTCTCAACATTTTCCTTAAGCTTATATATCTTTCTTATCTACTTTTGCAGCACACAAGGCAAATGGTGTGAGCTCACTATGGGGCCACAAACTTAGAGGTAAGTAATTGAAAAGGATAATTGGTTTGTTACTTGTTAGTTATATTACCTTTGCTTTCCATCTTTTTGTGAAGGATTATTTTTCAGAATGATGTCTTGATGTTTAAAAGCTTGCTAAATGTCGAAAATGATTCTGATCCCAGACTGTCTCTTGTATCTCATGATCAAAGTGTCTTCTTTTTGCAGATCATTTTATATGTCGTGGAACAGCTTTACAGATGGGCTTTCAGTCGTTATGTATATGCATTAGTAAGTTCTATTGTTCAATAGTTATAGAAGTCCACTGAATGCATGCTATCTCAAATTTCTTAGCCCATGCTATTATATAACGTTACATGATGCTACTGGTCATATAAAATTGCGTTATCTTTTTTATCCAACAAACTAGTGATACCTGTGAGCTTTTATTTGTCTTGTCTGGAATTCCTTGGACTTCAAAATTAGAATATTAAATACTTGTCTTTGATCGATTATCCTTGTATACTATTGGTCACTGACTATGAATTTTTTGGTTTTTTATGCATCTTAATAATTTAACTTGCACATAATTGTAGCTCCGGCCTCTCAAACTGTTTCATTCTTGACAAAATCTTCTCTTCTTTGGTGAACAGGACATCAGAACATGGAATTTCTGGTAGGGAACCTTCTGAAACTCATTTTCTTTCCTTGTTTGATTGTGTCATTTAGTTCTAATACATCAAATGTTTGCTACTTTGCTTTAAGCTGTCATTTAGTTCTAATACATCAAATGTTTTATTTTTAATAAAGAGGTGACACTTTTGTCACATAACATTACTGTGCCTTTGTAGGTGGTTTTTAGAACACTGTTAGCTTCCTTGGTGCCTATAGTTGGTTTCAACGCAGTGATGACATCTGAGCATTTTGCTTCGTTTTTGGTTTGCCATTCAATATCAAATCTCATGACATACTATTTTTCTATGCTTTATGAGAGTTATATGACTTAAGGACCAAAATTTTGTTGGTACTTGCTTCATTCTGCATGATATATGACTGATGTTAAGTTCCCTTAAGAAATTGCTACTATTTAGTATGAATAGTTTCAATCTACATTCTAACAGTACCATGTTTACATAACATAATCTATAATCTTATTTAAGTAACTTGCTACTTTACTGAGAGCCATGTTGCAACTTGATGATGATGAGGTGCGAGTTTCTGCAACAAAAGTCATGGGAATCATGTCTCAGGTACAACATCTTTTATGTGATTGATTTTTGGGATTTGTGTCTATTGCAAGACAGTGGTCTGAAGTTGATTACCATATTTGGTCTAGCTGTGAAATGATAGATGAATCTACTATTAGAGAAATACTTACAACAACTTGCTACAAATGCTTCTGCTTCGTTTTAGTTTCTTTAAGATGCTTTATGAGATTTTTTGTATACTTTTGTTTTATTTTGCATTGAGGCACTGATGTACAATCTTATTTATTCTCAGTACATGGAAGATAATGAGTTCCAGGATCTGCTACAAGTACTTATGGATATGACTGAATCTGCAACCTAGTTCATTAGACATAGATCTTTTCAGTTAAAGAATGGGAGTGGCCCAGTAAGACTTGCCGTTGAGCGTTGTGCTCTGCATATTTTTCAGTTAACAAAAGGTCAGTGTTACATTGATTCTGTTTATCATAATCTCTAATAGTTCATCTAGGTATGCTTTATATTCTTTTTAGTTGTCACATATGGAAGCAGTCTTATTTGTGTGTATATAATCTCTTATCCCAATTTATTATTTTTATGCAGTGTTAAAGCAGATCGAGTTAACAAGCAGCCCCAAAGAACACTTGTGAATGATGAAGTTTTATAGAACTTGTGAATTGAGATATTTTTTTTGTATTTAATATGGAATACAAACACTTTTGTAAATAATGCAATGTATTATAAGTGAATTTTGTAAAACTATTATCAGTGTAAATTGTGA
>JAGFNQ010002104.1:169494-279706 GCA_024364735.1 Boesenbergia rotunda | reverse complement strand
TTAATGAAAACATCATATAGAGTTTTTTATATTCATTAATGAAACATTATGAGTGATCCTTATGTTTGCTTTACATTATTGTTTCGTATCTTAATTTTATTTTCTTTGCATTGATAGGTGTCTGTATAAAAAGAAGCTGAAAGATAACACTACAAAGAAATTCAGATTTATGAATCCCCACAAAATCCCATTTCTAGCAAAAATGGCACAAGACAAAACAGCTAAGCTTGAAACGCTGAACCAAAGGGCAACTCTTTTAGCTGATAGGCTAACCGGTGCATCATCAGATGAAATTGTTTTGGTGCCATGTAATGTCGGGTAAGTGCAAAATAAAACTTCACTTTAAAATGCTTCCATTCGCTAATTTATTAAATTTTATGATCTAACCATATGTCTTTGCCTAGTTTCCATTGGATTCTCAGTGTAATTGAACCTTACAAGGATACTATTTATGTGTTGGATTCCCTTAGTTCCCGCATTCGAGATGATGATTGTAAATACGTAATGGAAATGTGAGTTCAGATTTCTGTCAGTAAATTTATATTTTAATATAAATTTTATATAACAAATATTCATAACGTATGAAGGGCATTACGCTTGTTTAATTCTACCAAGGGAAGGAAAGGGAGAAAAAATGCTAAGTGGGAAGTAGTTAAGGTATGTATACTTTTGTTTAACATATATTGGAATGTGTATAATTTTCGTTAACTATTTGACAATAATTACCATATATAGGCTCCTCAACAACCGGATGCGAAACAATGCGGTTTTTTTGTGATGAGATACATGAAACAAATTATTGAAGAAGTTGAGACTATCGAGAGAGATTCACTGAGATCAATAGTAACTATATTAAGCTTATCTCAAATTCTTTGACATTAACTATTTAGAATTGCAAAGTGATCAGTGTTGATTGTTTTTCCCATTAACCACTCGCCAATTTAATTTGTCTGTGTTCACAGTTCACAAAAACAGGTTACTCTCGTGATCAAATTGATGAGGTTCGGGCCGAGTTGACGGAGTGCATTCAAGATCATATTTCTGAATAGGTTTGGAATCATACAAGATCATTATTCTATTTAGATTTAAGTTCATGGAATGATGTTTTTTTTAAAAGTAGCTTACATTATATTGTATTTTCTATAATTTCTAATTCCATTTTTTTAGGCAGTGTTAAAGGATAGTTATGAGATCGAGCTTCAGAAGTTGGCCCCAATCGCGGATTGATTATGAAACTTGTGAATTGAAAAACTCGTGAAACTCTTAAGTGATTGATGATGTGTTGTAAAACTTGTGAGTTTGGAAAACTTGTCACATGCAGTGAAAGGATGTTTGCTTGCATTAATATGCAAGTACAAGATATCTGTATAATAGTTATCAGTGTAAATTTTCTAGCTTTTGTAATCTTCTGTCAGTGTAATATATAGGAGGAAGATGTTGACCTGTTAGTTGAGCATGTAGATGCTACAAACTGCAAACGAGCATGTCTCTACCTCACAAGTCCATCTAGGTATGCTTTATATTCTTTTGTAGTTGTAACATATGGAGGTATGTGAAGCAGTCTTTCTTGATAACACCCAAGTATGCTCACCCCAGTCATAATGTTTTATTCTAATTTTTTATTATTTTTCCTAATAATATTCTCTGTTGCCAGTATGTGAAGCTGAGCTACATGTGGAGGTATACACTGTTTTATTCTGATTTAAATTTTGTATACAACCTGATTACCACTGCAACCACCTTCTGGTTCGTTCAAATCTTCCAGGTATGATGATGACCTTGAGCAATTTCTAAAAGGATACTGACAAAGTGTAATAAGCTTTTGCCATTTCAGTCAAAAAAGAGAAACTATCACACTCGATTATCCCAATTTTTATACTGATATAGCCTTTATTCTTCATTTTAATCTGATTGAATTGCATGTTGATCTGTGCAGGTTTTTCAGATTTGCGAAGCTACAGACAATCAAATGTTCTCTGGCCGGCTAATCAAGTTCTTCACTGTGAGTTATGGGCTAATCAAGTTCTATACGCGTAGGTGAGGTAAGTTACTATTAGTTTTGACTTGAGAATTTTGTGCCAGCTATTTGCCTATCCATTTAATTTTTATCTGTTAATTATTCTTAGTTTTTTCTTATTTCGATTGCATCTGCAAAAGCATTGAACTTTAAAAATATTGTCTATCCTCCACTTGTTCCATTCTATTAAAGGCAATATCTTCTCTCTCAACATTTTCCTTAAGCTTATATATCTTTCTTATCTACTTTTGCAGCACACAAGGCAAATGGTGTGAGCTCACTATGGGGGCCACAAACTTAGAGGTAAGTAATTGAAAAGGATAATTGGTTGCTACTTGTTAGTTATATACCTTTGCTTTCCATCTTTTTGTGGAAGGATTATTTTTCAGAATGATGTCTTGATGTTTAAAAGTTTGCTAAAATGTCGAAAATGATTCTGATCCCAGACTGTCTCTTGTATCTCATGATCAAAAGTGTCTTCTTTTTGCAGATCAGTTTTATATGTCGTGGAACAACTTTACAGATGGGCCTTTCAGTCGTTATGTATATGCATTAGTAAGTTCTATTGTTCAATAGTTATAGAAGTCCACTGAATGCATGCTATCTCAAAAATTTCTTAGCCCATGCTATTATATAACGTTACATGATGCTACTGGTCATATAAAATTGCGTTATCTTTTTATCCAACAAACTAGTGATACCTGTGAGCTTTTATTTGTCTTGTCTGGGAATTCCTTGGACTTCAAAATTAGAATATTAAATACTTGTCTTTGATCGATTATCCTTGTATACTATTTGGTCACTGTACTAGTGATTTTTTGGTTTTATTATGCTCTTTTTTTATTGGATTATTTGAAGCTTCTTTTTCACTTTAAATTTGGCATCATCAACTCTTGCATCTGAATTGTTTGCAGAATTCATATACATTCTTATTTAAGATCCGTGCTTACTTTGGATTTGTTCATATGCAGAATTCATATATCGACCGGAGTTTCTTGTCTAATGGTCTCAATATTATTGGACTACATTATCATCTCGTATATGCTATATGATGCTTCTACATTATCATCTCGTATACACTATATGATGCTTCTTTAGTTTTGGTAACCTGTGTTCTGACTCTTCTAAGCCTCTTAGGCTCTTTCTTTTTTCCAGATGCAGTTTCTTGATTAACGATACTCTCCCTGTTGTTTGAAGTTCTCTTAAGTTAGTTATTTTTAAAAATTGTTGATTTTTTTCATGTCAATTTTCCAGAGTAAGCTTTGCTTTTCCAGTTCAGCAAGTGGTACAGTTGCTGAAGGAGACAACAAAACAGAAGAAAAGTAAGTCCTTGAAGATTTGGCCTTTTTTTCATTTTTTTTTTAAACTCTTTGAACTTTGCAAATGGTTCATGGTTGATAATTGTTTTCTCGTTTTCTCTGTGAAAGTCAGCTATTCAGAATCAGACCCTTTATAATATTTAAATCCATGTTTTTCTTGTTGAGTTCTTGGAACTAATGTTGAGACCAAATATTCAGTGTGTTTTTTAATCTGTAATGTTTATCAATTTTCTTTTTAACAAGTCAAAACTATTGATCCAATGCCAATGATTCTTCCTTAGGACCCACGATGGTTTTGTGAATGCATCTTAATAATTTAACTTGCACATAATTGTAGCTCCGGCCTCTCAAACTGTTTCATTCTTGACAAAATCTTCTCTTCTTTGGTGAACAGGACATCAGAACATGGAATTTCTGGTAGGAAACCTTCTGAAACTCATTTTCTTTCCTTGTTTGATTATGTCATTTAGTTCTAATACATCAAATGTTTGCTACTTTGCTTTAAGCTGTCATTTAGTTCTAATACATCAAATGTTTTATTTTTAATAAAGAGGTGACACTTTTGTCACATAATATTACTGTGCCTTTGTAAGTGGTTTTAGAACACTGTTAGCTTCCTTGGTGCCTATAGTTGGTTTCAACGCAGTGATGACATCTGAGCATTTTGCTTCGTTTTTGGTTTGCCATTCAATATCAAATCTCATGACATACTATTTTTCTATGCTTTATGAGAGTTATATGACTTAAGGACCAAAATTTTGTTGGTACTTGCTTCATTCTGCATGATATATGACTGATGTTAAGTTCCCTTAAGAAATTGCTACTATTTAGTATGAATAGTTTCAATCTACATTCTAACAGTACCATGTTTACATAACATAATCTATAATCTTATTTAAGTAACTTGCTACTTTACTGAGAGCCATGTTGCAACTTGATGATGATGAGGTGCGAGTTCTGCAACAAAAGTTATGGGAATCATGTCTCAGGTACAACATCTTTTATGTGATTGATTTTGGGATTTGTGTCTATTGCAAGACAGTGGTCTGAAGTTGATTACCATATTTGGTCTAGCTGTGAAATGATAGATGAATCTACTATTAGAGAAATACTTACAACAACTTGCTACAAATGCTTCTGCTTCGTTTAGTTTCTTTAAGATGCTTTATGAGATTTTTTGTATACTTTTGTTTTATTTTGCATTGAGGCACTGATGTACAATCTTATTTATTCTCAGTACATGGAAGATAATGAGTTCCAGGATCTGCTACAAGTACTTATGGATATGACTGAATCTGCAACCTAGTTCATTAGACATAGATCTTTTCAGTTAAAGAATGGGAGTGACCCAGTAAGACTTGCCGTTGAGCGTTGTGCTCTGCATATTTTTCAGTTAACAAAAGGTCAGTGTTACATTGATTCTGTTTATCATAATCTCTAATAGTTTATCTAGGTATGCTTTATATTCTTTTTAGTTGTCAAATATGGAAGCAGTCTTATTTGTGTGTATATAATCTCTTATCCCAATTTATTATTTTTATGCAGTGTTAAAGCAGATCGAATTAACAAGCAGCCTCAAAGAACAACTTGTGAATGATGAAGTTTTATAGAACTTGTGAATTGAGATATTTTTTGTATTTAATATGGAATACAAACACTTTTGTAAATAATGCACTGTATTATAAGTGGATTTTGTAAACTATAATCAATGTAAATTGTGAATATTATCAATTGTGAATAAAAATGCTTGTAAATTGTGAATATTGTAAATTGTGAATATTATCAATTGTGAATAAAAATATTTATAAATTGTGAATATTATAAATTGTGAAAAACACTGCCTATTAAAAAGACAACGTTTTTTAAGTAACAATACACAACACGATTTTTGCGATGTCTTTGTGCCAAACCACAACGCTTTTTCCGCATTGTCTTTGATACCCGACTTTTAACAACAGCGTCAATAACAACGCTTTTTAAAAACCAATAAACAACGCGAAAAAAGCGTTGTCTTTGCTCCAAACCACAACGCGGAAAAAGCGTTGTCGTAGATATACTTTCTACAACGGCTTCATCAACATCGCTTTTTAAGCATTAACGACAACGCGGAAAAAGCGTTGTTGTTTAACTTTTTTCTTGTAGTGTAGGAGTACAAGAAACATCGAACTTGATGTGGATATATATATATATATATATATCGGAGGAGGAAAATGAAGAAGTTGATCTTGAGTCCGATGATGAGAGGATGTTGATGGTGCATGTGTAGATGATTTAGAAGATTAGTTATGTTGAATTTAATATTTGTTGGCTTGTTGTCATGTTAAGTTGAAATTTTAGATTTTTTTTTGTATAAGTAACAATATTAATTTATAGTATTAATATGGTGATAAATTTTTATTACTTATCTTGTTAGTTGCATTTATATATTTATTTGTACCTAATATAAATTGTATTGTATTGGATGAAACTTATTTATGCATAAAAAAGTTCAACCGCCTAGGCACCGTTTAGGCGGTATGCGGTCAGTCATTGCCCCGCCGCCACCTATCACCATTTACAACCTTGCTAGTTTTGCATTTACTAATTGACCCTTATCGTTGGCCTTCTGCCATGGAGGAGCAGGCGGAGAAGTTGAGGTTCGCCGGCGTTGGGCTGACTTTCTCCTTGAATGGCTTGCACAAGTAGAGACTACGATTATCCTCTAGCCAATTGGTCGCCCGTAGAGTCTAAGGTCTGATCTTTCTAGGCCTCAAGCTCAATGGCACTCAAATTTAGATTCTTTCCATTCCCCACTAGATACTGCAGCAAGAGTTTGTCTCTCTTTCTTCTCGCCGATTCTATAGCGAAGAGGCGAAGTTGGATGCAGCCACGGAGAGGAAGATGGGAGGCTGGTTCCTTGATTTTGTGTCCGCCGAGTTTGATCTTGTTGATTGTGTGACTGGTTTTTGAAACTGGATTAGTTTCTGAGAGCAATCCTTTTTTGTCTTTGATGGATTCCCATGTACAGACAAACTCCTCTTGAGTTACTCAAGAAAGAGTGGCGTTGATTGATCGCTTATGTTGGAATCGATTGCCCGATTCTCTCTCCCAAAACGCTTTCTTTAGTACGGTAAAATTGCAAATGTAGCCTTTCAATATGATTTTGCTTGACATTGTCCATTTTGTTTCTTGACGAACTAGTCTAGGTTTCTTTGCCTAAACCATTAATCTTCTATTGGATCCTGCAAAACCTCCTGGTGCTAAGGAAGCACATCGGCATGGTGGGACAAGAGCCGACGGTGTTCGCTGCGAGCATTCGCAAGAACATCAACTACGGGAGCGACGATGAAAAGGCACCAACGGAGATCGAGGCGGTGGCGTGGGGGATCATCCGACAGCGTAGGTAGAGGGGCTCCAACATGGGATGGCCAGGGAGCTCATTCGACAGTGGAGGCAGAGGGAGCGTAGGTGGGGGGAGGCGCCCGGGGGAGATGCTAGGTTTGTGGAGGGCAATTTTGGGGAAAAAATTGATAACCTTGGAATCCTAAAAAATCTTAGGGAGCGATTGGTTGTTCTTTTTCTATTTCCATTTTATGAGAAAACAGGGTTTTCTAGAAAACTTTGTTTGGTTTGCTCTTTCCACGTTTGTTTTTTAGAAAAGGAGCTATTATTTTATGGGAAATTAGAGAATATCTAAAAGTCATTTGTGATTTTTTAGAAAATGAAAATAGAAATCAAACACTCTTAGGCTCGTTTGTAACATTTTTTTCCATTTTCATTTTCAATAGAAAATGTGGTTTTCCAAAAAACGTCTTTAGTTTGTATTTTCTAGACTTATTTTTCAGAAAAAGATACAGTGTTTTCTGGAAAACTAGAGAACTAAATAAAGTCATTTTTAGGAAAATGAGAAAATGCGATTTTTCAGAAAATCAAAATAGAAAATGGTGCAAATCAAACACTCCCTTGTGCTTCCAAAATTTTTTGATTCCAGATTGTATTCCCAAATTGCTGACGTGGTGGGAGTCGCTCATTATCTAGAATTGCTCATTACCTAAACTAAACAAGGTGTTTGTTGATAACCTACCAACGTTATCAACGATAAACCCTAACCAAACATGTCCTTAGAGGTTTTGTATATAATTCATTATTATATGAAACCTTGCAAGGAAGTCAGTTGCTTGTATGGTTGCTTCTGTTGCAATTTACTGAACTCTTATGCTAAGCAAGTAGATGCTTGAAACAAGCAATTATCATCTGAGTAATAAATTAACCAATTCTTATCTAATCATTGTTGGTGGAACATGACGATTGCTTAACTCACTCCTCTGTTCTATTAGCCAAGTCTCATTGGATGGAGAGAAACTGATAGTAGCATGCTGACGTGATGAGAGAGAATTATTTACTACATATTTGTGTTTCATTTGCAGTAGCAGACTTGATACTTGTACTCTTATAAGTGTATGCTCAATCTATTTTATTCTTGAATTGTACTCGCTGAATATTGAATTTCTGCTGTATTATCTGGTGTTCAACTAATTGCATTAGTGTGCCAAAACATCCTTTTCCTGCCCCCTGGCACATGCAGTGAGAATTATCAGAGTCTATGTTTTCTTCTCCATGGATAATTGGAACTTTCATAGAGGATGATCCACATATGGTGCAAAATGATGTGATATTAATTAAAATGTTCATGTATAGCAGATGCTTCCGAGGGGTCGTATCCAGCGCTATGCTCCTGGCCGCAATATTCCTGATGGTCCAATGCCTGGTGTTATTGGAGGTATGATCTCTCCATACGACATGGGAGGTTTGGGTATGCGAGATGTTCCCATTCCACAGCCCATTCCAATCGGGGCATTGGCTTCAGCACTTGCTAATGCAACTCCAGAGCAGCAAAGAATGGTATTTATCTCTTTATTCATGTGCACCTCCTTTAATTTTTTTTTTTTATCTATTTCTTTTCATTTGCTGTTGAACTGCCATGCCTGGTGTTAGAAGTGTATATTATGGAATTCCTTGACATATTACGGCCAATCCATTCACTTTAGTTTTCTTTGTCTAATTAACATCTGAACCAAGCTCTGTTAAAATCATGACACACAGATAACATTGGGTTTGTTATAAATTTTAACAGACTAACAGTAATGCACAAGTATATTAGTAAATCTACATTTTTGGAGGTTAACTATCAAAACATCTTGGTCAACATGTAGCCCTCTGTTTTTGTTCTGCCACGTGGCTTTACAGTCTATGATCCATTACTTGTAGATGCTTGGTGAGAATCTCTACCCACTTGTGGAGCAATACGAGCATGATCATGCTGCCAAAGTTACAGGAATGCTGTTGGAGATGGACCAAACTGAAGTGCTCCATCTGCTGGAATCGCCAGATGCGCTGAAAGAAAAAGTTGGTGAGGCAATGGAAGTCCTGAGAAATGTCCAGCAGCAGCAGGTGGTGACTGCTCCGACCGATCAGTTATCAGCGCTGTCGTTGAGCGATGGCCTTGTTCCTTGATGCAAAGCCAACGTTTCACTTTTCTCCATTTGGTTGCCATTGTGGAAGACTGAAACTTGTGAGACTATTTGGGTTTTCTTACGATTGAGACAATGTATCGTGGGATTGGTTTGCGAACTACTGTTGAAGTGGTCTGCTTGTGTTGGTTGATGGAATGTGCTTTGTCTGGCGAACCTTTTCAACACTAGTATTCTCTTCTCTTGATCTCTTATGTACTTAGTGGTCTTCTTTCTTTAATCTCATAGTATAGTATAGTATAGTTGAATGTTGATGGATTGAAGAAGTAACTTGCGGATGCATTCTCAATATTATTTTAGATATCGTAGGTAGGTAAATTAACGTGAGAGCTAGTGCAGGAAATCATCAGATACTTGCGTAATTAAGTTTATAGATTTTATTTACTTTCAAAAGATAATTACAAGTACGTCATTCATTCGACTGACTACAAAGAAAGATAAATGCAACATCGATCGATCATTGGACTGAAGGGAGCTCCTACTCTATATCATCAGGCAAGCTATCAAAAAATGCCACCGTACCCTCGATGTCGAAAGCCATATCGAGTTCCAAGTCGAAGGGATCGAACTCCAGAGAGGGATACGAGCTGGTGTCCGGAGATAGAGCTGGAGCAAGAGCAGGAACCGGATTTGGAGCTGGAACCAGTGCCGGATCAGGAGCTGGAGCTGGTGCCGGAGCAGGAGCTCGAGCAGTAGGAACCGGATCTGGAGTCGGTGCCGTAGCAGGAACCGGAGCTGGAGCCGGAGCCGGAGCCGGTGCCGGAGCAGGAGCTCGAGCAAGAGTAGGAACCGGATCTGGAGTCGGTGCCGTAGCTGGAGCAGGAGCCCAATCTGGAGCAAGGGCAGGAACCGGATCTGGAGTCGGTGCCGTAGCTGGAGCAGGAGCCCAATCTGGAGCAAGAGCAGGAACCGAATCTGGAGCTGGAGTCGGTGCCGGAGCAGGAGCCGGTACCGAATCTAAGAGTTCCATTATCTCATTCTCCTCGAAGTCCATATCCTCCAGATTAATATCGAACTCCAAATCTGGAAGCGCTGGTACAGGAGCCTGCAGATCGGGAGCCGGTGCTACAGTCGGACTAGAATGTATGAGTGGAAGAACAGAATGTGGAATGCGGATGCCCATTCTCTGCATGCTCTCGGCGTAACTCAGCATCACTGTCCTTTGAGTAGAAGAGACGATCTCCGGTAGAAGAATACTAATAGTGTATGGATAAGCGGCCGGCAGAAGAGGAATATTAATATTGTCCTGTGAGTACTGTGAGCATGGATAAGCGGCCGGCAGAGGAATATTATTGTCCTGTGAGTACTGTGAGCATGATGAATAATGTTGCGGCAGATGAGCGGGGTCGAGGGGAACATTAACGCGCTGAGCTGGTTTCTTCTTCTTCATGCAGTTCCAAAAATTTTTAATCTCGTTATCGGTGCGACCAGGCAACTGCAAAAAATGTATACCAGTTAATTAGTTTGCACTCAGATTAATTGTAAAGTGAAAATGAATAGGACACGCATTAATTAATTTGGATTGTGGACTTATTCCGTACGTGTGTCGCGATCTTAGACCATTTATTTCCCATATTCGCTTGGAGTTGAACGATTAGCTGTTCTTCTTCGGGTGTAATCGGACCTTTCTTGAGATTAGGTTTCAGATGATCGAGCCATCGCAATCGACAGCTTTTACCGGAACGATCGAGTCCGGTGGCTTTGGCGATGGAATTCCAATCCCGCTCACCGTGTTCCTTGACGTACCGGAACAGAACTGCATCTTCTGCCTCCGTCCACCGGCGCTTTTTATCCATAGGAATTAATTGCTACCTAAACGTGAGAACAAATAAATGAAAATGACTGCGAGAAATAAAAAACGACGAGGATATAAGATCGCCGCAGACAGGTCAGGACATCGAGACGCGCATACCTAGCGAAGAAGATCGCCGTAATAGAGATGCCGATGCGCGGAGAAGGAACGGGAGCGGCGAATAAAAAGCGGCGCAGCGAGTGAGTTTTTATATGCTTGGAGATTACGGCGCTCTTTTATTTCCGCCAAAATTAGATTGTTTTTTTTTATAAACATAAGTTAGTGATTGGCAGTGACCGGTGAGTATGAGTAGGATATTTTTTTAATAAATATATTATTGAAATTTATATAAAATTAATTATATTTATTTTGAATAATTATTTTATATATTTTTAAAATAAATTCTTATTATTAATATCTCTGATAAAATAATTAAGTTTTTATTTTTTTAAATCTAGTTAAATATTAATAAAAAATTTAAACAAATTTATAAAAAATTATTAATCTTCTTTTATATTGTCATTAAAATTAGAGCGGTAAATGAATCAAGCCGCTCGTGAACTATTCGGAGCTCGATTCGATAGAAGTTCGTTCGAGCTTGTTTAATAAAGCTCGTTAATATTAACGAACCGGTCGGGTAGGTTATATGTGTCGTTTGCTCGACTGATCAGGCTATGAGTCAGTCGGACAAAGACGGTCGGGCTCGTTAGGTGTTAACCTAACTTGAAGGCTCGGAGTTCGAGGTTGTTTAGGTTGAAGCCGGTTGGCAGTATCCGGTTGGGCATCGCCGATCGGGAGGGTTCAGTCGGGCAGGCATAGAAGCACGTGCCAGGTTCTTTCGAAAAGGAGAGATGCCAAATGTGTAGTGGTGTTCCCGGTCGAGCCCTCCCGATAGGGAATGCCCGGTCGGGCCCTCCCGGTTGGGCACATCCGGTCGGAAACTCCCCAGCCAGACGACTCGATCGCTAACCATTCATCCCGTTCTAAGAAATGACTTACACAAGTCGGTTGTCCGGTCGGGCTCGGCCAGTCGGACCTGCCCCGGTCAATGGGTTGGATCAATACGTGCCGAGGATGGTCGGGTCATCGCGGTAGTGGGTCCGTTCCAAAGACATGAATGGTCGAGAGGCCTAACTTACCCAACCGACTATCTTCACTTGGTCGGTCAGGCTTAGGTATGCCCGTAGTTGCCCGACAAGACGAGCCCAAGCGATTGAGCGAACACATGACCTAAATGGGTTAGCTATTATCAAGATCCCAATAACAATAAGATCTCCCAAATCTTCTCGTTATAAGGAAAAGACATCTGTCATAATCATGACCTGGCAGGGGATCAGACATTCATGGGGATCGCAATGACACCTTGGATTGACATTTAGGCAGCTGCAACAGACTCACATGGCAATAAGGCTATCCAAAGATCAGTCTGTCAGCTGATCAGTTTTTAATGAGACAAGACAAATTTGACAAGACAGGAGCATCCTCCTCCCCTATATAAAGCCCCTTGGTGCTTCAGAGAAGGGGTTCCGTTTATTGGAATTTTTTTGCTCCACCCTTTGTGTTCCTGTTTTAGTCCGACCCCGACTCAATCTAGTCCTATTAGCTTTTGAGCTCGACCCCAACTCACACGTTGTCGCAACTCGAGTCATCTTGATCCGACCCAATCATTTAAGCAAGAGTCTTTTCGCTTGTCGATAGGATAACTAAAGAAATGGGTTCTAGTGGACTTAATAAAAAAAATTACATGAACTAGAGCCCATGACACTCTTATCAAAATTCGTCCCTGCTCCCAGCGAAGAAGATAGGAGAGATGTCGAAAAACGGCAGAAGCGTGGAGAAGAAATGATGGCAGGGCAGTGAAGGAACGGCGGCGCGCGAACAACGAACGACAACTACACATAGCGTGGGACTGATGAGAGTTTTTTTTTATAAAAAAATTAGTCGGGAGGTGTTGGCGATAAGTAATTCAGAAGTCTAATATCTCAAAAATAAATTATGAATATCTGAAATGATAACAAATTGTCTTGCTACAATTGACCGTGGCTGGTCAGGACATTGGCGAAGTGATGAATTCGATGCATTAAGATTAAAATTTAAAAAATAAAAGAAGATTAATAAATATTTAAAAAATCTCTTTTTTATATTTTAATATCTAATTAGAAGAAAAAAATAAACAAATTTAATAAAAAAATAAAGATAAAATAAAGCAAAATTTTAATTATTTTATTAAACATTTTTATTGATAATTTTAAATTTACATTAAATTAATATTGTTTTTTAATGACTTTTTAATTTATTTATATATTTTATTTAAAAAATGTATTAAAAATAGAGATATAAAAAATAAACAGTATTTTTTTAAAATTTTAATTTTTATTAATTTTATTTGTATTTTACGTTTTTTAATAAAATTATAAAATAAAAAATATAGATAAATGTAGAAGATCAAAAAGCCCTCGATAAAATGCAGTTGATTTCATATAGAATTTTCTGATTTTTTTTCCTTTTTCAATTTTCTGTTAAATAATTAGATTCTTAAAATTTTATAAAATAAATAAACTTATAGTGTTACACTGATGACGCAGTCAATTAAATTTTCATCAACAAGTGAAAGTGAAAGAAAGTACATCGATTTAAAAAATGTAAAAAAAAATCCACCTTACGATCCGATCTAATCCAATCCGAATCGATCAGAAAAAATTAAGCTAGGATTGAGATTTTCGAGTTTAGGTTGGACAATTTTTGGATTGAAAATTTTGTAATCGGATTCAGATTCGGTTTTTAATTGACCCAAATTTAAAATTTAATGGGGATTTAAGTTAAATTAAATTTTATTTTAAAATTTAAGATATTTTTATATATATTAATAATAATTTAGTAAGATGATATGGAGTTGAGATACAAGTGAAAAAATTATAAAAAATAGTTTAAAAATTATTTTGAATCGGATTATTTGGGTCGGGTTTGGATTTCGAGATTTTGGACTAAATTTGGATTGGGGTTAATTTTTTTTTTTAAAAAATATCAATTCGATTAGAATTTTTAAAAAATAAATTTAATAAAAAAATAAGACAGCGCCGGTCAACCTTTTGATTTTTTTTTAAAAAATTATATAATAAACTTTATAATTCTATTAGGCCAAGAGTTAGATAACTTTCCTATGATAGAAATTAACATGACCAATATGTAAGTAATAATATTTTCTCGGGATTTGATATATGTTTCGGAAACGAACGACGGGATGGTGAATCATCAAAGTGGAGCCCATGGTGAGGATGACAGGGAGAGGATGTCCACATCTGTGAGATTAACACGAGCGTTAAAGGGATACACCGGAAGATTTTCCGGAGACGCTCAAGTCAGAACTCTCCCTTTCTCGGAGGACAACGAGGAATCAAATTGCTATCATTCTGGAAAGTTTACCCTTTTTACCTCGGTGTCGATGTATCTTATATACCTGATGTCTTTATCACACGTGTCCCCACATTCTCCTCCACGTTCCTTAATTTTCTATTACTTGATAGTTATTCTCCTTTGTAACGGTCACTGCGATTATTAAAGCCTTAATTATCGTGCGTTGCGAACAATAATTACCCGATGATTTTTCGATTTTGGAGGAGGAACGGGTACTTGAAGTCTGACTTGCTGATCCCTACATTCATCTATGGGCTCCACACTCCCAAGCTGACCTCAGGGCCTTCATCCGTTCTCCCGAAATAGTTTCAAGAGCCCGATTCCCAGTCTGACCTTGGGGCTTTCTTCCATTCTCTCGAGATAGTCTCGAGAACCCGATTCTCGATCTGACCTCAGGGCATTGGTTCGGCGGACCTTGCCACGTAGCATTCTCATGTCACATCTTTATTTCAGGTTGCTCATCCCTATCAATATAGCTCGTAATTATATAATTAATTGTTTTAATAGATTTTGGAGTAAATTTTAATTTTTCTTTTCAAAGTAATTTGTAGATGTAGGTTAGGTCGATTTTCGACGAAGTTGAAAAAAAAAACAATTTCCTAATTTACTTTTTTATAAAACCACTGTCAAACCAAACATATGAGACGTTTTAGGTCATATGATATAGTGGAAGGGTTATTAATTTTCATCTCATATGTCCATGGTTCAATTCTTAATTATGATATATTTTACATGAATTTTTTCTTCATATGTGACGCGAACTCTGGGAGATTGGGTTCTGGACTGTCTACTATGAACACTTTTCAATTTACCTTGACGGTTAGTGGAAAACTTTCGTTAAACCGAATCGATCATTCAAAATTAAAAAGATTAAGAAGATCTTAATCGATTGACCAATCGAGAAGATCTTAATGGATTTCCTAATCGATTCAGCATATTTCTGTGCTCTCGCGTAACACAGCCTTAATCGACTCCCTAATCGATCAAACACTTTATTGTGCACTTCACGACATTGCTTTAATCAATCACTCAATCGATTAAGAGCATTCTTAATCAACCACTTGATCGATTAAGGTTGGTTCTGTTTTCGAGACAAAAACCCACCAATCGATCATGGTGTTGCCTTTAATTGATCACCGAATCGAGTATGAGTCATTCTGTTTCTTGCGAGAAATAGTGCTCCAATTGATCACCTGATCGATTGGAATGGGTCAATCATTTTTTAAATTGATAGCCCATGGACTAACGTGCCTAAACCAAGTCTAGGATTCTCTTTGCCCAACCTTCGGTCAACCATGACCTATTAGGACTTTTTGCTGCCTAGTTTCAAACTAGAACTTCTCTCGTGCCAAGTATTTAGCTCCCAGCTAACTCATCTGGGACTTCACCTAGTTCCCAACTAGGTATATCTAGTCCTACTAAGACTTCACCTTACTTAACCGCAGTTAGTTCTAGTCTCTCGGTAGACTTCCATCTTGCCAACGTGTGATTTCCTAGATTTACTTGGACTTAACCTAGTTCTCAACTATGACTAATCCCACTAGGACTTCACCTTGCCTAACCGCAGTTAGGTCTAGTCTTTTGGTAGATATCCACATTGCCAACGTGCGATCTCTTAGATCCACTTGGACTTCACCTAGTTCTCAACTAGATTTGCCTAGTCTCACTAAGACTTCACCATGTTTAACCGCAGTTAGGCCTTCACTAGTCAAGTCTCCAGTAAACCTTGACTCACTTGACGTGTTTCACACAACGCCCAAACATCATTGTCAAACATTGAAACTCAAGTTCACCTGAGCTTAATCAATTGGTCAACCTTGACCTAAAGAAGATTGCACTAATAGCCGCATCCATCTATAATGAAACAATAAAGTAATTTTATAAAAATAATATAAAAAGATCTAAAAAATATCATGTGATGTACCATTATATTGGAATTCAATATATCAATTGTTGCAAGATTCACTTCAGTATAGAGAATTATTATGTTCCGTGTTTGCATAAAATATTAATAATGCTAATATAATTTTATTTTCATAAGAAAGAAATATTTATAGTAGTATTTCTAAAATTTTAAAAATATTTAATGATACAAATGAATAACTTTTCAATTTTTATTATATTATTTCGATTTAGTTTTAGTAAATTTGTGTAATATAGTATTAATTTTAAATGAAAATAGTATATTATATTATTTCGATTTAGTTTTAGTAAATTTGTGTAATATAGTATTAATTTTAAATGAAAATAGTAATAATGAATTTCTATTAGCAATGTAAAGGAAATGCTAAAATATTTTTTCTTGTACCTGAAATTTATTTAGTTGTATTTACTATAAACCTTAGATATAAATTAGAAGTTTTACTAGAAATATTAGATTTGATACTTTAATTTCATTTAAAGATTCTTCTTCTACTCCGATCCTAATATTATTATATATAATATTTATAAAGAATATAACCTAAATTGTGGAATATAATATAATATTTTTGAAACACAAAATACTAGTAGTAATAATTTAAAACTTAGAAAAGTAAAAAATTTATTAAAAGAATAGACGAAACATCAATAATGATCCTCAAGATCCACATAGGAACTTGAGAATTATTTTACGTTTTTTTAATTTTAACGAAGCAGATAATTAATGAAATATATTTTAATGTCCTAAAGTGTTAGTCACAAAAGACTCAAAGCTTTCTCGTTTTCTTAATAATCACCCAAAAAATTTTAGCTTATCCAATATTAGCCGTTGTTGTGGAACAGACGTTTAATGTTAACGATAACATATTGGATGAATGACGATCCACTTTGTCTCCCGACACGTTGGAAGCTAAAGCATTACTTGACGATTGGACCAGAGTCAAAAAAAAAAAATCCAAAGAATATAATTTTCAGATGACAAAGTCGAAAAATTTGATACTGAAAGAATAAATACTACGGGAACGGAAAATGAAAGTAAGTAACGACGTCACTTCTAAGGTAAAAGGGTAAAGGTCAAAGGTAAGAGATTATGTGAATTTGATTATCCTATACCCTAAGGAAATGCGAATGTAACTTAAATCAGTGCAAGTCATTTTTTTAATGAATTTATAATTTTTATTTTATTTAACATAATAATCCTGAACCATGATGAACAGTGCACAATTCGTGAACCGTGACGAACCATAAATCGTAACCGTTTTGAATGATTAAAGTTAAGGATTAACCCCAAAGAACCGTTGAACCAGTGATTCCGAACCATCGAACTGTCGGTTCCGAGCCGTGATCAGGTCTACCTGTCATCCATGAACTGATTTTTTTTAAAAAAAATCTAATTGTAGCAGAAAAAGAGGATAGTAATATCCAATTTTTACAGATATAAAAACTTTGCAAAAAATTAAATGGACGCATCTCTTTTAACGATTCGTTCAATAAGCGACCTATATTGATTTATTATTAAAAGAGCGTTCCAACTCCTATACATTCACTATACGCTCCAGTAGAATATCCATGTATCGTCTCTCTCTCTTTGATATATGCATGCATCTAACACATGGACTCTCACCTAAATTTGGATTCAGAGTTGCATTGTAACAATTATGTCATTGTAGCAGGTATGCAACTATAACTGCTACAACTATAAATCTACAATAGTCATAATAGTAGTAACTACAAAATTATACTTGCTACAATTATAATAATCATAGTTGTAGCAGCTACGCAATTATAACTACTATAATTAAAATAATTTAGTTGCTTCAACTACAATAGTTATAGTTGTAGCACTTATGTAACCGTATTAAAACATGAAAAAAAGAATACTAAATTCTTTCGTAACCCTAAAGAAAGGTTTTTTTTTTAATCTAAGATTGTTATATACCTAGAAATTAATTCGATGTGTATATTTTTGAGTTCGTGTTTCTAATAAACTAATCCGAGTCTAGGTTGAGAAACTAATCTGATGAGTGTATCTTTGAGTTCGTTTTTAATAAAATAATTTGATTTCGACTTGAGAAACTAATTTGATATGTGCATCTTTGAGTCCGTTAATGATAAACTAATTCGAATTTAGGTTGAAAACTAATATAATGTATACATCTTTGATTTCGTTTCTAATAAACTAATCTGATTTCGAGTCAAGAAACAATCTGATGTATGCATATTTGAATTTGTTTCTGATAAATTAATCCAAATCTTTGTCAAGAAACTAATATGGTGTATGCATATTTGTGTTCTTTTCTAATAAATAAATCAAAATTACTAAAAATAGTATAAAAATTATTCTAAGCATTTGAAAATACTAAATGAAATTTATTTTCTATCTGAAATTTGATATAGTAACAAATGTAAATTTTTGAATGAATTTTAATTTTAAAAAATATATCTCACTTTAATATCCGAATTAAAAGGTACAATATTCAAAAATTTACTCTTTCATTCCCATATCATTAACTAACTATTCTCAACACTATAATTCCATGCACCGATTAAACCCTTAAACGGATAACTAAAGAATCTAAACTTCAAATCTTAATTGCGGCTCATTACAAAAATTTTCCCTAAAGCGAACTTAAGAAAGATGAATTTTAAGTTTATAAAAATAACAAGACAGCATCGTTGGACATTTTGAATTTTTTTCTTAAAAATATATAATAATTTTTTAATTCCATTTTGCCTTAGAATGATATCAGTCATCAATGACAGAAGTAAAACGCCGAAAGCAACTCATGACCCAATATGTAAGAATTAATCACTGGCTAGGATGTTTAATGCAGAATCAAACTGCCAGACCAATTGATCAATGCTTGAATAAATATCAAAATTGCAACTCAAAAATTCTTGCAAAAATTTCTGAAACAATCAAGTAGAGCTCTGTAACATAAATCTTTTCTCCATCTCATGCAGCTACAAAAGCCTTCTTGCCACCACCATTGGTAGATCCAGCAGGAATGACTTTCAATACATTGAACCTCACTGTCTTGGACAAAGGCCTGAACAAGAGGATGAAATTGTCAGGATCAAACTTGACATTAAATGTAATGAACATGTATCTAGTTGACAAAAGATTAAAACGTGGTGAAGAAACAACACATCCTAAAATATTTATCCCCCAGGATAGGTGATGATCACATTAACTCAGCTTTAAAAGAGCTCTAATAACTAGCCTGCATTCCAGAAAAGGGAAGTAGAATTGACCTGCACTGCCCGATAATAACATGGTCGCCCTCCTTAACTCGGAAACAAGGAGAAATATGTGCTGGGATGTTGGAATGCCTCTTTTCATACCTTGTAAATGAAAATTGCAAGTCAAGTTCACATTCTATCAGATGGAATCAATGGCAAAACAGTGATTTACCTTTGATATTTCTTCACGTAGTGAAGATAGTTTCTCCTGACAATAATGGTTCTGTTCATTTTGGCACTGTGGCATGTGCCAGCCAAAATGCGGCCTCTAATTGACACAGTACCAGTGAATGGGCATTTCTTATCAATATAAGTTCCTGCAACAAAGTAAAAACATAGTTGCTTCATATCAATACCAAAGTGATTACTTGTATCAGGAAGGGTCATTGAGGAAGAACAAACATGAACTGATAGCCCCTAATTTCTGTACAATTAAACAAGCTAACATATAAGCGACTGTATACTAGTGAACTTTTTGTCCTTGGAAATGGAACATAGTATGATATACTCTGAAAAGTTGTAATTTATTGAATTGTGAGTATAACATACTAAAAGGAAAAGCTACATGTTATATATGCACACACCTTGCACAAAGATTTTTTTAAAAAAAAAATCTAAGTGATATTAAACTTCGTCAAAATTTAGCATGTAACAACAAAAACATTAGTTTCCATAAATCAAAGATCATTTGTTTGCATATCATTTTCCAAATAACCATTTGCCTATAATAAAAAACACCAGCTCATATATCTCTCAGCAGTTAAAATTTTGAGCAAATTCATAATTTCTGGATTTCTTCCGTTAAGAAGTGACAATCTAGGTCATTTTGATACCACTGCACCTATTTGTAGAATGTAAAGTTTCAGGATAAATGTTAAATTCAAAATGCTTTATGGAATCAAATGAGCACAACAAAACAATATAACAAATAGTATGAATCATAGCTCTCACCTTCAATGGCTTCTCTCGGTGTCTTGAAACCTAGGCCAATGTTCTTCCAAAATCTATTGCCACCCTTACCTGGCTTCTTCCCCTTTCCTGATTTCTTCGAGCTGCATTATAGACTACATTAAACTCCGCCTGTGACGACCTAGTCATGGCCGGTCCCAAGCCCGGATAAAGGAGGAGGGTTGCGTTAGGTTGCCAGCCAGCGTAAAAAAAAACTATGGCAAATACTCAATGAATGGATCCATTAAAGTATTATGCTAATGCTAGGATGTTCCCCGGAAGGAACGCGTTGCAGGGTCCGACTGTAACGTCTCGGCAAGGACCGCTACATCTCCAGAACCCGGGTGTAGTGCTAAATATGCAAGGGTTCGCGTTGCAGGGTCCGACTGTAACGTCTCGGCAAGGACCGCTACATCTCCATGAGAACTTGGGTGTAGTGTTAAATAGGCAAGAGTTCTCACACCATAGGTGGACTAAGAATAAACATTATAAGAAAAGTAATAGTCTCAGATTTGGAACATGGAATATAGGAACTCTCACTGGTAAAACAATGGAGGTAGTAGATACAATGATTAGGAGAAAAATTAGTATTTTGTGTGTGCAAGAGACAAAATGGGTAGGTGAGAAGGCAAAAATGATAGAGAACTCGGGTTTTAAGTTATGGTATACAGGAAAGAGTAAAACAAGAAATGGAGTGGGTATTTTTGTAGATAGTTCTTTAAAAGATGAAGTTGTTGGTGTAGTTAGAAAGGGGGATAGAATTATAGCTCTCAAGATAGTAGTGGCGAAAGAAGTTGTGAACGTAATTAGCATATATGCACCTCAAGTAGGATTAGATGAAGAAACTAAATCAAGATTTTGGAGCGATTTAGATGAGGTATTACAAAACATTCCGCCAAATGAAATGATTTTAATAGGAGGCGATCTAAATGGACATGTCGGAGCGAAAAATGAAGAATATGAGAGAGTACATGGGGGTTATGGGTTTGGAACAAGAAATGAAGAAGGAAAAACTATATTGGATTTTGCGATAGCATATGACCTTATACTAGCTAATACATTTTTTAAGAAAAAAGAAGAACACTTGATCACATTCAAAAGTGGGAATAATAAATCACAAATTGATTATTTTATGGTTAGGAAGAGAGATAGGAAGATTTGTAAAGATTGTAAGGTTATCCCTGGAGAAAGCTTAACTACCCAACATAGATTAGTAGTGTTAGATATACGCCTTAGTTATAATATCAATAGAGGAAAAATATACACGACTCCTAGAATTAAGTGGTGGAAGTTAAAGGATGGGAAGCAAAACATATTGAAGGAGAAGGTAGGAATACAAGCATTAGATGAAATATATAGCGACTCTAATACGACATGGGATAAGATGGTATCAAAGTTGAAAATAGTAGCTAAGGATGTACTCGGTGAGTCAAAGGGGCATGCACCACCAAGGAAGGAATCTTGGTGGTGGAATGAGAAAGTACAAGAGAAAGTGAAAGAAAAACGAATAGCTTATAAGGAATTATATATTTGTAAGAACGAGGAAAACTTAAAAAAATATACAATAGCCAAGAAAGAGGCTAAGAAAGCAGTGAATGAAGTAAAAAATAAAACTTTTGAACGATTATATCAAAATTTAGATACAAAAGAAGGGGAAAGAGACATTTATAAAATAGCTAAAGCAAGAGAAAGGAAAACAAGAGACCTTAGTCAAATAAGATGTATTAAAGATGAATGCGATAGAGTACTAGTAAATGATAGCGAAATAAAAGAGCGGTGGAAGATTTACTTTCATCAACTTTTTAATGAAAGTTTAGGGGACCAACTTGACTTAGGCAATTTAAGTATTTCAAATGAGTATAGAAATTTTAATTTTCATCGGAGAATTCAAACTTCAGAAGTAGAACAAGCTTTGAAAGGGATGCAAAATGGAAAGGCCGTGGGACCGGATGATATCCCAATAGAGGTATGGAAATGTTTAGGGAAAAAAGGTATTGAATGGCTTACAAAATTATTTAATTTAATATTGAAAACAAAAAAAATGCCTAATCAATGGAGGGTAAGTAGTCTAGTTCCCTTATATAAGAACAAAGGAGACATACAAAATTGTGCAAACTATAGGGGTATTAAATTAATGAGTCATACCATGAAGCTTTGGGAAAGAGTAATAGAAAAAAGATTGAGGAAGGAGACCACGGTAACCGAAAATCAATTTGGGTTCATGCCTGGAAGGTCGACAATAGAAGCTATACATCTTCTTAGGCAATTAATTGAAAAATATCGGGAGCAAAAGAAAGATCTACACATGGTATTTATTGATTTAGAAAAAGCTTATGATAGGGTACCAAGAGAAATTATATGGAGAATTCTAGAAAAGAGAGGCGTTAGCGTAACATATATTGACCTAATTAAAGATATGTATGAAGATGTAACGACTAGAGTGAAGACTTCAGGTGGATTGACTGAAGCATTTCCAATAAGGATAGGGTTACATCAAGGATCAGCTTTAAGTCCCTATCTTTTTACACTAATCATGGATGAACTCACTAGGCACATTCAAGATACAGTGCCATGGTGCATGTTGTTTGCAGATGATATTGTTTTGATAGATGAGACACGTGAAGGAGTAAATGCTAAACTAGAATCTTGGCGGGAAACTCTAGAAATGAAAGGTTTTAGGCTTAGTAGAGTAAAGACTGAATATATGGAATTTAAGTTTAGCAATGCTAGACGTAGTGAAACAATTGTTAAGATAGGAGATGATGAGCTGTCTAAAATCGAGAACTTTAAGTATTTAGGATCGTTCTTGCAAAGTGATGGAGGAATTGAGAGAGATGTCTTACATAGAATACAAGCAGGATGGTTGAAATGGAGATTAGCATCGGGTGTCTTATGTGATCGTAAAGTACCTCTAAAACTTAAAGGGAAGTTCTACAAAACGGCAGTTAGACCTGCTATGTTATATGGTGCTGAATGTTGGGCTATGACTCGAGCACATGAGCAAAAGATGAAAGTTGCAGAGATGAGGATGTTAAGGTGGATGTGTGGACATACGAGGATGGATAGAATAAGGAATGAGAGTATTAGAGAGAAAGTCGGAGTTGCATCTATTGAAGAAAAACTTCGGGAGACACGTTTGAGATGGTACGGACATGTACTTAGAAGACCAATAAATGCCCCTGTTAGACGATGTGAAACTATGATAAATACGCACATTAAAAGAGGGAGAGGAAGACCAAAAAAGACTTGGTTGGCAACAATAAAACAAGATAAATTTTATTTAAATCTAGATGATGATATAGTAGGGGATAGAACTCAATGGCGTAAAAGGATCCATATAGCCGACCCCACCTAGTGGGATAAGGCTTTGTTGTTGTTGTTGTTGTTGTTGCATTATAGACTACATTAGTAACCCCAAACTGCAACAAAACAATTCACCACTTTACAAATTGATTATCTCACCTAAGAAACACTTTAGGCTGCTTAAGGAAGGCTTTTTCAGTCTGTTCAAGAAGCAAAGCGACAGTCAGCCAACAGAATATAATTCCTTACGAGTCTAGGGCAATATTCATTAAACTAAACCCCCCTAATTCCATGTTGACTATTAATCAAAACGGAAACCCCAGATATTTGATAGTTTGTAACTTTAGATAAAGCCTCAGATCCCAAATGAACAATTCTACGCAATCGAAAATACAATGCAAGGGAACTCAATTCCTAAGATCCACAAGGTTTGGCCAATTTGCATAAAACAAACATCAAGGGCTTCAAAACTCCAAACAAAATTGGACCTTGATACCATCACACCATGTAAGAAACTTCAAATTGTCTTAGGACAAGCTTGAGGTCTTCCAAGCGAAAATGACGACCAACAAGAAAAACACAGACGACCACCAAAAACAACTACGTAAAGCTTCAGAAAGAAAAGCAGACAAGTGGTTCCGACCTGCTCCGCCATGATGCCGGATGCCCGACGGACGAGGAGATCAAATGGAACGGGGATACGGTAGAACTGCCTCGGCGACTCCTATTGCAAACCCTAACAAGTTTATATATCGGCGTCGGACCTGTCGGTGGAAGGCGCAGGGATCAACGGTTAGGATTAGGGAACGATAAGACGGGTTGGGAGCGGAGAGTGATAAAAATTAACATGGAAAAAAAGATAAATAATAATGATTAAGAAATTAAGTGTGAAGAGTGATAAAAAAGTTAAACGCTCTGAAAATTAATATGAAAAAGATAAATTAATTTTTAAAATTAATATGAAAAAAATAAATGATTGGTTGAGAAATTGAGTGCGAAGAGTGGACACACATCTTATTTTTCTGATATAAAATAATATTTTCATGAATTTTTATAAAAAAAATCAATGAAAGAATCGGGCTCCTTTAACAGGCCTTTAAAAGGCCAGGCCATGGGCACGTTCGTCACGTGACGCTCACATGTATTCAGTCGGTTCGTTCATCTATTTGTTTATTGGCGTATGAGCGGAATCGTGATCTGCGCTGGAGCAGAGGAATGCCTGGATAACTGGATTCGCCTTCACCTTTCCTTTCTTCCGCCAAGCCGAAGCAGATCATGTCGTCCAAGCAAGATTGCTTCTTATCTTTTGCTTTCATCTTTTTCGATTTTTCTTGTAATCCTTCGATTCCGACTATCTCGTTTATCAAATTCAGGTGGGAAGTTGAAACTTCTCAAGCAGCCCAAGGTTGACAAGAAGGATTACGATAAGGTAATCGCGCACTGTTGGTGGTCCCGGCTTAGCTCACGTGTCGCTCGGTTTGCTAGCTTGGCATCACCTAAAGCTGAGTCGGACCCACCTCGTACGAGTAAACTGGTGCATTTGGCGGGATAAGGATCTCGAGGTTCACTCGGCCCGGAGCACCCGATTGAACGATTAGTAAGGCGTACTCCGACTCGAGTCTCAGAGTCGGACGCCGAGTGTCCAACCTCATCTGACACCCGAGACATCTGCTACCATAGTCCTTAGCACAAAGCCTCAACGGCCGGAGCCTGAACCGTCTGGTCACATCTCGCAGAGTATCAGTCGGCATTCTCTTGGCGGTTTAATCAGGCGACGCGAGACTAGATGAATGGATCACATCCGAGTGCTCCCTGACTCGGGGAGTCCCTCGCATCACTCGGAGATATTAATTGAGCGATCCGATTTCACTCGGGTCGGCCAGTCAGCGATCCACTCAGGATCTATCCTTTTCTCTTATCCGCTCCCTGATATTGTACTGGTGGCCGTGGTATGGGGTTGGCACAGGCCTTACCTCGTTAGGGCACACGTCGCGGATATCCCGCTGACTTCGTACTTCTCTGGCATACCCTGGCACCTCACACCACGCCACCCCTCGCTGTGTCTGACTGAGCGGCGCCGATCGGCGCCATCCTGTGAGTTGACAGTGCACATGCCACTGTCTCATTCGGGTACAGAAAGACGGTGGATGCAGACAAGAGCTCTTAGCTCCTTTGTTGATTTTTTGATTGAATTTCAAATATTTATGGTGTATGTGTTTAGTCCCACATTGCTAAGCCAAGATAGGTGGAATGCCTTATATATCAAACCATTCCTACCATGCTTAGATGGCTTAGGGGGACCTACACGCATGCGCGGGTTGAGCCCAAACCAGGTGGTTTCAGGGGGTCTGGGCCGGAAATCCATAAATCGGGCGCGACGCACGTGATTATCGCGCGCAGGGGGGGTGCAAATCCCCAGCCCGTGAGCCTCGCTTGCGGGCGGCCCGGTTTGGTTTTGCAGATTTCGGTTCGGTTTGATTCCTAAACCAATTTGGTTTGGTATTTCCTTTTTTTTGAGAAATTGCACCTTTACCAGCGGCGCTCGACGCGATTCTTCACGCGTCGCGACTCCTCAGAGAGAAGAGGCAAAGGTTTGCCTCTTCGGATCTATAAAAGGAGAAGGGGAAGAAGCAATTCATTCACTCACTGCTTCTTCTCTTCTGCTCCTTTCTCTCTGATCGAGAATCTCCTTTCTCTCTGAGCGATTCTCGATTCTTCCCTCTTTCGCCTTCTTCGGTTTTTGGTTCTTGAGACTTCGCCTAGTGCGATCTGAGGTTGTCTCCGAGGGCAGCGTTCGTCTTGGAGTCCACCTACGAACGCCGCGTGGTTGTCGGATCTTGGAGGAGTTTTGCCGGGAGCCTTTGCACCGTAGGGCGGCAATCAATTCTCTAAAGACAGTCGGCACGCCGACGCTTCAACCGGATAACTATTCTCTAACTCGGCTCTTTACTTATCAGATTCCTGCATATCTAAATTTATTGTCTACTTAAGTGTCTGCTTTATTATATTTTTTACAATTTTAGAGAAATGATTGTGCCTAAGTAGACATGTTAAATGCTAGAATGTCGAGGTCTGATGAGGCTAGCGCCAAACCCGAGAGGTTTTCCGGGCAAAACTTCAAACGTTGGCAACAACGAATGAAATTTTGGCTTACTACACTGGGGCTTTTCTCCGTTATAGAATCAGATCCTCCTTCACCTGATGAAGAAGAACCTGCCCGTAGTGCTTCCATCGAGAGGTTTAAACAGAGGGACTATCTCTGCCATGGGAGAATCCTGTCTGCCCTCTCAGACGCACTATTCGATATGTACTGCTCTACAACCTCGGCCAAAGAGTTATGGAAATCTTTGGATAAAAAATATAACTCCGAGGACTCTGGTTTAGAGAAGTACACCGTGGGGAAGTTCTTAAACTTCAAAATGGTTGAGGGTAAATCTGTCATTGAGCAGACCCATGAATTTCAAATTTTGATTCACGGTCTTGCTGAAGGAGATATGCCGATACCCGAGAAGCTTTAAGTCTTGTCTATCATCGAAAAGTTGCCTCCGAGTTGGAAAGATTTTGGCATGACACTTAAACACAGGAGAGGTAAAATCTCTCTTGAAGATTTAATGATTGCCTTAAATATCGAGGAAGAACATCGGAAGCAACATAAGGATGATGATAAGGGGATGCCTATGGATTTTGCTCCAAAGGCAAATGTGGTGGTCTCTTCTGACAAGACCAAATTAAAAAACCAAAAAATGAAGAATAAAATGAAACCCAAACCAAAGGTTCAGAAGAAGCATGGGACTAGGCCGTGCTGGGCTTGTGGACAAGTTGGACATTTTGCCAAATTCTATCCTGAGCGGAAGGACAAGAAGAAGAACCAAGGCAATGTACCCAACACCAAGGCACAGGTCAATGTTGTGACCAGCACCAGCAATGGGTTTGTTTCCTTTAACCCCGAACTAAATTTAATTTATCAACCCAATGAGTGGTTGGTTGATACAGGTGTTAATGTGCACTGTTGTGCTGATCGTTCTGCCTTCCTTACTTATCAGGTAATTGAAGGCACTTCCGTAACCATGGGAAATCATTCTGCAGCCAAAGTGTTAAGGATTGGACGAGTTGACTTGAGGTTTACCTCAGGGAAGGTCCTGTCACTGCATGAGGTGCATCATGTTCCAGCGGTCCGACGGAAATTGATTAGCGGGTTAAAATTAGTTCGTGAGCTAAACTTCAAATGTAATAAAGTTGTATTGTTACATTTAGGAATCTTTATTGGAAAGGGTTACCTTAATGAAGGTTTATTTAAACTCAATGTTGAAAATATGATTATTAATAAAATTAGTGAAATTGGTTATTCTTATAACATTGAGTCTTATGATGTGTGGCATGATAGATTAGGACATGTTAATTTTCAAACTATAAAAAGGATGATGAATCTTGACATGATTCCTAAGTATGCCATAAATGATAAGAAAAAATGTGAAGTTTGTGTGCAATATAAACAGCCCCGTAAACCCTTCAAATCAGTTGATAGAAATTTTAATATTTTAGAATTAATTCATACTGACTGTTGTGAGTTTAACGGTTTAATAACGAGAGACCATAAAAGGTATTTCATTACCTTCATTGATGATTACTCTCGTTATTGTTATGTTTATTTGCTGAAAACTAAAGATGAAGCTTTAGATAAATTTATGATCTTCAAATCTGAAGCTGAAAATCAAACAAACCAAACCATTAAGAGGATAAGGTCTGATAGGGGTGGAGAGTTCACCTCAAACCTGTTTCAAAAATTCTGTCAAGATTCAGGTATAATTCATGAGGTCACTGCTCCATATAGTCCTCAATCTAATGGTGTAGCAGAACGCAAAAATCGAACCCTTGAAGATATGATTAATTCCATGTTAGGAAGTTCTGGGTTACCTAACTTCTTGTGGGGGGAGGCTCTATACACTGCTTGTCATGTGTTAAATAGAGTACCTATGAAGTCAAGGGATAAAAGCTCATATGAACTTTGGAAAGGTCGAAGGACAAGTTTGAAATACCTAAAAGTGTGGGGGTGCCTTGCAAAAGTACTAATACCTGAACATAAAAGGAAAAAACTTAGTCCGAAGACTGTAGATGGTGTCTTCTTGGGTTATGCTCAGAATAGTTCTGCATATAGGTTTCTAATTATTAAATCAGAAATTTCTGGAATAGATGCAAACACTATTGTAGAACTTCGTGATGCTACATTCTTTGAGGATATATTTCCTATGAAGACTAGAACACCTCAGTCTATCTCTAGTACTCCTACTAGAGATAGCACTGCCTCCATAGAGGTCCCATTATCCTTAGTGGGTGTACCTTCCTCGAGTCACTCTAGATTAGATGAATCTAGTGAGTGTACAGAATTGAGAAGGGGCAAGAGGCAACGTGTGTCTAAAGATTTAGGCCAAGACTTTATCACCTATAATATAGAAGGTGACCCTGTGACATATAGAGATGCTATGGCTTCTCCTGAAGCTAAGCACGGGAAAGAAGCCATTAAATATGAAATGGACTCTATTATCTCTAATGCCACTTGGGAGTTAGTGGATTTGCCTCCTGGTTGTACCACCATTAGATGTAAATGGGTTTTAAGAGGAAGTTAAAACCTGATGGGTCAGTAGATAAGTTCAAAGCCCGCCTGGTTGCTAAGGGATTCAAACAGAAAGAAGGGATTGACTATTTTGACACTTATTCCCCTGTTACTAGAATTACTACAATCCGAGTATTGATAGCACTGGCGTCCATATATCATCTTGAGGTCCATCAAATGGATGTCAAAACGGCATTTCTAAATGGAGATCTTGAAGAAGAGATATATATATGGATCAGCCAGAGGGATATGTAATTTCTGGAAGTGAGAATAAAGTCTGTAAGTTAGTAAAATCTCTTTATGGTTTGAAACAAGCCCCAAAGCAATGACACGAAAAATTTGATAGAGCTATGCTATCATTTGGCTTTGAAATTAATGACTCTGATAAATGTGTATATACTAAAATGAAAGGTGATAAATGTATCATTCTATGTTTATATGTAGATGATATTTTACTGTTTGGATCTAATCTTTCAATTATTAACGAGACCAAGGCTCTCTTAAGTGGTAAGTTTGATATGAAGGATATGGGTTGTGCTGATTTGATTTTAGGGCTGAAGTTGACTCGCTCAACTGATGGAATAGCAATTTCTCAGGCACACTATGTTGAGAAAGTGTTAGAGAAATATGGCTATAGCCACATAAAATCTGTAGTCACACCCTATGATCCTTCAAAGACTCTCCACAAGAATAAGAGTGGCGTGGCTGTGTCTCAATTAAGATATTCCCAAATAATTGGTAGTCTAATGTATTTGGCAAATTGTTCTAGACCTGATATTTCGTTTGCTATAACTAAATTGAGCAGGTTTACCAGCTGTCCGGACAGAACACATTGGGATGCATTAGACAGAGTACTCAGATACCTAAAGGGTACTATATCCTTGGGCTTGTGCTATGGGAGGTTCCCCAGTCCTGGAGGGATATAGTGATGCCAGTTGGATAGCTGACACCGCTGAGTGTAAAGGTGTTACTGGCTATGTTTTTACACTTGGAGGCGGTGCAGTTGCTTGGAGATCTGTTAAACAGACGATCATATCCCATTCTACAGCTGAGGCAGAATTGTGTGCTTTGGATACCACAGTAATTGAAGCTGATTGGATTAAGGGTCTTCTTACTGAGATTCCCTTGATTGTGAAGCCAATACCTCCTATTTCAGTGAACTGTGATAATCAAACAACAATAGCTCAGATTAGAAGCTCCAAGTATAACCAAAAACAGAAGAGACATATACGAATAAGATTGAAATCTGTTCGTGAGCTAGTGTCTCTAGGAGTGGTGTCATTGGACTTTGTAAGTTCAAAAGACAATATTGCTGATCCACTCACAAAAGGACTTGATTCTGAGAAAATCAAGAGATCCAGTAAGGGAATGGGACTGAGGCCTATTCTGGTTTCATCTATAGCGGCAACCCAACCTATCTGATTGGAGATCCCAAGAAGTAGGTTCAATGTGGTATAAACAAGCTATAAGGGTGAATCGTAAGCATAAATTGATTGAGATATAATCTCAAAGTCTCTTCCCTGGATAGATGCTTGACTGCTAGTAAGGATGAGCTTAAGGCTCTTAATGAGTTCGAGGTCTTTATGACAGGATGCTTGCAGTACATCCTTGGAAAACTCACCTATATAAGTGTAATTGTGAGGCTGTAGTGTGGGGGGTCTAGGCAACTCTCCTTAACACTTATGAAACAAGATTCGGTGGCATGGCCGTAATGCACCAACCCAGAAGGATTCAACCGTCGCCTGTGATGAGTTGTTGCCAATTGATTTTCACATATTAAAGGTTTAAGTTCAAGACTTAGTTCACTTCAAACCTGTGTGAATAAGATTGGTTTACTTAGGTGAAAATTCAAACCGGAAGGTATTTTCACTGAAAGCTTATTACGACAAAGCCTCAGGACCTGTTTTTCTATTTTTCCAAAAATAATTTAAAATTTGTGGGGGATTGTTGATTTTTTTATTGAATTTCAAATATTTATGGTGTATGTGTTTAGTCCCAAATTGCTAAGCCAAGATAGGTGGAATGCCTTATATATCAAACAGTTCCTACCATACTTAGATGGCTTAGGGGGACCTACATGCATGCGCGGGTTGAGCCCAAACCAGGTGGTTTCAGGGGGTCTGGGCCGGAAATCCATAAATCGGGCGCGACGCACGCGATTATCGCGCGCAGGGGGGTGCAAATCCCCAGCCCGTGAGCCTCGCGCTTGCGGGCGGCCCGGTTTGGTTTTGCAGATTTCGGTTCGGTTTGATTCCTAAACCAATTTGGTTTGGTTTTATTTTTTCTTTCTTTTATTTATTTTTATTTCCTTTTTTTGAGAAATCGCACCTTTCCCAGCGACGCTCGACGCGATTCTTCACG
The DNA here is from genome assembly GCA_024364735.1 of Boesenbergia rotunda. Classification (NCBI taxonomy): domain Eukaryota; kingdom Viridiplantae; phylum Streptophyta; class Magnoliopsida; order Zingiberales; family Zingiberaceae; genus Boesenbergia; species Boesenbergia rotunda. The sequence goes on along the minus strand of JAGFNQ010002104.1, from coordinate 248,268 downwards.
CGTCGCGACTCCTGCGTGGTCGCGACTCCTCAGAGAGAAGAGGCAAAGGTTTGCCTCTTCGGATCTATAAAAGGAGAAGGGGAAGAAGCAATTCATTCACTCACTGCTTCTTCTCTTCTGCTCCTTTCTCTCTGAGCGAGAATCTCCTTTCTCTCTGAGCGATTCTCGATTCTTCCCTCTTTCGCCTTCTTCGGTTTTTGGTTCTTGAGGCTTCGCCTAGTGCGATCTGAGGTTGTCTCCGAGGGCAGCGTTCGTCTTGGAGTGCACCTACGAACGCCGCGTGGTTGTCGAATCTTGGGGGAGTTTTGCCGGGAGCCTTTGCACCGTAGGGCGGCAATCAATTCTCTAAAGACAGTCGGCACGCCGACGCTTCAACCGGATAACTATTCTCTAACTCGGCTCTTTACTTATCAGATTCCTGCATATCTAAATTTATTGTCTACTTAAGTGTCTGCTTTATTATATTTTTTACACTTCGGCTATATAAACTCTTCCGCTCTCCACTTCGAAGGTATGTGCTATTGTGCTTTCGTCCACTATTTCATTACTTTGCTTTGCTCTACTCTTGTGGATACCGACTTGACCGTCGGAGGGCTTTGTCGGGGATTTCTTTCGACGGATTTACTAACAGTCATTTTCTCGCAGGTCGGAGCCAACATCAGCGGTACTCAGGAGCCAACATCAGCGATACTCTAGGATCATTCCGCTCTTGGGAATTCACATCACTCTGCGACAGGATAAGTTGGTACTACGTAGTTTAGATTAATGATAAATACATGATGGATCGCTTGATTTAGAGTTTTGATTGTCTCTGTTTGCTTTACATCTGTTGTGTGTGTGGATGAATCTGCCCTTTTTACCATGATTTTCTTTCTCACTTCTGATTATACTAGTTTTATATAAGGTTAGGCTAATTTATTTGAAATCCTTAGTTCAATGTTGCAAACAGACTTCAAATGTAATTTTGTAGAAGTGTTTTTGTGTATAATGTTCAATGTCAACTTATTTTTGATATATAATTCGCAAGGGGTATTATCTGCGCGTGATTAATATGATAATCAGTGAGTGGTTGAAATAGAGAAGAGTTTCTGTAATGTAGTCTGATGGTGGGCTCTTGAGGCTAATATTTTTTCCCTTTTTTTTTTTAGACTGTTGTATGATCGATTCTAAAGATGTGAATTCTAAAATAGATGCACGAGGTTATTATGAAAGATGAAATTACAATCTGAGATTACATGTAGCTCTAATACTTAATAAACTAAAGTAAATAGGTATGATGGATATCTTAAAGATTACCTTATATTTTTTATGGATAGAGAAGTAGAATCTAGTAGAGTTGAAGATGCTAAAGGAGAGACAAAAATAGTTCTATTTTAGGTAATTAAAAGGCACTAAAAAATTCTATGTGGCACTAGTAAATGGTAATTTGACTTTGCATAGTGTTCAAATGTGGAATAAGATCTATGTAGCCAGTCCCAAATGGTTGGGACTAATATGGATGGTTGTCTTTTGTTGTTCTTGTTCCATAATGTGTGTTTTCTGGTTTTTTTTTAAAAAAAATCTTCAGAACGTAATCGTAGAGGATGAAATTAGTCTGAAGCTATTTATGTCCTTTTATTCATGATTGATTGTTCACTTGCCTATATGGAAAATATAACTCTTGGCAAGTCAATAGTAGCTCGTTTGCCATCTTTGGACTTTGTTCATTGATGCTTGTTAGTATTGGTGCTAGCGTACTAAAAAACAATCACAATTTTGTTTGGTTTCTTTTTTTCTAGTTTTTATATCTCTTACTTTGATCTTTCATAGTTGAGGCACTTGCCATTAATGATGTGTCATCAATTTACCATTTGAAACAAAGAACCTTAACTATATCCTGAGTTTTTTAATTAAATTTTCATTTTGAATCTTTATTATGATTCACGTTGCCAAAGCGGTCCACTAGACTGCGTCTCGTCTTTATTAGACCAAACGATTGATAATACAAAGACATTTGTTCATGCTCTCTCCTTTGAGAGCATCTTTCTTTGTTGGCCCATGAGCACTGGATCTATTACCTTTGGAACATTGTTCTTTCGCATTTTTATGTCCAACTTAATTTGTGTTTCATGAAGTTTAATCTCAGTTTTGGGCTACGGAATTATTTCAATTCTGCTTTTGTGGTAGCTCTCTCTCTCTCTCTCTCTTATTTATATCTTCTTTTCTACATTTTGCCCTTTTGTTTCAAGTGTACTGTGTGTTAATGAATCACATCTTAAGGATCCAAGCTTGTGATTCTGCACCTCTTTGAATAGATTCTATCAAGGGTTCAGAAGCAACTGTATTTTCCTTGTAGGCTTGTGGTGTTCTTGTGCCGTAACTGAAAATTTCAGCCTTAATACTCATTTTAAAATTCTCGGCGTTGATTCTTCTATTCTGGCTTACAGAGTGATCTGGTGAATTTGCAAAAGAATAAAGAAGAAGAGAAGGTAAGATAACTCAAATATCCTCATCTTTTTAATCTTTCTGAGTAATTGATCAATTGCTCTTCCTGCTCTCTCTTGCTTTGAAACAGCCACCCAAGGAGCTTTGAGCCAAGGCCTCCCAGAAAGGATCATTCGGAGGTTCTGGTTTGAAAAAGAGTGGAAAGAAATAGTGTGCTTGCTTAGTACTTCTTCTTTTTTTAATTTTTTTTTATGTATTTCGAAAAATTAGTAATAAAACTGAACCCGATTCGGATATACACGTCAAATTTGTTTTACTGCTGTATTTATTAAATCATAATAACGACATTATTCATTTTTTTATTAAAACAAATATAAAAAATCATTTAAAAAAATGTTTGCAGAACAAATTAGTTCGCTCTAAAAATTCAAAAAATGAAGGAATCTACTTTACTTTAATTTTATTTTTTTAAAAAAAAGAGAATTGGATTTTGTTTTTGTTTTTTTTTATCTTATTCAATCTCAACAATTCGGGTTGGATTTCGTTTATCAATGCCCAACCCGTCCAATCGTTGCCTGATCCTAACCGTTGATCTTTGTTCCTTCCGCCCTCTCCAACATATAAACTTGTAGGGTTTGCAGTTGGACCGACGACGCACTTCTACCGTTTTCGCGGCACTTGATCTCCTCCTTCGGCGGGCATCATGGCGGAGCAGGTAGGAACCACTTGTCTGCTTTCCTTTCTTAATCTTTCCGTAGTTATGTTTGGTCGGCTTTGTCTTTCTTGTCGTTCATCATTTTCGATTGGGAGATCTCAAGCTTGTTCTAAGACAATTTAAGTTTCTTACATGGTGTACATATCAAGGTCCAATTTTTTAGTTTTATGTGAAGTTGCTAAACCTTGTGGATCTTAGGACTTTTTCCCTTCGCATTTTATTTTCAATTGAGATATGTTCATGCTTTAGAGTATTCTTTATCTAGAGTTACACACTATCAGATTTCTGGGTTTTCTGTTTTGATTGATAATGGGCATCGAATTAGGAGGTTTTAGGCTAAAGAATGTTGCCCTAGACTCGTAAGGAATTATATCATGTTGGCTGACTGTCGCTTTGCTTTAAATAAATCTTGAGCAGACTGAGAAGGCCTTCCTTAAGCAGCCGAAAGTGTTCCTTAGGTGAGATAGTGAATTTTGTAAAGTACTGAATTATTTTGTTTGGGGTTACTACTATAGTCGATAATGCAGTTCGAAGAAATCCGGAAAGGGGAAGAAGCCAGGTAAGGGTGGCAATAGATTTTGGAAGAACATTGGGCTAGGGTTCAAGACACCAAGAGAAGCCATTGAAGGTGAGAGCTATGATTTATGCTATTTGTTATATTGTTTTTTTTTTTGCTTATTATTATTATTGTAAATGCTCCTGTTATCGTCCAATGAGCTAATGACTGTTCAATGATTGTTCTAAGGATTATAAAAAATGGTGTTATTCTTAGATTCCATAAAGCATTTTGAAGTTAATATTTATCCTGATACTTTACATTCTACAAATAGGTGCAATGGTATCAAAATGACCTAGTTTGTCATGCCTTAGATGGAAGAAATGCAGAAAATATGGATTTGCTCAAAACTTTATCTGCTGAGAGATGTATGCTCTAGTGTTCCTTCTAGCAGAAAATTATAGGCAAACAGTTAATTGGAAAATGACATAGTTTTTCGTATGCCATACTCACAATTCAAGAATTTACAACTTTTTAAAGTATTTTAGTATTGTGTTCCAGTTCCAAGGACGAAAAGTTCACTAGTATATGGTGCTTTGTATTAACTTGTTTAATTGTGCAGAAATTAGGGGTTATCAGTTCATGTTTTTTCTTCCTCAATGACACTTGCTGACATAAGTCATTAATCATGCTGGTATTGCTATGATGCAACTTGTTTTTCTTTTGTTGCAGGGACTTATATTGATAAGAAATGCCCATTCACTGGAACTGTGTCAATTAGAGGCCGCATTTTGGCTGGCACATGCCACAGTGCCAAAATGAACAGAACCATTATTGTCAGGAGAAACTATCTTCACTATGTGAAGAAATATCAAAGGTGTATGACTGTTTTACCATTGATTCCATCTGATAGAATGTGAACTTGACTTGCAATTTTCTTTTACAAGGTATGAGAAGAGGCATTCCAACATCCCAGCACATATTTCTCCTTGTTTCCGAGTTAAGGAGGGTGACCATGTCATCATTGGGCAATGCAGGTGAATTTTACTTCCCCTTCTCTGCAATGCAGCTAGTTATTGAAACTCTTTCAAAGCAGAGTAAAGGTAGCAGCTCTTCTCCTATTCAATGTGTGTGTTCATCACTTATTCTCGGGGATAAATGTTTTAGGACTCGTTTCATCACCACGTTTTAATCTTTTGTCAACTAGATACAAGTTCATTACATTCAATGTCAACCTTGATCCCGACAATTGCATCCTCCTGTTCAGGCCCTTGTCCAAGACCGTGAGGTTCAATGTCCTGAAAGTCATTCCTGCTGGATCTACTGGTGGTGGTGGCAAGAAAGCTTTTGTAGCTGCTTGAGATGGCTATTTTTGGAGTGAAGTTGCTGCAGCTGAAAAGATTTATGTTACAGAGCTACTAGATTGTTTCGGAGCTTTGTGCAAGAATTTTAGTTGTCATATTGATACTTATTCTCCAATTGGTTGAATTGGTCTGGCAGTTTGATTCTTCATTGAACTTCCTAGCCGGTGGGTTATTTATGTTTAACAAAAAAAAAAATATGAATCAGGCAGCAGACAAATTGAACCTGGGATGACCGGTTCGGTCCCACGAAAGTTTCCCATCGGTCACCAGGGTAAATCGGAAAGCGCTCGCGGGGGCAGTCTAGAAGCCTAGCGTCCTAAGGTTCATGTTCTATTTGAAGGAAAATTTTTTACAAAATGCATCGTAGTTAGAGATCGAATTAAGGAAGCCTGAGTTAACTATTAGCGACTTTACCGCTGTATCATAATCTCGGAGACTTATTTATGTTTAACAAGCAACTAGTTGAACCAGCATTAATTGTAGCTCAGCAAAAACAATATTATTGCACGCATATCGCGTTACAAGTTGGTTTGAATAATTATAAATATATCATATAAAACTTAAATGGTTTTTTATCAAAAGATGTACGCATAGATTAATGTTCTGTTTATTTGGGAGAGTAGAAAGTAAAATTAAGAAAAAGTTTCTGTAGTAGAAATTTTTTCATTGTTTACTTCATTAAAATTTAAAGAGAAAAGAGAAATATAATCCATCCGTGGATAGTTTTGGAGTCAAAATTAATCATCTCAAAATCGGACGGAAAGCAGCGGATGGATAAAAAATGACGCATGTACCCCTTTTCATTTACAAAATTACATCATAAACTAAAAAAAATAACGCATGTACCCTTGTTAACTCATAAAATTATATCATATACCAAAAAAATGACGCATGTATCCTTTTGCATTAATAAAATTACACCGTATGTACCAATCTTCTTCAATCATGGTAAACAAGCATGCAAAGGAAAAGATTTCTTTTCCTTTTCATTCTCTTCCCATGCTCTTAAATTTATTTAATCTATCCATCATCCATCCTTTGAGGTAAACATAACATAAAAGATGTACGTAAGTTTCATACCTATCAAAAAGCACATCTACTTATTTATTTTTTTTATTTTATCTTTATGACAAAATTAATTTTTTTTTCTCGTATTTCTCTCTCAATTTTTTTTTCTATTCTCTTTCTTCTCTCTTCTCCTTCCCTTCTTTTTCGCATATATGCATGGATAATATAGGTCTCATAATATTTAGAGTTTACATAAGTTTTAGGCTTGATATTAATATAGGGCTTGATATGCACCATATCATGTTCACGTTGGGCTTGAAATATACCATATCAGACGCAATATGGATTTGAGAGCTTATGAAGACAACTTCGGAGCATAAAAATTATACATGAATGTAGGCTACTAAGTGGTATTCCAGAGACCCTATTTGGATTACTTTTGATCGGGGTGAAGGTGACATGTTCTGATGGTTAGGTAATCTGCTTTTTTTGAAACTTCACATAAACAAGTTGAGAGCTTCTGCTTGAGGGCGAATAGGTTAAGTGTCGTCTTCTGGTAGCGACGGCTGCTCGTGAAATGATGGAGGAATGCTATCTTGAACTCCGCGAAGGAGTTGATGGAACCTTGTGGCAACCTCTGGAACCACCGCTGAGCTGCTCCGGACATGGTGCTCAAGAACACCCGGCACTTCACACCGTCAGTATACTGGTGCAAGAGTACCGCATTCTCGAATTTACAAACGTGATCCTCTGGATCCGTCTTCCCATATTAATCAGGGATCCCCAGCTCGCGGAACTGCTTTGGCATGGGGTCCTCGACAATCTCGAATGAGAAAGGTGTAAAGGGGACCTTATGAGAGGTCTTGGGTTCATCCCTCTTCCCCTGTCCTTCTCCGTGCCTCTGGGCACTGGAGGGCACCGAGTGTGTCTTCTCAATGTCTCCGAGAGACTCTGCGGAATGAGGAAGGGAGGAAAATATAGGAAAGCAGTAGGAATAGTAGGAGAAGAGAACACGATTGCGCATATCTGCGGAATGAGGAAGGGAGGAACTAATTATATAGCCGGGGGAGCTGACAACCCATGTCTGTGTCAATGAGACGGAGGTATCGTGTTTGTCAGCTCGTGAGAGAGCACCCAGAGGTATCGCGGCATGGCGCGGGGTGCTCGGATAGTATAACCGTACCGAGTCAGCGGGATATCCCCGATGTATGTTATGTTTGGGTAAGGCTGGCACTATCCCTGATGTCATGGTCGTCCCCAGGGTGTCCTGATGTAGGGACAGCGTAAGGAAAGACTGGTCCGGAGACCGATGGATGACCGGCGGGTCCTAGTGGTACGACACTGGTCGGGTGTAGTATAGCCGAGTGACACAGGGTACACCATGAGTTGATGGTTGGTCGAACTATATCTGCTTTGCCATCTCTCGGGTTTACTGGTTGTCAGATCTACGAGGTGCTGAGGACTGACCTTCCTGACTTAGCCCTGAGTCGCGAAACTATTCGGTGGCCAAGTCAGGAGGTGCCCGGGATCGACCTGCCCGATCTCGACCAGGATTGGTCTGTCAGTGGTTCGAGAGGGTCCCTAGCTCGGGAATTCCTTGGGTGAGGTTTTCGTGGGCCCCTCTACTGGGCCTTCGTGGGTCCAGGCTGGCTGGCCGAGCTGGCCGAGCTACACATAAGCTGGGTCGGGGATAAGTATAAACAAAGTAATATAAATGAATATTATAGCACGAAGAGAAACGATAATTTTAAAATGGTTAGATCACTCATCCTTCCAAATTAATCAGGGGAGGACGACCACTCGCCTCACCAAATTAATTGTCCAGTAAGATGTAGATATCTGGATTATGAAAATAAAATTTTAAAAAATCTTTTTTAATTTATGTTTTTAATTTTTTAATCAAAGAATATAATTTATTTTGAAATTTATAAATAAGTATAAACAAAGGTAATATAAAGGAATATCATAGCATAATTAAAGAGAAACCATAATTTTAAAATGGTCGGGTCATTCATCCTTCCAAATTAATCAGAGGAGGACCACTCGCCTCACCAAACTAATTGTCGAGTAAGATGTTGATATCTGGATCAAAATAAAAATTAAAAGAATCTTTTTTTAATTTATGTTTTTAATTTTTTTTAATCAAAGAATATAATTTATTTTGAAATTTATTGATTCATCCTCGTGTTTCTCATTTTTTTTGGATGGTATTTAATGCTCATCTATATTTAGGTGGTGATTATGGACATGTAACCATAAATGACAATAATAGACGACCCAATTAATACTAAGACCCAAATGAACTAACTTAATCAAAGGCAAGTTTAAAGTCAATTGGATAAGTATAAACAAGGTAATATAAACAAATATTATAGAATTAAAAGAAAGCGTAATTTTAAAAATAGAAATAATACTTCGTAAATATGAAATTAAAAATAAATAAATTAGAGTATTTTTTGGAAGAAGAAATTATGCAAAGATATTATTTTAATATTTTTAAAAAAGATATTCTTTCAAGAAAACAATAATATTGCAGCTAGAAATAAGCTGGAAAAAAATAAAGATAACATGAGGACTTTTATCAAAACTTTTGATCCGATCGGGTAGGGTGTCCAGTCGAATAGAGATGTTTGGGTGCACAGGGTGATTGGTTCAGTCGGATAAATGCGCTAGGGGTTGCATTGTTATGAGTCGATCGGGGGCGTCCGGCCGGATGAGCCCGGTCAGTATTATCCGGCCGGGAGTGCTCAGTTGGACGACTGGAAGGTCACGCACCGAGAACCCCCTTTAACTTGAGGTACTAACCTTGTATTCGGGCCTCCGGGAAGACATTCTCGGTCGGACATGCCCGATCGGACAACTTGGTAGCCCCATATTTGAAATTACTCGCCCCGCTCTAAGAAACGACTCACGACCCGATAACCGGTCGTCCGCCCGGACGCATCCCGTCACCCCCCCCCCAGGACGATCAAGCATCGAGAATTACTGATCCACTCGGATGGCTTGCTCCACTTGAGAGCGATCGATTGCTGAGTGACTGAGCCTCCTAAGATGATCCCCTGGTGCCGGTCGGACGGGCTGAGTAGATTAGCAAAGTTGCATGATAAGGCGAACGGGGATAACCCCAAGAAGCAAAGCCATTTAAGAATGATTCGATAACTACGTGCAGAAAGATACACAAAATCTCCTTATTATGAGGAAAAGACAGGCGCCGCAAGCATACCCTCCCATGGTATCCAGCATTAATGTTGACAAATGGGCTGACAACATAGACATGTGAAGAGACATGTTTGGCGGCTCATCCAGGCCCTTGGAAAACTAAAACTGCCGCCAAATTACATTTTTATGAGAAAAGACAGCCAAAGGCAGGAGGGGACATCTTCCTCCCTATATAAGGACCCCCTGATGCCATGAGAAAGGGATTGACTTCTCATCATCTCACAACCTTCTCGCGATTTCACTCTAAACTTTGTTCTGCCTCCCAATCGTCTGTTCCCCCTGTTAGTCTTGGGTCCGACCCTACGTGCTATCGCAACTCATCTGTTTTGTTGTGTCATTTGAGCGAGTCCCTTCTCCGCTTGTCGACAGGATCAACCTTGATCTTTAAGGGTGCGTTTGGTTGGGAGTTATCCATGATAACCTTGGTTATCCATCCAAAGTTATTAATAAAAATCTTGTTTGGTTTAGATAATCAGCGATTCCCAAGTAATGATCGATGCCCGACACGTCAGCAAAAGAGGCATGCAACCCGGAATCCGAAAACCTTAGGAAAGTAAGGTTTTTTTTTATTCCTAGGTTATGAAACTTATTTTTCCAAAATTATCCTCCAATATTTACCTTAGCAAAAGAGGCATTATTCGCGGACAACTACCGACAACGACGGCGGGTGACCAACGCCGACGGCCGGCAACCGCCGCCGGCGACCACGACCGGCAACCGACGACCGACGACCGTCGTCGGCAACCATTATTCGCGGTCGACGACCGACAATGACGGCCGACGACCGGCAACGACGGCCACCGACTACCGCCGGCGACCGGCAATGAGGCCGGTGACCATTATTCGCGGCCGACGACCACCGCCGGCAGGCAGCCATTATTCGCGGCTGACGACCAAGGATACAAATATGTATATAATATCATCTTACCTTTTATTTTAAATTTATAAGCATATAATATTATTATACTTAAATTTAACTAAAGGGTAATACAGTAAAATATTATATTATGTCATACACTATTATCTCCAAGCAAACAAGATTTTATTTGATTACCTAAATTGAATCAAACAACTTAGGTTATGTTTCATTCCCCCATTACCTTGGTTATGTGATTACTTGATAATCACATAACCAAGATTATATCGGATAACCGGGAATTACAGCTCTGTAGACTCTGAGATCTCTGAAAAAAGTTCTATAAATGCGCGCCATAGTTTGATAACCTCTCATCTTCCTCCGATCAGTGTAGGCCTTTTTCGTCCAAAACCAAGAGAAGGTTTGACCATGGCGACCTTCAAAGTTCCCAACCCAGCTCCTTCCCCGGCTGAGGACGCCGAGAGCATCAACAAGGCCTTCCAAGGTATTCACTTTCTCTCAACTTGATGAGTTTGTTGCTTCGAATCCGTCTTGGTTGATTGCTATGCTGTTCTGTTGGAGAATATATATATAGCAGTACCACACAGGTGTATGCAGATCTAATGCTTGGTCATTTGTCTGAAATTGCTTCTTTCTTGCAAGGATGCAGTTTGTCCAATTGATTTACATAGATTGCTCTTTTTATTGGTTTGGCTACTGTTTTTTCTTCTAATAATTGATAGAAGATTGATTTTTCAAACCTTTGATAATGTGATATTCCATAAAGAAACTCATAAAAGAGGAACACAGAGATTGTAGTTTTCATTTCCATGTGTTGTTTATGTTTCCTAGTGTTGTAATATTCTTCGGAAATCTCCCTGGAAGAGTTTGCAAAAGTGTTCTGTTTAGCCATCCTCATCGTGAAGTGTGATTTCAGTATAAAAAGCTATTGTGCAATTAAAGTACAAGGCTAACAAGATTTTTATTGTATTTATCTGTTGCTTATATAGTGAAGTGAAGCAAAATTTGTCCAAGCTATAAATATCCTTACCGCGACTTCTACATGTGTCAGGACGAGGAGCTAACGGGCAGACACTGATCAGCATTTTAGCACATAGAGATGCCACCCAAAGAAAGCAGATTCAGTTGGCTTATGAGGAATTGTACAACGAGAATCTGACCAAAAAACTCGAGTCAGTACTGAGAGGAAACTTTGAGGTAATATTTTTTCTCAACCTTTATTGTAGATCTGATGAATGTTTTTATCTATAGAGGCAGCATCATTCACAGAAGCTATTATTATAAACTGTAGAATAACAAAAAAGAATCAGAGGAGAGGTAGAGCGAAATCAAAGGGAAAATATACTTCTCTCAGCATGATTAAATATTTGAAAAGTTTGTAAATGTGAAGAGGTCGACATGAACTTAGATTAATTAAACGATACTACGCATGTAAGTACACAATTAGTAGTAGATTATTGTTAGGACTCGTGGCTTGTTATGCGGTGATATCTGATTATATTTGATTCTTCAGAAAGCTGTATACCGCTGGATGTTTGAGCCAGTCGAGAGAGAGGCTGTGATGGCTTATATTGCCTTGAAGAAGATTTTTAATCCCCACGTGATCATAGAAATTGCATGCGTCAACTCGCCGAACGAGCTTCTAGCTGTGAAAAAGGCGTACCAAGCTAGGTATAAGTGCTCTCTGGAAGAAGATGTCGCTGCTCACACAGTTGGAGATTTGCGCAAGGTATGTCGCTCTGAAAACATTACTGCTATAGTGCTATATATCTACGATGAAGTTGCAAGACTCTGAAGTTTCACTTTTTGTAGCTACTGTTTGCCCTCGTGAGCCCATACCACTATGATGGAAAGGAAACTGATGCGAGGTTAGCTAAATCAGAAGCCAAAATTTTGCAAAAGCATATAAAGGATAATGAGCTGAACCATGACGAAGTCATAAGAATCTTGTGTACTAGAAGCAAGGCACAGATTAATGCTACTTTCAATAGCTACAGAGATGAATATGGTACTTCGATTCAAGAGGTCTCGATTGAATCTCGAACTACAACCGCTCGAGTTCTTGTATCTGAAATTATTATAGGGATCGAACTAAGTCTTTTTATACTTTGTTCAGGCTTTGGCTGGTAAATCTACTGATGAATTTGCTCTGGCACTCCGAGCATCGGTTGCTTGCATCATCGATCACCACTCGTACTTTGTTGAGGTGGACGGAATAACCATGAGCTTTAACTTGGCGTAATGTACATCGTTTTCCTTGTGTGACAACTTAGTTGTTTTTGAGTTTTAGGTCCTTGATGCTGCTCTCGAGAAACCAGGTGAAGACGCACTGACTCGCGTTATCGTAATGCACGCCGAGAAAGATCTCGGGGAGATCGAGGACAAGTTTCATAAGAAGAAGAATGTTACCCTTGAAGATGCAGTGACTAAAAAGACTTCTGGGGAGTACAAGAACTTTGTCCTCGATTTGTTGGGCGTCTGTACCACCTAATGCGTCTCCGACGACTCTGCTCTTTCAGTGTTCTTGTGGGTCAAGTGTTGCCTTCAGACCTTGTTTGTGCTCGAGGCAAACTTTCTTTATAAGCATCTGTCTAGTGCTAAATATATAATTTGGCTTGTTTGCTGTTTGTCAGCTATGTTGGGGTCTTGTTGCTGTGATATTGTATGAACTAGCTCGATATGAAGAATAAATCTCTCTGTCCTCTTTCTTCTTTTGCTTCTTAGCCAAACAAATATCAATGTGGAACAGCAAATGATTGAGCAATGCCGAAGAAGAATCGAGTGATTCGGAGCTTCTCACGATGAAAGCAGTCACTAATGGGGCGTTTGGTAGACTTATTTTTTATTTTCTATTTTCGATAGAAAATATGATTTTCTGAAAAATATATTTGATTTGTATTTTTCAATTTTGTTTTCTAAAAAAGATATAATATTTTCTAGAAAAATAGAGAATGAAAGAAAGTCATTTTTCAAAAAAATAAAAAAAAATATGATTTTCTGAAAAATAAAAATAAAAAACGAAACAAATCCCATTTTCCAAATTTCTCACATACTAAAGATTTCAGAGCTTCTCACATTCTGGTCAATAGTCAAAATGAAAATTTCACTGGGATACCGTTAAAAGATCAATATTGAGTTGAATGATAGTCATGGACTCATCTTTTTTTTCATTCAATCTCATTTGTATATTTTTTGTAAATTAAATATATAAATTGATTTTTATAATATATAATTGATGTGGCAGCGTCCATTTCCAAGTGAGCTGGCTTTCCCTTGATGAAAGCAATTATAAGCTGTCTCTCCAGTACTTGTATTGATACCTCTCAAATTATTTATTTTTCTTTTAAATATTGTAATTAATTAAATTTTGCCTTGAGACTGAAGGTAGGATTTATCATTTACATAATTAAGTCTCCAACAAAGTAATAATCCTTATCGTCATAAATTCAAATTCAGCAAGAACCAACAGAACCCATTAAAGGCACATCAATTGATATGGAAAATCACGATCAAAATGGCGGAGAAATATTCTCAACGATTATAAGAGCTCTCACTCACACGCATAGTGCTTCAAATAAAAGAAAGTGTTGTTGGAAGATATACCTCTTTACCAGAGTTGACAAAAATAAATAAATTGAAATTACATAAATTTTAACTTAATTGTTGAGTGACCCGAGCTATCTTTTATGCAGAAGCAGTCTCTCAAGCTAGAATTTCCGACCTGAATCTCCCGACTTGGATTCCCGAGCTGGAATTCTAGACCTGAATTTCCCGAGCTGAAATTCCCGAGCAAAATCTCCCGAGCAAAATCTCCCGACCCGGTTTTCCCGACCTGATATTCCCGAACCGGACTTCTCGAACCGGTTTCCCCGAACTGGGCTTCCCGAACCACTCTTCCCGAACCGGACTGGAAGAGTTGCTGAGGTCTCCGTAATGCAGTTTCCTTGAAACAGATTTGTCCTCCTCCAACGGTGCTTCGAGGTTCCGATGGACGTCTGTCTCTCAGGATACATCAGCGGGACTTTTTATCTTTTGCTCTAGGTCATAGCCTCTTTATATAGGACTCAGACCCACGCAGTAATCAATGTCCGAATTAACGTCATTTACTGCTAACGTCTGGGGGTTACTACAAAAGTTGGTTTATCCCAGCAGAACTTCCCAACCGACTGGAGAGTTGTCGGTCTGCGTAATGCAGTTTCTTGAAACAGATTTATCCTCCTCTGACGGTGCTTCAGTTCCGATGGATCTTTCTATCTTTTGCTCTCGGTCACAACCTCTTTATATAGGGCTCAGACCCACACAGTAATCAATGCCGAATTAACGTCATTTACTGCTAACGTTGGGGGTTACTGACAAAAGTTGGTTTATCCCGAGCAAACTTCCTAATCGAATGGAAGAGTTGTCGACCTGCGTAATGCAATTTCCTTGAAAAGATTTGTCCTCCTCCGACGGTGCTTCGAGATTCCGATGGCATTTTCTATCTTTTGCTCTCGGTCACACCTCTTTATATAGGGCTCAGACCCACCAATAATCAATAACGTCTACGAGTTACTGACAAACGTTGGTTTATCCAAGCAAAACTTCCTAACCAACTGGAAGAGTTGTTGGGCCTACGTAATGCAGTTTCCTTGAGATAGATTGTCCTCCTCCGACGGTGCTATAGGTTCCGATGGACGTTTTTATCTTTGCCTCGATCACAGCCTCTTTATATAGGGCTCAGACCCACACAATAATCATAACGTCTGGGAGTTATTGACAAAACTTGGTTATCTCTTGGACAATTTGCCCAACCGATCGGGCATTCGACCACGCAGGTCGTGTACCACACAGTCTACTTGATTCATACAATTGAGTCTAGATTTGCACCCTGCACCTCACACTGAGAGAGGAGTCTCTCCCATGTATTTGTTCACAACTAACATACTTGTGAAAAATATAAACCAACAATTATGCCTTGAGACTCCAACGTGGGAATAAAATCCATTCACAATGAGTCTCTTTATTCTACTCCCTTTCCATTCATTTGAAATTTTAATGTAGGACTAAAGTCTATTCACAATGAAATTTATTCCTCCCCACTCCTCCATTTATATATATCCAATATATATCCAACAAGTGCAACACTAGCCGTGATTATGGAAAGGGCAATTAGGCAGACCATTAACGTACAAAAGCAACCTTTTTTTGCGATTGTTTTACTCAATTAATAGAGGGAGAGAGGCCTCTGCCCAATTACCAAACTTAAGGATAAAGGAGCCCTTTTTTTTAGGGCAGGGGATCGATGTTGTTGATTTTTCAATATCTGCGAGTTGACCGTTAGTTAAAGATTGATGGTTTACTTGTCGGTTAGGTGTTTACCTTCAGTTAGCTGAAATGATTGAGAAAGCAGCATCAGCACGTTGCTTCTTCTTCTTCTTCTATCCATCAGCTAGCTGTGAGATTAATTAAAGAGAGGACAAAGAAGCAATATATCTTCTTCTTCTTCTTCTTCTTCTTCTTCTCTCAGTCATCTCTATCATCTTTGCCGTTGCTGACTCAATTTGGTCGGTAATATTTAATTTGAGAAAGGAAGAAATCAGGAGTACTAGTTTTGGTTTTTGGCCATCCATGGCGATGCCTTTAGAATTCGCAGCGTACGTAGTTTGCACGGTGTGGAGTGCCGTCGGAGACTGGGTGTCGTGGTGCCTCTCCGCCGCCGACGCGATCGCCGGCGCCGCCAGGTTCGGAGATTTCAGCCGCTTCGTGCTTGTTTGATTCTTTCTTCTTCCCTTCTGAATTCCATCTCCTCCTTGTCGATCACCGTGGGGCAAAAGGGTTCTTCTATTTATTTGTGTATGTAATGTAAGAAGATCATAGTTCAAGAAATGTTGAATTGGACCGATATATAGATGAATTTTGCCAGTTTTATTCTCATTCTCGTTTGATTTGCCCTTCCATTTTATCATGTCATCGGATTAATTCTGAAGGCCAAAAAATTAGGAAAAAGCTAGATATTGAAGTAACTGAAATGTATCGATGAATTAATGATCAATTTTCTCAAACAAAAAGGATTCCCAATGAACATTCGAAGATCATCAAGTGGCATATTAAACACATGAAAGATATCAAGTTGGGCGGTCAAAGATTAACATATAAATGTAAAAAATGTGCTCGATCGTTCCTGTGCCTAAAGCATAGTGAATGTGTGTGTGTGTGTTCTATCAATTGTCGATTTCAAAACATCAATTTTGATTAGTTGTAATGGAACGTGGTCTTCCATTTTGTATTCGTACAGTGTTTTTATTAGGAATCAAAAGGACATATTTTGATGTTTTGTCATATTGTTAGATCTACCCGACTTCAAAATAATTGTCTCATTTAAAATTTAAATTTTGATTCCTTTTTATACTTTACTACAAATTTCTTCATTTAACTTGCTGGTTAGAAGCTTTGTTGTAAGGCCACTTGTTGATTAAGAAAATAATTTTTTTTTTTGGTGACAAAGTGAGAGACAAATAATTAATGAAATACGAATAATTCACTGTCATGTTGCATGTTTCAGATAAGGCAGAAGATATAACTCACCTAATCCATTTCCTTTTCTAAAAAAAACATTAATAATGTGACAAAAAAGAACATCATAATCACTATCATTGCAACACCTAATTAGTATTAATTATCACTATTAATTTTTTAAAAATATATATATATATATATATTAGAGACAAGTAGAAGAGGGGAAATTTCGTTTCGCGGTTGTTCGATCGCCACCTGGCCGTTGTTCTATCGCCACCTGGCGGTTGTGCGTCGTGGCCGATGTGGCGATGATGTCGCTGTCTTTACTATTTATATCGCCAAGTGGCACTTTGTGCGTGTCCAGAACCAACACCGATGCACGAAATTTGACACGCTGCACAAAAGCCACCGCCCACGGCTCCTTTTCTCAGATATCAAGGAGATCTGAAACGTCCGGCATTTTACAAAGAAACCCTAGTAATTATAAAAAAGTACCTCATAAAATTATCATTCATAAGAACAACGATGGAAATTAAAAGAATCTCTTTTAAAAAAATTATTTATTAATTTGTTAAGTACTTCCTTTATATTTTAGGTTACTTTTAATGCTCTTTTATATTGTGAGGGGATAATAACGTACCAAGTAATGATACTCAAAACTTAACTTAGACAGAGGTTGGTCACAATCCATTTAAAAGCCAATTAAACAAGTATAAATACGAGTACTATGAAAAAATAGAGTGTTTATAAAAAAAATTAATGAAAGAATATTACAACATGATGTATCATGAGTAATTTTAAAAAAAATAATGATAGGGAGAGTGAAGATGGGAGAGTGAAAATTATAGTGAATGATGTGACATGATATGGTATGATGTGACACTTTACACGCACATGTCCGATTATCGTTTGGACATCATCAGCAGCCTTCGACCGAGAAGGCCGCCGTCCCGAATTAAATTATACCCTGGAGGCAAGTAAACCGTCGGAGATCGTGCATGCAATATGTCACGTCATTCACTATAATTTTCACTCTCTCATTTTCACTTTCCTAATTATTATTCTTTAAAAATAGAGATAAGACCTTTTAGGTATGAAATTAAAAAATAAATAAAATTAGAGTCTGTTTTTCGATGAAAATTATATTAAAATATTATTTTTATATTTGTGACGAAAATAATAATATTATTACAGCTGGAAGTGAACAGGGGAAAAAATGGGGGCTTTTATCAAAATACCTTTCTTTTTAAGGGGTTTCTCAGATATCAGGAAATTAAAGCTCTGTAGACTCTCTTAAAAAAGTTCTATAAATGCATTCCATAGTTTGTTCATCTTCCTCTGATCAGTGATAGGGCTTTTTCTTCCTAAAACCAAGAGAAGGTTTGACCATGGCGACGCTCACTGTTCCCGAGCCCGTTCCTTCCCCGGCTGAGGACGTCGAGAGCATCCACAAGGCCGTTCATGGTATTCACTTTCTCTCAACTTGAGGTGCTTGTTGAATCCGTCTTGGTTGATTGCTATTTTGTTCTGTGGGTGAAAATATAGCAGTAGCGCACAGGTGGATGCAGATCTAATGCTTGGTCATTTGTCTATGTGTTCAAGATGACTTTTTTTAACACCGATCAGAAGTCTGTAGCAGTAGCATGCATTTGTATGCAGATCTAATGCTTGGATCATCCTCTATGAGTTCGAGATTTTTTTTTGTTTTTTGGAACGCAGATCAGAAATAAATCTACAGATTTCTCAGGAAATAGAGAGGTTTCATCTTTCTGAGAGATATGAACTTGCTATCTCTGATAGTTAATTCAAGAAAGGTGATAGTTTTTGTGATCATATCGCAGACCGAGGAAGACTTCAAGAAATGAGTTTTTTAAATTTATTTAATGGATCAGGCAAATTATGGTTTTGATCTCTGAAATTGCTTTCTTCTTGTCCAATTGATTTACATAGATTTCCCTTTTATCGGTTTGACTTTTTTTTTTTCTTCCAATAGTTGATAGAAGATTGATTTTTCAAACCTTATGATGTGATATTCCATAAGAAACTCATAAAAGAGGAGCACAAAGATTATAGTCTTCATTTCCATGTGTTATTTATGTTTCCTAGTGTTGTTATGTTCTTTGGAAACCTCCTTGTAAGAGTTTGCAAAAGTGTTCTGTTTGGCCATCCCTGAAGCCTTGTCCCTCTCTAACCTAATGTCCAGCAATGGGTTCATCAAGGGCTCATATCAGTTAATGTCATTGTGCATGAGAGAGATGCAAGTTCTTCTACAGTTTATTTCGATACGTTGCTCAGATACACTAGTTTGGAATAGCATATATAAGTTCATGAAGAAATAGTGAAGCAAAATTTGTCTAAGCTAAATACCCTTACCGCGACATCTACATGTGGCAGGATGGGGAACTAATGAGAAGACACTGATCAACATTTTAGCACATAGAAATGCCACTCAAAGAAAGGCGATTCAGTTGGCTTACGAGGAATTGCACAACGAGAGTCTCACCAAAAAGCTCGAATCAGAACTGAAGGGAAACTTTGAGGTAGTTATTTTTCTCAACCTTTAATTGTCCAATGAATGTTTTTTATCTATAGGGGCAACATCATTTGCAGAAGAAAATATTAATTATTTGAAAAGTTTATAAATGTGAAGAGATCGACATGAACTTAGACATGACTTCAACCGATACTACGAATGTAAGTGCATAATTAGTGGTAGATTGTTAGGACTTGTGGCTTGTTATGCGGTGATATGCTTATGTACACTATCACATTGTGGCGGTGTATCTGATGATATTTGATTCTTCAGAAAGCTGTATACCGCTGGAATTTTGAGCCAGTTGAGAGAGACGCCGTGATGGCTTATATTGCTTTGAAGAAGAGTTTTAATTCACATGTGATCATAGAAATTGCATGTGTCAACTCGCCAAATGAGCTTCTAGCTGTGAAAAAGGCGTATCAAGCTACATATCGGCGATCTCTGGAAGAAGATGTCGCTGCTCACACTGTTGGAGATTTGCGCAAGGTATGTTGCTCTGAAAACATTAGTTCTATAGCTATGAAGTTGCAAGGTTTCTGAAGTTTCACTTTGCAGCTATTGGTTGGCCTCGTAAGCACGTACCGCTACGACGGAGATGATATTGATGTGAAGTTAGCGAAATCGGAAGCCAAAATTTTGCAAGAGCATATAAAGGATAATGAACTGAACCATGACGAAGTCGTAAGAATCTTGGGTACTAGAAGCAAGGCACAGATTTTTGCTACTTTCAATAGTTATAGAGAAGAATATGGTACTTCAATTCAAGAGGTATCGATTGAATCTTGAACTTCAATCGCTCGAGTTCCTTTGTAGCTGAAATTATTCTAGGGAACTAACCCTTTTTGATACTTTGATCAGGCTTTGGCTGGTGAATCCACAGATGAATATGCACTGGCACTCCGAGCTGCGGTTGCTTGCCTCATCGATCCCCACTTGTACTTTGTTGAGGTGAACAGATTAACCATGAGTTCTAACTTGGCGTAATGTACGTCGTATTTCTCGTGTGACCACTTCGTTGTTTTTGAGTTTTAGGCCCTTGATGCTGCTCTTGAGAAATCAGATGAAGACACACTGACTCGCATTGTCGTACTGCATGCCGAGAAAGATCTTGGGGAGATCAAAGACAAGTTTCATAAGTGGAAGAATGTTCCCCTTGAACATGCAGTGGCTAAAAAGACTTCTGGAGACTATGAGGCCTTTCTACTCGCTTTATTGGGTAACTGATCTGCTCTTTCGGTGTTCTTGTGGGTCTAGTTTTGCCTTCAGAACCTGCTTGTGCTTGAGGCAAACTTTCTTTTTCAGCATCTGTCTAGTGCTTGAAGAGCTTGGTTTGGTTTGCTAAATAATTTGGCATGCATGTTTGCTGTTTGTCACCTATGTTGTTGAGGTTTTGCATGAACTAGCTCGATATCAAGAATAAATCTACATATCTCGTTGTCGTCTTTTGCTTCTTGGCGAATGAATTGACAATGTCGAGCTTCAAATGAAATGGTAATAGACCAATGGACGTTTCTAAGGGAAAGAAGTGCAACGAGCTGGCAACAAAGGAACAATTGAAGCATGCTTTAGAAAAACAAATTCATACACCAGAATGACTTCAACGAAAACACCATCAAGAAAATATCATCTCCTTCAGAAATCTTCAAAGGAATCACTGAACCCTAGACTATTGTGTTATTTTTGATGAAGAGATTGTAGGACAAAAATTAAAAAGACGTCTCTCATTTATGGAATCGTCAATGTAACGTTTCCTTTAGATTTATTATCAAAATGACATTTGACACATGCACTGCCGCCTACACACTTGTAATTTCGTAGATCTTCTTCGAAAAAATTTGAGAAAATTCTCCAATATCAAATTGGACTTTGCATACACTCCCCAACTCAAAATTTTTTTACATGTATTCCCTAATAGGATTGACAAGACAGTTTTGTGTGTTATTTTTTTCAGTATAAAAGAATAAAAATTCAATATATATTGTAAAGATTTGAATATAAATTTTCTGAGATTGAGTACTAATTTAAGAAATTTGAGTATTATTTGAAAAATTTTAAGTATACATTGTTTCAGTATATAATAAAAATTTCAGTATACATTGTAAGAATTTAAATACGAATTGATTTAGATTAAGTATTATTTGAAGAAATTTGAGTATAAAATTTAGAAATTTGAGTATGTCAGGTTGCATCCACCACATCAAGATTTTCATGAGGGGTCGTCGAAATATTATACTCAAATTTCTTAAATTAGTACTCAATCTCAAACAATTTATACTCAAATCTTTAGAATGTATACTGAGTTTTCGCTCTTTTATACTCAATCCATCAGGGAGTGAATGTAAAAAATTTATCAAGTAGAGAATGCATGTAAAGGTCAATTTAAGATTGGAAAGTTTTCTCCAATTAACCGATCTTCTAACTATAATTGTTTTTTCGTAATATAGCAATTATGATTGCTTAGCTCTACTACCACTTATAATTGTTTTTTACATTTTAATAGTTACGAAAATAATATTCAAAATTGTATCGAATATATCTATTATAATTGTATGACAATTATAATCGTTATAATTTCATAGTTGTTATATAGTAGTTACAAAATTTTATAATTGTAATAACACATCGATTTAGATGAAAAAGATAAAAAGAGAGAGAGACTATTTTTTATGGATGATAAATGTGTTATTTTATAGGAGGTGAGATGTCTTTTTTATAATAAATTAACAGGATTTCCCTTTATGATGATCTCATGCCTCGACACTATCCTCCTCTGTTTCTTTCCCAAAAAAGAAAATTAAAAGAGAATATTTTTTTGAAGAGAAAGAGGAGGGGGCAATGTCGTGTGGACAGAATCGAATTCATCCCCCTTCCTCCCTTTTTCCCAATGATGCTATTGGATTAGTCGACCGGATTCTCTTCTGTACTAGTAGAGTGAATAGCCCGTCAGATAATCTAACATAGTTATTGAGGAAATACCATTTATACTCATTCATTGATGATTGTTGTTAGCTAAAAGCAATTGTGAGCCGACTACCCAACCTGGCCGACTGAAAGCCCCTCATTCTAACTGCGCGAACTACTTCCTTCGATTGAAAATTCTACGAGCTGGGTTGACAATTCATTAAAAAAAAAAGAACGCCCTTTTAATTTTTACCTAAGATCGCGTGAACTACTTCTTTCGATTGAAGATTCTAAGGGTTGCACAGACAATTTGTTAAAAAAAATGGAACACTCTTTAATTTTTACCTAAGATTATATGTGATCCTGTTAGTAAGTGAGGAGTAACAACGAGCGATGAGACAAAAAAGTTGACTAAAGATAAACTGCTGTCTGTCGATCGGATGCTCGAACATCGACTGGGAACTCGAGAAGCCGGGGGAGCTCTGGCGCATTGTAAAGAAGAAAGAACGTTAGAGGCTGACCAAGGAGTCCCCGGCTCAGACACTCCAACGCTCAAATCAATACTCCGACGGAGAGAGGGAAATGACAGCAATTGGAGAAAAACACAATTCAGCCAAACAGCACGTGAAGCTCTAGAGGTCTTTATATAGGGAGGAAACAGATCAACTCTGCCCTAGCCATCACATCTCATCAAAGACTCAATCCCCTTGCAGGATTTGCCTTCCAAAGGATGGAACTAGACCGTCATACCTCCCATCACCTGTCAATCCTTCGTGTCAATTCGCCTCCGTGACTGGTGGTCAGCTCCTCGGGCGGCGTGAGCTCGGCTTCTGTCCCCTCACCATAATGAGCGCATTATGCGAATCCCTTCATACCTCTTTATGTCTTCACATCATTAAACATTATCGATTATACAAGATTATGGATAGCTGACTTATCAGGGCCTCGCTAGTGTTGTCAACCGAACAGTCGGCCAGGAAGGCCTCTAAAGGACCCTGACGAGCCCTGATCGAGGCCACTTTTGATTTCTGTCAGAGCAAGCACTTTTGCCCTAACGACCGGCCGACAACGCTGAGGCGGGCAACCAGGCGAATGATCCCGAATGGTTGGTCGGGCCTGGGTGATAGTCACCTTGCCTTTGTGCTAGGGCCACAACATGAGGTTGGGCTTTCCCCATGCGATGAGACCGACTGACTAGACCCTGTGCTGCCCAGCCCAATTTCTGCCTTGCCAGGTTGGGCTTATCTCTCCGCCGACTAGCCCTAACAAGTCGCAATCTGACTGACCTCCCGATCTATTGGGATGCTTTCTTGACCTCCTCATCAATCACCCGTAACTGATCCCAGGGCTACCCCATCCGATTGGATCAATAAACTTGAAAATAAATGAAAAAAATGAAACTATGTTATGTTTTATTATACACAATTACAAAATCTTAATTGTTACTCTATTCTCATTTCAGTTTTCATTCTTTACTCATTTCCATTTTCATATAGAAATGGCGGGCAATCAAATAAGATGCAAAAAAAAAAAAAAGAAATATATTAATCACAATTAGTTTGTAAGACACAATCTTTTCTTTACAATAATAATACATACTGAGAACATTGATCCCATTTGTATTTACGGCAAATGGAAATTGTAGTTTTCACCGAGAGCAACATAAAGAGTTTGTTCAACACCATAGGCGGCTAATGTAACATGTATTATACAATCTGTAATACGATCAAACTAGGTATTAGCTCATTAGCTCAGCCTCATCTTCCACAATCTCCCAATCATCATCAGAATGATCCTTTTTATCGACGCGGTAAGCCTCCTCGTCAATCGTGGTAGTTTTCTCATTTAGCGCAGAATGATGTGTGCCTCCACACAAGATATTCTGCTCAAAAGTGGAGCATTTTGCGGTCTTGTTAGGCATGCACCCATCGACACTATCTTGCAGTAACAATACATCCTTGAAGGCATCAAATATTTCTCCACTGTGATCAGTGTAACAGTGACTTAGATTGTGCATTTTTTGTTGTAAGATGGTAGAAACAGAGAACATAGCGTATGACTGTAGAAGAATTGGTAAAACCAAAAGGTACACAAAGATCAAAATTGCTGACTAATAGAACTATATATGCTACCAAAGAATAATTTATTTCCGCAACTAGACAGACTTACTATAGGTTATCGAGAGTGCGACCACGGTCCATCAAGAAATCCCACAACTGTAGCACAACAACAGAAGAAAAGTAAGATACTTCTGAATGAGTCGGTCAAATAAATCCCAGATTCTCTACTATGAACATTCTAACTTTTATTAAAATATTTTATAAGCACATTTTTTATACCCAGGATATCTACTTAACCATGCTTTAAGACATTGGTATATAGCAGAATAATAAGGAATGCAATAATTAAAAACCCTCTGCATTGAAGTATATTACATTTTAACCAAAAAAAGGAAGAATGAATGAACCTGCAGAACAACTATGAATCTGTTCTAGCTATTTTAAAACTAAACAATATCGATTCAGATTCAAATTTATTATATGATATCATATAATTTTAATAACTTTAATAATCAAAACGTATAATCAGATTAGCAACCTACAGTAATTAATAAAAAAGCATGAACTATTCAAATTAAGAAATATCAGGTTAGAGATAATATTAGCAATACTAATAATACAAATTAGAAATAATATTCATGATTCCTTGTGAGATTCATAATTCCAAGGTGTTTCTTGTATACTTAAGACAAATGCCTCATGTCGTGATGAATCTTAGATGGTATACTGCAAATCTAACCATCCAAATTAAATTGGCCAAACATTGTAACTAGGCACTTACGCCATTATTCATCTCGATCATATGTTGCTATATTATGTTGGTGTTCTCTACTTCTAGTGGGTTAAATATGCAATTAATCATTATCCATAGTTCCTAATTACCTTGGCATTCTTCTCTGCTTCCTTCTGGATCTGGCTTGCTTCTTTTGCTAAGCTATCCATGATGCCCTCTTGCTCATTTAGAATTTTGTGAGCCAAGGTTTCCTTTGCAAGCTTCTCCTTCTCGGCCTCTGCTCTTTTTTCCTTGGCAGCCACTAATTGGGCATCTAGAGTTTGATGAATCTGTTACAGTTCGAAGCTGATATTAGAAAGAAAACTTACTAATTCTAAGGAACATTTTACATTTTCTCTTGTGTGTGTGTGTGTGTGTGTGTGTGTGTATATATATTTTAAACTGAATCCAAATGAACAAAGGACCATTTGATGTCCAGTCAACGCGCTAACTGCCAAATAGAAGGTTCTAAAGGTACAAAAAAAAACAAGGAAACAAGTTGGGTTACGTGTTAGCACATTACAAGTAGCCAGCACCTATATTAACCAAAGGGAAAAAATTAGAACAATAGTCAGACATAATAAAACTATTATCATTCACATATTCACAATCATGAAGTTTGAACACATTGAGAAAAAAATCTTGTACACCTATATTTTCAACACCAGAACCCATTGTAATCCAGTGCGAAGAATATGTCTCTAAGGTTTAAAATCCCCTGAGCTGTGGGTTCAGTCGTTGGTTGGAATGAAACTGGTTTGTGCCATTTCAGACGTACCAACAATGGTGTTGATCTCTCTAATGGGGAGGACGAAGAAGAGGCTTATATAGAGAAGGCATCACTGATGCTGGAGAAATGTGAGTCACGACACATACTGGTATCTCCCTTGCAAGCTAGGGCTAGAGGAGGAAGCTTAACTAGGATTTTAGCACACGGGAGGAGCTGGCACATAGCTTCTCGTGACAAGGATTAATGATCTGTAGCTTCTCATGACAAAGAATGAATAATTCAGAGCTTTTCGTGATGAACAATTCAAAGCTTCTTGTAGAAGATGACAACAAAGGATTGAGCAATGACGAAGAAAAATCGAGTGGTTTGGAGGCTCGAAGCTTCTCATGATGACAGCATCCACTAAATTTCTCACATGCTACAGATTTCAGAGCTTCTCGCATGCTGGTCAATGGTCAAAATGAAATGTCTACACAGCTCAAATCACTGCATGCCTCGGTGGGAGCTAGACATTTCTAATGTGTGCTCTTTGTAATTTCCTGTTTACTTCACTTTTATTTCAACAAGATCACATGTAGTTGCACTAGATCCAATAATGTACAAGCTGTTGCTCATGTGCCTGATATATATTTCATTAACAGGTTCAGCTTGGATCATTTCACATACTTAAAAATTGTCCACAGTTTACTAGACATCAAGGGATGGATAAATTTTGCAGCCAACTAATAAACTGCCACTAAATTGGAAGTTATGACAATTCTGACACCAGAGAGACCACTGTGCTAGCAAAGACATTAATGCAGTTGAGAATTTGCCATATAAATGGAATTCACTTTTTTCTGTACAGAAGCATAAATTAAGACAATCAGAAAATGAACTACAAATGAATCATAATTAGATTCCATAATTTGATTATTATGATATTTACGTTATTTTCTTTTCCTAGGGACTCAAGTCAGTTTATCTGATTCTACTTATTTTTATGATGTTTTTCACTATTTTAAGAATAATTAATCATCGGCAATAATAAATGAAAGAGAAGAGGTGGCATTGGCATACAAAAACAGGGTATTAATCCAATGTAGATGTCCTCTAAAATTTGTAATAACTTCCAATTGTTTGATAAAGACAAGGGTAACAGAAAATATATTGGCAAGCAAATTTTTTATGCTTATCCATGGGAAGCAATAATGGTTGGAAACTAGAAATCGAAGTACAGGACAAAAGATGGTATAACATAAAGTTGAATAACAATTATTTCTCACCTTGTGTACAATAGAAAGGTACTTTTCTGTTTCACCTGAGATGAGATTAAGCTGAGATAGAAGCTCCGAACTTTGATATGCTAGAGTAAATTTTTCAGCTCGGATATCCTCAGCTTTCTGCTAAAAATTGGGCAAGTGTGAGAGCCTACCTTATTGTCAAACTAGAGTAAGCACAGTGTGCATGGAAGAAAACCTTGTCATTTGTGGCCCTTGCACATGTTATCATGTGTCTTAGCTCCTCCGCCTTTTTTAATACATCCTGACAGGCAGTGGAGGCTTCTCTTTCAGCTAGCAAAGCTCTCTCTTTATGAAGCTTTACCTCTCTCAACATCTCATTTGCCAAATTTAGAGCAGATGCCAATGTTTTCTGCAATGGTGGTTGATCAGCAAAAGGCAGCTGTTTTTATGAAATTATAAATGTATGCTTTATGAGAAATCAAAATCGTTGCTTTTCCTTTTAATCTTCAAATAAAAGTTATTGTCCTTAAATGATGCATGAAGATCTTCATGCATCATTTAAGGACAATAACTTTAGTATCTTCAAATAACTTGGGCATTTGATTAAGCAATCTTTCCTTCATTTTTGATTGATTGCCTTCAGGCAGGAGAATTAATCCCAGTTGTATGCGCATCTTCGTTTTCAAAGATTAATGTGAACATACTAAATTTCCTTTTGTTTCACTTGCCCTAGCATTACTGACTCAAGTACCCTACAAAATTTCAAATATAGAATTATCTTTCCAAGACCTCAGTACATTAACCATGACTTAGTTTATCATATTCCACAACAAATGTTTAATTAAACATGCTGTTATTACAACAGTTGAACAGCTAGTCTGGGTATGACATGCATGCTTAGAGTAACTGAAATTAACCCCAAAAGGAGAACATCTTACAAAAGAAAAATTTGGATTCAATATTCAAACAGACTAAACTGGTTGTTCTTTTGTCTGTGTTATAAAAAATATATTACAATTGGCGATAAAAATGATCTATGGTTTAAACACAAACTAGAAACAAAGATAAATCAAAATCAAACTATGAAAAAACCTGTTTTTAAATAAAACGGCATGACGAGACAAAAACTCTAACATTGAACCAATTAAAAGTACTGACAAGTGGGAGGCGAATTTGTACACTCTACCTACCCATATATAAATTGCATACTTCAGACTACTTCTAGATATCTGAATGATCAAATGAGAAGGTGAGAAAATTATAGGTCACTATGGTAATAAGGCTTGAACATTCTTTTAAGACTGTCAATAAACATGCTAAACACAAAATAACTATGACTGACTGATTCATGTTAACACGCCAAACTATGAACCATTCAAAACTGGTTCAAATGGTCGGAATCAAATGGGTCCATACAAGTTAGTAGAGTAACAAAGCAAGATGGGTATTATCTTGTTTTGTATATATTTATTAAATTTAGATTGTAATAACTATTCATTATTTCTGCATCAACAATATGCAACTTAGGACATGCAAAACTGGGCAAACAATACTGATCTAGAGTTGATATAATATAATAATGGTACCTAAATGGTCTAGGCATGGACCAAATGGGACATAGATTCTTAAACTTTATTTTATCCTTAGATAAAACCAACAATATCAATCCCAAGTCTTTATAAAAAATATTGAACATTGCATTAGATTGGGGGACAATACAAACACGAACAAAATCTGAGCATGAATTTTAACCACGCGGAGTTCCATGATAGAGTAAGATTTATGGCTATGATAAAAACAATGACAAGACCTTGTGAACATGAATCTTGGCCATATAAAGCTAATGGTGGTAGCCCAAATAGTTTGGACTCATGGCTTCTTTTTGTTGTTGTTGATTGTGCCCTTATATTAATAATCACAGTTTGGAATGTAAATAGTGATTTTCATATCACTTTATTAAGCATAAATGTCCACCAATATGCTCAGATGATAATTAGAAGATATGTGCGAAGATATATTTATTTCATGTTACACCACTAGCAAAAATTTTTAAAGAACAAAAGAAAAATGTAATTTGGATAAATGAGAATGAAATTAGAAGAATGATAGTGAATAAATTCAAAGAGTAGCATCATACTTTGCACGTTACCTACCTTTTTGTTTTGAGCTGCAAGAACACCATTAAGGAAGTCTATGTTGAAAGTATTTTCTACTGTAGCTACCTCTCCTTGGAGATCATCAATAGCAGATAAATTCTTATTTTCACAAGGCAACACACCAACAACATTCACACTTAGGTGCTCAGATTCTTGTACTACAAAATCATTTGGGGGAAATGGACTGTTTTTAACTCCTGAGATTCTACAGAATAGATCATGGGAAATTTCATGAGTTGATGGAAATTTCTTAACATTGGCAAAAGCAGCAGGCAGTGAATTATTATCTTCACAGCTGGATTTGTCTTTGATTTTCACCTCACAATTGTATGACCCAAATGGCTGTTCTTCATAATGCATACAGCAACTGTTCGTTTCTGCTTCATACTCAGTTGCATCTTGGATGTGTTGAAAGGCTCCAGATGAAAATACAGATGTGCATTCTGAAGCTCTTATAGTGCCATCCATATTTGTGTTGAAATGTTCTTGAACACTAGCATCCAGAAAATGACACTTGGTCCCAGAGTTCTGCAAAAAGTCTGTTTCCGACGACTTAACTATTTGATTCAGTCCTCTGTCCAGCATTTCATCCTTGTATAGAATATGAGAAGAATTTATAGAGAATAAGTCGAGTGAGTGTAACCCTGCATGAGCATTATTTTTGTGCTCATCCATTTTTGCTTCCAACACTTCATCCATTGGGAGGGTGTTAACATCAGAAGAATTACCAAAGAGCAATACATCCAAGGAGCGCATATCTGGTTGAATATTACTGCTGTGCTTAGTAACAAGATCCATTTCCAATACTACAGTCTTTGGTTCAGAAAGTAGTGATGAGTGCATATCTGGGACTGGTTGAGCATTATTTTTATGCTTAGTAACAAGATCCATTTCCAACTCTGGTTTTGGTTCAGAATGTAGAAGATTTTTGGTTTCTTCAACAATGTCACTATGACAATTCACCTCATTAGCACCTTCAACGTGTGAGCGCCCACCTACTTCTTTATAATGAAAAAAAAAACTTTAGAAGCAAGAAAAAGAACAAAAAATAGAACGAGGAAGAGTCACAATGATAGCACAATGTAGATGTGCCTCTTTAAGTTCCTTCTCGCTTGTGAAATGAAAAATGCAACACCTACGATTTGGTGGCTGCACAACATCAAAAGCGATACAAGGATCATAAGGTGGTTCCGTTGGTTCATCTATGATTGGTAAGACATCAGTCAGAACGAACTCCACTGCACCATCAACATCTTGAAAAAATTCTACCGCAACGGCCCTAAGTATCCGAAGATCAATCTGTGGTGCAGCAAAAGATTGACTGAAAACAAAATTGCCAAGAAATAGACTTCAACTAGGAAATCGTCATAAAGTAAATACACCAGATGAGTTCCTTCGGTCACACACACTAAAACCCAGATACAATATTCACGGTAAAGCGAAAATTTTTCGTAGCTTAAAAACCAGATATAATCAATCATAGGTTGACTGCAAACGTCTCTCACCTGAGGGAAGACATCTTGCAGCACACGAAGCACTGATTTGAGAGTCATGATTTCTGCATACGAACGATTGGGGGCTAAATTAAATGAAATCGACGGACTACGATCATTACTGGGCGATCGAAAGGGGAAAACTAACCGGCTGGAATCGTTAGATCGAGAAGACAGAGAAGATCATCGAGATTGGGGATAACCTCTTGTTGAACGACTTCCGCTTTCTTTTTTTTCTTTTTTGTTTATGGTAATCGTCGACGATTAATGGATTCAATTTTGTTTTGTTGTGTTTATCAAACGAGAAGAGCTAAAAAAGATAAATAAATAAATTTCCTTTTCTATATTAAATAGACCACGCTATAAATCCGAAACACACAGTGCATACACCACACAGCAAATAAAACAAATAATTTTTGTTGGGCTCAACCAAATCTAACTTCTAAATTTTTTTAATTAATTTTTGTATTTCTCTTTTTTTTCTCTATTGGCCTCCCTCCCCTAACCCTAAACAATCTTTCTCTGCTCTGCCGCCGTCTCCTTTGATTCTGCCACCGTCTCTTTCGATCCGGTCGTCTACGTTGTCGTCCTCTCCTATGTCACCTTCTCCTTCAATTTTGCAGATATCTCATTCGATCCGATCGTTTACGGTTCTCCCCTCTCCTGTGTCGCCATCTCCTTCGATTCTGCAGAGATTTTCTTCGATCCGGTCGTCTACAGTGTCGCCCTCTCCTTTGTCGCCGTCTCCTTTGATCGTTCAATGGAGTCGTCTTTTTATTCTCGCCTCAACCCCGGCCAGGATGCCTACATGAACAGGTAGACTTTCTTATTGTTGCTCTTTTTTACACAATAAAAGAAGACAAATTGAAAGGATTACTACATGTACATTATAGTTTCATAACATCATTTGTTTTCAATATTGATGATACACATAAATCTGAAATATTTATTTGACATTTTTTTAATTTTGAATTATGTAAGATTTTCGTACATCGCACGAGTATTACAATAGTTGAAAAAGAATAAAAGTGATTTTAAAAAGTGATTACATGGAAATCGATAAATGAAAATATTCCTTTTTAATTTTTATTTGAATCAATAAGATAAATTAGATATATTAAAAAGTGATTATTTAAACTTGGACTACACGGAAAGGGAAAAGAATAATATTAAATGTTGATTTAAATTTACTAAATATTTAATTTGAAAACACTAAAATAGATAAATCAAAGATCCATTATTGTTAAGAGCAGGGACGAATCTTGATTAGGGCGGTCAAAGCATCTATAATTATGAGAGTTTTCTAAGAGCTCTGAGCTCATTCAATAGTATATACGTGTTCTATCAAAAATAAAAAAATCTTATATATCTCTTTACTATATAAAAAAAATCTCAACAACTCTTTTATGCATCCCGTATAATTTTTTATTATTTATATTTCTCATTTCTATTTTTTAAGATAAACAAAAAAATATTTTAATAAAACAAAAAATGAAGGAACGGCATTGTGGATGTTCTCATGGCTTGTAGTTGATATAATTTTTTTTATTTAGTCCGTTAGAACCCATTTCTTCCGTACTCATAGCCTTGGTCAGGAGAAACTATCTATAAAGAAATATCAAAGGTATGCGATTGTTTTACCATTGACTCTATTTGATATAATGTGAACTTTATTTGCAATGGAAGAGGCATTCCAACATCCCAGCCCATAATTCTCATTGTTTCCTAGTTTTGGAGAATAGATTAATTATGCATTTTACTTGATTTATAATACAAAGATACTTGTTTGTTTCAGAACTATTTTGTTTGAATTCTTGAGTTGTCATTTTGATATGTATTCTAGAATTGATCAATTGGACTAGCAATTCGATTCTGCAATAAACATCCTAACCCCAATGATTATTTATTTTAATAAGCAACTAGTTGAACAGTATTGATTACATGTAAAGTATCTTTATGGGTCTGGATAGTTTGTACATAGGTAATTTTTTTAATGACGTTGGAGTCAATTTTTATTATATTGAATGTAAAATATTTAGTTGAATGTTTAATCTTTATGTATAAAAGATGATTGTATTATGATAAAATATTCTCATGATTGATCTATTAGTATTCAGTCGGAAACAAATGATATTAGGCTGCCTAACATAATATTATCATCCTCTAATTACTTGTAAAATATTTTCATAATTAATTGGAAAGATAATTCTAATAAGTTCTCATACTCCTGGCGAAATAGAATTATATGATTTATTATATGTTTTAAGAAAAAAATCAAAAGGTTTAATGATACTGTTTTTTTTGTTGAATTTATCTTTTTAAATCCAACAAAGTCGTTGTCCTTTCTTTCACGTGTTCATAAAATTTTAATTGACTAAATTGCCAGTGTAACATTATAATTTTTGTATTTTATAAAAAATTAATAATCTTCTTTTTTATCCGAAAATAGGAAAAAGGATAAAAATCAAAATCTCTATGTGAATCAACGACATTTTATCAACGGAGAATCTAGTTTTTTTATTTGAATTTTTCAAAGAGCTCAATTTATCTATATTTTATTTTTTTGAAATTTTAATGAAAATATAAAAGAAGATTAATAAAAATTTATTTTTTATAAAATATTTTTTTATTTTTTAATTAATATTTAATTAAATTTAGAAAAAATAAAAATTTAATTATTTTATCAGAGATATTCATAATAAAAATTTATTTTAAAACTATATAAAAAAATTAAAAAGATTATTCAAAATAAATATAATTAATTTTATATAAATTTCAATAATAATTCAATAATATAAATTTTTTAAAAAATATCCTACTCATACTCACCGGTCACTGCCAATCACTAACTTATGTTAATAAAAAAAAAAATCTAATTTTGGCGGAAATAAAAGAGCGCCGTAATCTCCAAGCATATAAAAACTCACTCGCTGCGCCGCTTTTTATTCGCCGCTCCCGTTCCTTCTCCGCGCATCGGCATCTCTCTTACGGCGATCTTCTTCGCTAGGTATGCGCGTCTCGATGTCCTGACCTGTCTGCGGCGATCATATATCCTCGTCGTTTTTTATTTCTCGCAGTCATTTTCATTTATTTGTTCTCACGTTTAGGTAATAATTAATTCCTATGGATAAAAAGCGCCGGTGGACGGAGGCAGAAGATGCAGTTCTGTTCCGGTACGTCAAGGAACACGGTGAGCGGGATTGGAATTCCATCGCCAAA
The DNA here is from genome assembly GCA_024364735.1 of Boesenbergia rotunda. Lineage (NCBI taxonomy): Eukaryota > Viridiplantae > Streptophyta > Magnoliopsida > Zingiberales > Zingiberaceae > Boesenbergia > Boesenbergia rotunda. Next base: position 214,580 of record JAGFNQ010002104.1, on the reverse strand, counting down.
GCCACCGGACTCGATCGTTCCGGTAAGAGCTGTCGATTGCGATGGCTCGATCATCTGAAACCTAATCTGAAGAAAGGTCCGATTACACCCGAAGAAGAACAGCTAATCGTTCAACTCCAAGCGAAAATGGGAAATAAATGGTCTAAGATCGCGACACACGTACGGAATAGTCCCCTATCCAAATTAATTAATGCGTGTCCTATTCATTTTCACTTTACAATTAATCTGAGTGCAAACTATTAACTGTTATACATTTTTTGCAGTTGCCTGGTCGCACCGATAACGAGATTAAAAATTTTTGGAACTGCATGAAGAACAAGAAACCAGCTCAGCGCGTTAATGTTCCCCTCGAGCCCGCTCATCCTGTTTTGAATCCCCCGAGCATGGCTAAGCTGCCGCAACATTATTCATCATGCACACAGTACTCACAGGACAATATTAATATTCCTCTTCTACCGGCGCTTATCCATGCTCACAGTACTCACAGAACAATATTAACATTCCTCTACCGGAGATCGTCTCTGGTTATTTTGATCTCGAGGTCCAAAGGAGGGTGATGCTGAGTTACGCCGAGAGCATGCAGAGAATGGGCATCTGCATTCCACATTCTCTTCTTCCACTCATATATTCAACTCCGACTGTAGCACCGGCTCCCGATCTGCAGGCTCCTGTACCAGTACTTCCAGATCATACTGCCATGATGCCATTGGTCAACTCAGATCCCCTTTTGGAGTGCGATATTAATCTGGATCATATGGACTACTTCGATGAGAATGCGATAATGGCACCCTTAGATCCGGTACTGGCTCCTGCTCCGGCACCGACTCCAGCTCCAGATTCGGTTCCTGCTCTTGCTTCAGATTTGGAGTTCGATATTAATCTGGATCATATGGACTTCGATGAGAATGAGATAATGGAACTCTTAGATCCGCTACCGGCTCCTGCTCCTGCTCCGGCACCGACTCCAGCTCCAGATTCGGTTCCTGCTCTTGCTCGAGCTCCTGCTCCCGCACAGGCTCCAGCTTCGGTTCCTGCTCTTGCTCCAGATTGGGTTCCTACTCCTGCTACGGCACCGACTCCAGATCCGGTTCCTACTGCTCGAGCTCCTGCTCCGGCACCAGCTCCGGCTCCGGCTCCGGCACCAGTTCCTGCTCTTGCTCCAGCTCTATCTCCGGACATCAGCTCGTATCCCTCTTTGGAGTTCGATCCCTTCGACTTGGAACTCGATATGGCTTTCGACATCGAGGGGACGGTGGCATTTTTTGATAGCTTGCCTGATGATATAGAGTAGGAGCTCCCTTCAGTCCAATGATATATCGATGTTGCATTTATCTTTCTTTGTAGTCCGTCGAATGAATGTACTTGGAATTATCTTTTGAAACTAAATAAAATATATAAACTTAATTACGCAAGTATCTGATGATTTCCTGCACTAACTCTCACTTTAATTTACCTATACCTACGATATCTAAAATAATATTGAGAATGCATCAGCAAGTTACTTCTTCAATCCATCAACATTCAACTATATTATACTATACAATTTATTGTCAGCATTACATAAAAATAAAAACAAAATTATATTATACTATACTATACTATACTATGAGATTAAAGAAAGAAGACCACAGAAGTACATGAGAGATCAAGAGAAGAGAATACTAGTGTTGAAAAGGTTTGCCAGACAAAGCACATTCCATCAACCAACACAAGCAGACCACTTCAACAGTAGTTCGCAAACCTGAATCGTTAGAAAACCAAATAGTCTCACAAGTTTCAGTCTTCCACAATGGCAACCAAATGGAGAAAAGTGAAACGTTGGTTTTGCATCAAGAAACAAGGCCATCGCTCAACGAAAGCACTGATAACTGATCGGTCGGAGCAGTCATCATCTGCTGCTGCTGGACATAGTGGGTAGAGATTCTACCCACAAAAATATTAAATACGTCGTCGAAATTAAGGATCGAATCGAGGATACCTGAGATAGTGAATAATCGCCCTACCACTGTACCATAGCCCCGGGACAGTAAAATTTCTCACCAAACATCTGCAAGTACTGCTGTAATGGATCATAGACTGTAAAGGGACAAGGCAAAACAAAAATATAGGAAAAAATAAAAGACATTTAATGGAAAAAAATAAAACCAAGGTTGGGAAGAAATTATCTAATTGCACACAATGGTCAAACTGCATTCCAGTAATTGAAGATTGAGTCGCTCGATGCGATCATGGTGACAAAAAGCAATTCGCTCGTCTCCGTCTCCATCGATATGTTCTAGAACTAATACGGAAGAGATAAATCACGGACGCTACTAACTCGGATATTATGGCTAACACATAGGGAGTGACAGACACACTGACTTTGTCCAATTTTAACCCCTAGACCAAAGCCAATGCCCCGATTGGAATGGGTTGCCGAATGGGAACATCTCCCATACCCAAACCTCCCATGTCATATGGATCATATCTCTGATAACTCTACATATTGGACCGTCAGGAATATTGTGGCAGGAGCCAGGAATATTGCGGCCAGGAGCATAGCACTGGATACATCCCCTCAGAAGCATCTACTATACATGAACATTTTGCACCGTGTGGATCATGCTCTATGAAAGTTATATTTTGTTGGATACATGTAAATGGAAAGGGGAATAAAGATACTCCATTGTGAATGAGACTTTAGTCTCACATTGAGAGTTTCAAGTGAATAGAAAGGGAGGTGGAGAATAAAAAGGCTCAATTATGAATGAGACTTTAGTCCCACATTGGGAGTCTCAAGGCATAATTATTAGTTTATATTGTTTCACAAGTATGTTAGTTGTGAACAAATGCATGGGGAGAGATTCTCTCTCACGCGTGGGACGTGCACAAGGGGAGATGCAAATCCATGGCTCAAATTTGTACTGAACCAAGTAGACTCGTGTGCGTGCACGACCTGCACGCGTCGAATGCCCGACCTGCTGTTGATTAATGCAAAATCAGTAACCCCCAGACATTTGGATCTGGATGTTTAATAGGCAGTAAATAACGTTAATTCGGTCATTGATTACTGTGGGGGTGTGAGCCATATATAAAGAGGTTGTGACCGAGAGCAAAAGATAGAGAAGAAATTGTCTTCCACCTTATTCCCAACTCCCCGTGTGTTTTCCTTTGGTAGCGTTCAGGTACTTTTCAGTTCGCCACGAGCAACCAGTGCTTCGTTGTGCCCGTGGTCTCGCTGTTGTGTCCTGAGAGACAGACGTCCATCGGAACCTCGAAGCATAATCGGAGGAGGACAAATCTGTTTCAAGGAATTAGCATTACGCAGACCTCAGCAACTCTTTAAGACCGGTTCGGGAAAACTGATTCGAGAAAACCGGTTCAAGACGTCCAAGTCGGAAAAACCTGCCCGGGAGATTCTGGTAGGGAGATTCCTGCCCAGGAGACTATATTTTGCATAAAAAGCAGCTCGGGCTACTCAATAACTAAGTTAAAATTTCTATAATTTTAATTTAATTTTTTGTTAACTTTCGAAAAGGAATATTTCCTCCAACATATTTATCCACGGAGATGAAAACATAGACTTTGATAATTCTCACTGCAAGTGACAAGGGGCAGGAAAAGAATATATTGACACACTATGGCAATTAGCTGAACACCAGATAATACAGCATAAGTTCAATATTGAGCAAGTACAATTCAAGAAGAAAATAGTGTAGATTGTGCATACACTTATAGTATTAAGTATCAGGTCTGCTACTGCAAATGAAACACAAATATGTAGTAAATAAATTTCTCTCTCATCATGTCAACATGCTACTTTCAGTTTCTCTCCATCCAATGAGACTTGGCTAATAGAACAGAAGAGTGAGTTATGCAATCATCATCATGTTCCACCAACAATGATTAGAAACAATTGGTTAATTTTTCACTCAGATGATAATTGCTTGTTTAAAGTATCATCTTGCTTAGCATAAGAGTTCAATAAATCGCACAGAACCAACCATACAAGTAACTGACTTCCTTGCAAGGTTTCATATAATAATGAATTATATATGATCCTGTCACGAAATGAGTCGGACGCCCTTACGGCTGGACGAGTCTCCGAGGAGGACGAGGTCACTGAGGTGGCGCAATGAGAGGGGTAGCTCCCAACCTGCAAGACAAAGACCGTTAGAACCCGCCTGGAAAAGTCGCCGGCCAGGTACTCCGACGGTCAAGTCAATACACGACGGTGGCGATGGAAAAGCAATAGATGACGATCATCTCTTCTGATGGGCGCGCCAGGCTCCGACCAGACTTGAGGTTCAGTCAGTCGGACTACGTACCTCCTTCGACTAGACTTGAGGGAGATGCTTATGATCCCGGGCCAGCTTACGTGTAGCCTGGCCCGGGGCCTGGCGCTCAGTCAGGAAGAGTGGCTGTTGATCTGGACGATCCCGTCGGATAAGAGGCACGCGGGCTCAGGCCCCCTGGGTTTCCATGTCACGGCCCCATACAGGCCTATGATAACGTTCTATCGAGTCAGATAAGCTCGGACTGGAGGAGTTACCCTCATAGGCCCTCAGCCGGCCTCCTTACTCAGTGCCCCAGTCGGCACCCTCATAGGCCCTCAGCTGACCTCCTTACTCAGTGCCCCAGTCGGCACCCTCATAGGCCCTCAGCCGGCCTCCTTCCTTAGTGCCCCAGTCGGCACAACTACTCCCTGACACCAGACCACTAGACATGGTACAAGGTCGGCGCAGGACCTGAGCCGTTCTGGTCCCCAGCGGCGGATATCTCGCCGGAGTCCTGATTCGCCTGCCACACTTGGTCCCCTATACCACGACCACATGCTTTGGTGTCAGGTCGAGCGGCGTCCAACGGCGCCATCCTTAAGTAAACAGTGCCCGTTTCCTTAATGGAGCATGCGCTGCTTTACCCTGCCACCCCCGGGCATGCATGACCTTACCCTCTCCACAGAACGGCAAGGGGCGTACGGGACAAAACCTGTCAGCTTCCCCGGTCACATAAATACCCCTCACTCCGCATTTCTCAGGTACGCGCGATAGTGCAATTCTCATACTGTTCTATTGCTTTTCCATCGCCACCATCGTGTACTGACTTGACCGTCGGAGTGCCTGGCCGGGACTTTTTCCGGCGGGTTCTAACGGTCTTTGTCTTGCAGGTTGGGAGCTACCCCTCTCATTGTGCCACCTCAATGACCTCGTCCTCCTCGGAGACTCGTCCAGCCGTAAGGGCGTCCGACTCATTTCGCGACAGGATCAAATTTGGCGCTAAAAGGAGGGACACCAGCAGCCTGATCGGAAGTGAAGATGGACGAACCTTATGATATCAACATGGATATCTCTCGAGGGGAGTACGAGGTGCTCATGGCTACGCGGGCTCAGCATAGGGCCTCTCAAAGGCCCTCCCCAGCTACCAGCCAAAGGCCTCAGGGCCCAGAACTGGCGGCGCGTCGCGCCTCGGGGGGGGGGGGGGGGGGGGGGGGGGGGGGGGGGGGGGGGGCAAGGCAGACTTGCCATGCCCGAGGATGGTCTCGCCCCTCCCCCGGTGGTGGTCCCCCAGGAGCAATGCGGCGATGCTCACTCAGTATCGGCCGCAGCATCAGTCTCTAACCTGGTGCGCGGGAGGCGACCAGACAAAGGAAAAGCTCCAGTGGACCCTGCACCGGTTATGTTGGTACGCAGCCCTTTCGCTCCGTGGATCTTGGAGGATCCCGTGCCTCATCACATGCGTTTCTTCACCATCCCCGAGTACGTGGGGACTACGGATCCGGAGGAGCACTTGATGAAGTTCGAGAGTGCTGCCATGCTCCAGCAGTACCCGGAAGGCGTTAAGTGCCGAGCCTTCCTAACCACACTCTCTGGTGCAGCCCAGAGATGGTTTGACCGGCTCCCGGATGGGTCGATCATGAACTTTGAAAAGTTCAAGAAGGTGTTCCTGCAACACTTCGCTAGCAGCCGGAGGCACCACAAAACGAGCCTCAACCTGTTCGCCCTGAAGCAAGGGCCTAAAGAAACACTCTGGGCTTACATCCGGAGGTTCAATGAGTTGGCAATGGATGTACCAACCGCCACACAGGAAGTCATGGTAAGTGCATTCTCCCAAGGTCTGCAGGAGGGAGAGTTTTTTCGCTCACTGATCAGGAAGCCCCCGAAGGACTTCGACAGCCTTCTTGGGAAGGCTGACAAGTATATCAACGTCGAGGAAGGACAGGCGGCTCGGCGTAAGGAATCGGCGGCCCCAACACCCCCGCCTCCTGTTCATACGGCCAGGACCTCGGGAGGACCCATTCGTAGTCCTCGGGGTCTCGCTGAGCATGCGGGCATGGAAAGGCGCCATGTGCAACAGGTGGCCCAGGGATGCTTCCCCGCCCGATGGAGGTCGTACTCCAGCTTCCACCAAAGTCATGGGCATGCCACTGAGGAGTGCCGACAAGCCGGCCGGGGTCGGGCTCAAGCCCCCAGAGGTCGAGGGCGACAAACACCCCGTGGACGGGGGGCAGGCCGGGATGGCCCGAACGCCGGCCCGATGTCCGAGGAGCTGAGGGAAAACCCTCCGGCCGCTCAGAATTTATTCCCTCAAGGGAACCGAGCGGTGGAAGAGGAAACAGAAGAAGAGCGGGCCAACCAGCAAAATGTGGTTCGTGGCGGCGTGCATGTCATCTCGGGTGGCCCGACTGGAGGAGATTCTCACCGGGCCCGGAAAGCCCAGGCACGCCGACTGGAAATCCACCAGGTTGGCACAAGTGTGGCTCAGGCAGAGGGGCCCCAGATTAGCTTTGGGCCCCAGGATCTCCAGGGGTTAGAAGTCCCCCACGATGATGCGCTGGTTATCACCGCCGTCATCGCTAACTATCAAGTCCACCGCACCATTGTGGACACAGGCAGCTCGGTCAACATACTCTACAAAAAAGCATTTGACCAGCTCCAGATCGAGGGGTCCCAGTTGGAGCTAGTGGCGACCCCGTTGTTCGATTTTACGGGGAATTCGGTACATCCTATCGGCCAGATCCGCCTGGCCATCTCCCTGGGCGAGGAGCCGTTGAAGAGAACTCGGTGGTCTACCTTCCTGGTAGTGGACGCTCCTTCATCCTACAACGCCATCCTGGGCCGACCTGCACTCAACGAGTTCCGGGCCGTCGCTTCCACCTTCTACCTGAAGGTTAAGTTCCCGGTCGGGGACCAGGTGGGAGAAGTCAGGGGTGACCAGAAGGTGGCTCGGAGGTGCTACGTGGATGATGTTCGCGTAGACAGTCGTAAGGCCCCCCGTCCTTTCCCTGAGTGCAACATGGTCCAAGCCTCTCCTTGGGTCCGAGTTGCAGGAAGACAAGGAAGAAGTACAGCTCCTCCCCGACCGGGAGGAGTCCCGAGTCAAAATTGCGGCAGGATTGCTGGAAGAACTGAAGGGGCCCCCGCTGGAATGTTTGGCCCACAATCAAGATGTCTTCGCCTGGACTGTCAAGGAATTGAGAGGCGTCCGATCGGAGGTTGCAGAGCATCACCTCCACGTCTACCCCTACGCTCGGCCTGTTAAGCAACGAAAGAGAGATTTCAGCACCGAGCAGAACAAGGCGATCAGGGTAGAGATCGAGAGGCTGACGAAGGCAGGGCACATTAGAGAGGTGCAGTTTCCATCCTGGCTGGCCAATGTGGTGCTCGTGCCTAAGCCGGACAACCGATGGCGAATTTGCATCGACTTTCGGGATCTTAACAAGGTCTGCCCGAAGGATTGCTACCCCTTGCCCCGGATTGATCAGATGGTGGACTCGATGGCAGGCAGCGAGTTCATCTCCATGTTGGACGCCTACCAGGGGTATCATCAAGTACCCCTGGCGGTAGAAGATCAAGAAAATGTTAGCTTCATAACGGTAGACGGTACTTACTGCTACACTGTCATGCCGTTCGGATTGAAGAACGCTGGAGCCACCTACCAGCGGATGATGAACAAAGTCTTCCGGTCCCAGATCGGGAGAAATGTGGAAGTATACGTTGATGACATCCTCATCAAATCTGCTCGTGCTGAGGACTTGATGGCGGACATCGAGGAGACCTACCAGACGCTGCGGAGGTACAGGCTTAAGCTGAATCCAGCTAAGTGCCTCTTCGGGGCGCGGAGAGGGAAGTTTCTAGGCTATATTGTGACTGAGCGGGGCATAGAAGCCAACCCGGGAGAGGTCAAGGCCCTGCTGGATATGCCTCCGCCCAGAAATCTGCGAGAAGCTCAGCGGCTTGCGAGGCGAATCACGGCCCTGTCTCAATTCATCTCCCAGTCAGCGGAGCGAGGGTTACCTTTCTTCAAAACTCTCCGCAAAGCCACCAAGTTCCAATGGGACGCCGACTGTGACAAGGCATTTGAAGAGCTGAAGAATTACCTTGCTGAGCTGCCGTGCTGGCCAAACCGGAGGTAGGAGAGACGTTATATGTGTATTTGGCCGCATCGGCTGACTCGGTCAGCCTAGTCTTGATTAAGCAGGAAGCGGCCGAGCAGCAGCCAGTGTACTTCTTTGCTCATTTATTAAAGGGAGCCGAGTGCCGCTACACGACACTCGAGAGGTTGATGTATGTGCTGTTGTTGGGTGCTCGAAGGCTTCGCCCTTACTTTTTGGCGCATCCTATCGTGGTTCTAACAAACAGTAATTTGGGTCAAGTGGCCTCAAACCCTGAAGCATCCGGACGGCTGATCAAGTGGACTACAGAGTTGAGTGAATATGACATCCAGTATCAGTCTCGATTGGCCATCAAGGCTCAGGCCCTGGCCGACTTCCTAAGTGAGCTACATTCGGACGAGATCGAAGAGGCGTGACAGATATATGTGGATGGCTCATCCGCCCGGTCGGGAAGTGGAATTGGTGTTCTAATGGTCTCCCCCAGCGGAGAAAAAATGCACCTGTCCGTGCGACTGAAATATAAGGCTACCAATAATGAAGCCGAATATGAAGTCCTCATAGCTGGGTTGCAAGCCGCTAAGCATGTAGGGGCGGCCCGAGTAATGCTCTACTCGGATTCTCAACTAGTCACACAACAAGTGGCTGGAAAGTTTGAGGTCAACAGTGATCGGCTGCAGACCTTCATAGAAGCCTATGAGAAGCTCAAAGCCGAATTCAAAGAGGTGTAAGTGAGAAAGATCCCACGGGAGGAGAACTTCAAGGCGAATGAGTTGGCTAAGTTAGCTAGTTCAGTCGACTCGTGGGTACTCCCCCAGGCTGGTGGTCTCGCTCTGCTAGTCATGCAGATAGAAAGACAGGCTGACCTGGAGTTGGGATCTGACTGGCGAGCCCCGGTCGTCACCTACCTCACTCGGGGCACCTTACCAACCAACCAGGACGAGGCTCGATGGCTCAAGAAGCATGCGTCCAGATTTACCATGGTCAGCGACACCCTTTATAAGAGATCATTCTCTCGGCCTCTCCTTAAATGTCTGAATGAAGAGGATGCTGATTATGTCTTGAGGGAGATTCATCTGGGGATTTGTGGACACCACGCAGGCGCTCGTACGACGGCTCGGAAGGCCATAATGTCGGGATATTATTGGCCCACCTTGCAGGAAGGCAGGAAGATGCCAATGAGCTGGTGGCCAAGTGTCTCTCCTGCCAGAAACACCAATGCTTGCCGCACCGGCCCACGGAAGTCATGAAGGCGTCAGTCGTCTCTTGCCCTTTTGATCAGTGGGGCATGGATATCGTGGGGTCATTCCCTATCGCCGCCGCTCAGAAGAAATACTTGCTGATGGCAGTCGATTATTTTTCCAAGTGGATAGAGGCGGAGGCTCTGGCGCGCATCACCGAGCAGGCGGTAAAAAGGTTCTTGTGGCGAGACATACTATGTCGATATGGGATCCCACACAAGATCGTCTCAGATAATGGGAGACAGTTCCAGGGTAGGAAGATACGGGAATGGTGTGCCAAATACGGCATCAAGCAGGCGTTTACTTCTGTAGCCTACTCTCAGAGCAATGGCCAGGCGGAAGTGGCTAATCGGGAGATTCTCAGGGGATTGAAGACCAAGCTCGACCACGTTGGCGGAACCTGGGTGGAGGAGCTCCCGAGCATTTTATGGGCCTTGCGAACCACTATCAAAGAAACAACCGGATGCACACCTTTCCTAGAACTTGCTTAGGTTAATTGTTTTATGGGCGGAAGTGACTAATTGTTTTTGCCTAGTAAGAATTAGCCTTATATTTGTGATACATATATGTTATTGTACTCTAGAACTTGCTTAGGTTCTTTCAAAATCATATTTCAATGATTGGATCACATCTATAGAGACTAATCACTTTGTTTACCTTTCCATATCAATTTTGACAAAAATCATGTCTATTCTATTTGTCTTTCTTTATTCCTAATCTTAACCCCAATTTTTCTATGGATTTGTTTGCTTGGGATGTTTTCTTGATGCTACTTTGCCCGAGACGGACAAAGATTTAAGTGTGGGGGAGTGATTAGTGATTTGGAAGCAATTTTTATCAAGGATGTACTTCATGAAAAAAAAAAAAATTTTGCCCAATTGAGTGGAGCTTGGTACCAAGAACAAGTGGGAATTTAGTTGTGAATTGGAGGAGAAGTGTTTCTCTCATTGCAACCATCATTGAATCCGGTTGAAGGAAGATTTCTGTGGACTTAAAAAAAAATGAAAAGAAATCCATGTGCCAAGTGGAGTTGCAAGTAATTGAGAAAAGTCAAAGAGGAAACCAATTGAAGCATTTATAATTTTGACTCTAATGTGAAGACTCAAACCGTTTGTACCAAAGTGAATTCAACTAGAGAAGAAAAAAAAAATCTGCAAAGAAGAAAAAAAAATGGCACACAATAGCAAAATTCAGTGCAAAAGGAAAAAAAATTGCTATGGAGCTTGACTCGACCCCTTTGCTAAGGAAAAATTGCAGCTGTGTTAATCTGAAATCAATGCAGAATTCGGTGCCAAGTTGAAATTAGTTGAAGAAATGAAGTGTTCTAAACTGAATTTCTATGAAGCAGTTCTAAGGAAATTTGTGCCATTTCAAAACTGAAGAAAAAAATCTGTGCCAAGTTCAAGTGCAGAAATTGTTTACCATATCAAAGTTGTGCCCATACAAGCTGTAAAGCAGATTGTTTGAGAATGCAGTTGGAAAGAATTTCCAGCTGAAGGCAGATTGGAAATCTGTTGCAGCAGATTGGAAATTTGAAGGCAACAGTGAAAATCTGTGCAGTGTGGAAGCCAGAATTTTCAGCCGACTGCAATCATCAAAAACTGAATTGGACTGCAAGGCAACCACTCGACAGCTATCAGAGGTTCTGGAGAGCAGCAAGTTGATACTTAAGCTGAAAATGCAGTTATGAAAGAAGAAAAATCAGTAGAAATGCTATGAAGGCAGTTTGGTACCAACTTGCAACTGAATTTGAGTTTTTGAGGCTATGAATCAAGGCAGTAGGTATAGGAATGTAGCAACAAGTGTTGAGTGCATCACAACTGATCAGAACAAGATTGAGTTTCAGATCGAGGCAGAGAAAGAAAAGAAAAAAAACAGTATGAAAGAAAAAAATCAGTGAAGGGGGTTGAAATTTGATTTGCTACTCAGCCATTTTCAAGTAGAACAATTCAATTCAGCTAACTGATGTTAATTGTCTAAGAAATCAGATGATTCTGCCGTGGAGCTGAGATTGAGAAAAAAAAAGAGAAAAGGAAAAGTTAATGAAGTGTGCCAACTTGTAAAGGGTTTTGTATCAAAATGAGTTGCAAGAGTAGTTTAGTGAGGGTTGTAAGTGGAGCATCTATGTCACTTGATGTTTTAAGTTCTCTGATGCAAATCTGATCTGAAGTGCTCCATTAGAAGAATTCAGAGTAGAGAGAAAAAAAAAAGAGAGAAGAAAAACAGTTTGAAGAAAAAAAAGAGAGCAAAAACAAAGGTGGCACACAATTGAAGACTTGGCACTATAAAATCATTGAATGCTTTTCTAATCTGGATTTAAACTTTATTTCATTTCATTTCTGACCTTGCTAGAGAGAAAGGAAAAGAGGAAAAATCAGGAAAGAAAAATGGAGAAAGAAAAATGGCACGCAATAGCACAAATTGGCACATTTGAACAAATGGGTTGTCTTCATCCAAATCAAAGGCATTGTTCAAGATTTACTCCATCACACTTTTGCATATCATTAGAGGACTGTCAAGAGGGCAGAGTTCATTGGAAACATCTTTGAGCACCCAAGTCTTCCACTTTATCAATTTTTTCATTTCCTTGATTTTTACTCCATTTCTTTCCATTTTCCATGCTTTTATTTGTTTTTGTAGATGTTGATCCTAATCATGAATAATGGTGGAGAGTAGACAATAAGCAAGCCTATGGTAGTGCAAGAAGCATGTGTGTTTGAGTGAGCTCCACTTCCATCATCAACTTAGAACTTAAGAAGAGAGCCACCAAAATTTTCCTTGAAAGGCTAGTGAGTTAAATTCATCTCAATGAATCATGATGGATGAAAAGGCTAAGTTGTTGATTTAAGGACGAGATACTAATCCATAGAGCTTAGATTTTTGAGAATTGACAACCTTAGGTAATTTCTTTTCATTTGCTTCTAATTATGCTTAAGAAATCTAGAGGATACTTATTTAGTAGTTTCGCGAGACGCTCAAGCTTAAGTGTGGGGGAGTTGATAAGTACCATTTTGTTGATTATTTTAATTGCTAAAATCCATGTTTGACCCATGTTTTGCTTGCTTAATTCTGAATTTACCCTAGGTTTTAGGATTTCCTCTTATTTTGGACTTAATTACAAATTTGCACATATTTGGATTCTTTGGCCACTAATTTTTTGATATATTTTTGTAGGCATGAAAGGATCCTGGACCTAGGGCATACTAGGTCAAACTTGAGTCGGAAGTGGACCCGGATCGAGTCATCAAGTTTCGGATTGATCTGGGCCGTCCGATTCAAAAGCAGCTAGATCTGAGCCATCCGGGACCATCTGAAGCAATCCGAGCTAGGGTTAGGGTTGATCAAGCATTCTGATCAAGATTTGAAGGTTTCGTTCCAATCAGAGCTCAATCAACCGTTAGATCAAGCTCGGAGGGCTCTAGATCGTCCAATCAAAGATCAGGTTGATCTGGACCATCCGTTGCACATCTGGAGGATCCGAGCTACCACGAGGTAGATCCTGACACTTGATCAACATCTGGAAAGTTTGGGCCAGATCGGATGAAGATCAGCCGTTGGATTTCCTCAAATCAATCTGAACCGTCCAATGCTAAGTATTTAATCAAAAACCTGCGCAGCTCTTCCCTTCATCGCGTCTTCGCCGCAACAATAGCTTCCTTCATTTTTCTTCGTGTTCTTCAAGCTTTTCATCCATCCGAAGGCGTGATCACTCAATCCTTCACTAGAGCAAGGGCTAGGTCAGTGGAGAGAGTACTCTGTGAGGTTTTCAGATCGGATTTTGCCCAATAACAGAGCTGCGTGAGGTTTCAGCAACTCTGTTATCTGATTTCAGCAAGCTCAGTTGTGCACAATCGCCATTGCATCCGAGCTATCCAGAGGGGTTCCCTGGAAGGTTCGGATCATTCCCTAATCCCAATCGCAATCCACCACAGCGATGTTGAAGAAGTCGGAAGCAGTTTTCAGCTTGAGCAGGGTCTGATTTGATTCGGTAGCAGAGACAGTTCTTCCACTGATTTGCTGAGCTTACGGATCCGAGGTTCTCCCTTGTGTGACGAACAAGGAGCTCTTGAACTGGGGAAGGGTTGAGGAGTAGTTTAGCTAGCTAATTTTCATTGTTTAGCTGTAATTTAAATTCTGCAAACTGTTTGCTTACTGAAATTTCGTATCAGCTGTTTGATTACTTCCTTAAGTTGTTTCTGTTCTAGTTAGGTTTCTTTTTTGTCAGGTAATTAGTTAGGAATCTTGTTTATGAACAATTGGGTTTAATTTTAGTTATTTCAGTTTCTTTACTTGCGTGCCAGTGCTATTAGCTGTGTATCAGAATTTGATTTCTGCACTTTCACCCTGCGCATCAGTTCCTTAGTTTTGCAGTTTCATATCAGCTAGTTTAGTTTGTTTCCGAATTGTTTCTTATATTAGTTGGGTTAATTCAATCTCAGTTTGCTTGTGAGTTCTTGAGCTTAGTTGTTCCCTGAATTTAGTTTGCAATTTCTGCACACATCAATTCTGAATTTGGTGTTCCATTCGGTTTTGTTTAAATTTGACAGCTTCCATTCGGTAATTCTGAGTTTTTACACTTCTGAATTCCCTTAGTCCATTGCATATTACTCACTTACATCCTCACATTCCCAGCTGAATTGTTAGCATCAGTTTTGGCACAAAATTCAGTTCTTGGCACAAGGGTTACAGCTTGCGTGCCAAGCTGTTTGGGCACTGATTTGCATCAGATTTTCACTAGTTTTTTTGGTGTAGGATAGCTTTTGAAATCTATTGATATCACCTTTAGAATCCCTGAATTTTCTTTGCATTGGTTAGCTTCCTAAACTTGTAGCTAAGTTGAGTTGTTGCTTGTGTAATTTCTGAATTTCGTATGCATTGATTTGTGTTAAACTTGTTTGTTTTCGAAATCTGCCATCATTGAACTTATTCAGTTGTTTAGCATTTAGAGTGCATTTAATATCCATTGTGTTCCCTTTTAATTTCGATTTAGCTACCTTGGTTGAGTAGGTTTTCTCTTGTTTGAATTTCTTAGTTGTCATCACTTGTTTAGTGCATTTAGTTGAAATTCTTTTCTTTACCTTGCACTTTCATTTCTGAATTGCAAACAACCCCAGATTTTATTTAAAATCCAAAATTAATCAACGACACATAAATACAAGCTCGAATCAAACAAACTCTCAACTAGTCCCTAGGAAAAATACGACCTGTGGCCCCTTTACTACGTTTTCATTCTTTGATTGCAAAAAGGGTTTCTTACAAATTCTAAATTCTGATGGACCCACATTCGTGACAACTTTAACCTAGTATTTCGGGTCCATCAAATTTTTGGCGCCGTTGCCGGGGAAGTAACTAGTTGATTTGTCTGATTTTTGCTTGTGTACTTAGGGGCATATCATTTGATTCTATTTTCTTTTACTTTATCTTTTGTATACGGTTGCTGCTATTTTTCTTGTTTGTTTTGTGATAGGGCTGTAAGATCAAAATGTTTTCACCAGAGGAGTATACAGAGCTCAAAGATGCACTGGTGAGGTTAAAAAATGTGTTTAAGCACTGAAATTCCCAACTAAGACCCAAAACTGATTCATCTACTTACCAGCAGCCATGTCAGCAATTTCAGCAGCAAAACCAAGCTTTTCAGCAATCCCATTTGAATTTTCAGCAACTAAACTTTCAGTTTCAGCAAGGGTGTTTAGATAATCAGAATTTTCAGCAACCACCCTTCCATCAAGTTCAACCAAACCAAGGATTTCAGCATCTTAACCAAAATTTCCAACAGCCTTTTGTAAGTTTTCAGCAAGGAAATAATCAATTTCAGCCTCAACCTCAACCATGGCAGCAAGAATTCCAACCTATACAAAATTTTCAACAACCTCTTCAATATTCACAGCCATATGATCCAAATTTTCAGTTTCAAAACCAGAATTTTCAACCCACTCAAATTCAGTTTTCACCACCACAATTTCAACCTCAAATCCAAGAATTTCAGGGCTACAATTTTCAACAATCTCCACCAACTTGTGAACCAAATTTTCAGCAGTTTAATCAGCCTGTGCAACCATTTGATCAGCCCCCACAGTTTCCATTTTAGCATGCACAGCCTACACTTGGTCTTCAGCAGCCTTATGTTACTTTTCAAGACCAACACGAGCTTGAGGCTCAACAACAAAGGTTTGGGGAAATTGTGCAACAAAGAATTCAAAACCTCAGAAGGCAAATGGGACAATTGGCTAGTGATTTGAATCAGATAAAAGCCCAAAGATCAGAACAGTTATATTCTCAAGATACTCTTAATTCTGAGAGCCCCGGAGTTGATTTTATATCAGTTCAAGATGACCCTAGTGCATGGCCAAGTCCTTCTTCAAGTGATCTTGAAAATTTGGTGGAAGAAGAAGAAGAAATCATTAAAATCAGGGCACCTACAGCATGCATCCCTCCGGAGATTCCTATTCAAAATTCATTTCCAAATTTTTCAGCTCCAGAAGAAGAAACTGAAGCTCCACAGGACCATTCTAGACTTTTATTTTGTGATGATAGTATTATTGATGGTCCTAATTTTTCTGATATTGATGTTGCAGATATTACAGAAGGAGCATGCATAGAAGATGATTCTACAGGTGTAGGGGATTGCACTAAGCCCCAGGGACCACCACAAGATTCAGAGGATGAACCAGAAAGTGTAGGGACTTGCATGGTGGAAGCAAGAACCCAAGGATCACCTGTTTTAGTTGAGTGTCCACTAGAACCTGAACCTGAAATGGAGCTTGAACATGATCAGGAGGAGAACACAGATACATCTACTCCTGTAGAACCTCCAGGTATTCTTCAGCACGCTTAGGTAAGTATTTCTCCTCTTTGTTCAGAAAAATTCAGCGAGGTACCTAGTACTGACTTTATTGGTTCTGATGAATTTATTGATATACCTTGTGTAAAAACTGCTTGTGCAAATCCAATAGAGGTACCAAAAATTGATTTCATTGGTCGTAGTGCATTACTTGATACATCTCTTGTTGATATGGATTGCGAAATAATTTTAGAGGCACCTATAATTGATGTTGTTTGTTATGATGAATCTCTTGATACATCTTTTGTGGATATGGATAGTGAAAAATTTTTAGAAGTGCCTGAAATTGATGTTATTTATTGCGATGAATCTCTTGCTATATCTTATGCTGAGGTTGAATGTGAAAAACTTATGGAGGTATCTGAGATTGATTTTATTGGCTGTGACACATTGCTTGATACATCCTTGGTAGAAAATAATTGTGAAATTTCTATTAAAGTGCCAAAGATTGATTTCATTATGTGTGATGAGTTTTTGGATGCAAAATTCGTAGGAAATAATTGTGAAAAATTTATTAAGGCACCAAGAATTGATTTAATTGGATGTGATGCAGATTTGGATACATTTCATGCAGAGACTGATATTATTTTATTTATGTCTTACCCTGCGCGCTTGAGAGAGGTATTTTATTATTTTGCAGGGTCCAGAAGACTATTGGAGTGGGTGCTCCATCTGAACAGACTCCAGCCTCCTGGAAGAAATTTCAAAAGGCATCAAGAGGAGAAATACTAGGTACCTTTTTGAATTTTTCTGAAAAAGTCAGCACTAGGTACCTTTTTGAATTTTTCTGAACAAAGAGGAGAAATACTTACCTGAGCGTGCTGGAGAATACCTGGAGGTTCTACAAGAGTAGATGAATCCATGGCCTCCTCCTGATCAAGTACATGCTCCTCTTCAGTCTCACTCTCTGGTGGACATTCAACTGGTGATCCTTGGGTGCTTGCTTCCACCATGCAAGTACCTACACTTTCTGGTTCATCCTTTGAATCTTCTGGTGGTCCCTGGGGCTTAGTGCAATCCCCTACACCTATGGAATCATCTTCTATGCATTCTTCTTCTGTAATATCTGCAACAACAGTATTAGAAAAATTAGGACCATTAATAATAGTATCATCAGAAAATAAAAGTCTAGAATGGTCCTGTGGAGCTTCAATTTCTTCTTCCGGAGCTGAAAAATTTGAAAATGATTTTTGAGTAGAAATCTCCGGAGGAATGCATGCTGTAGGTGCCCAATATTTGATGATAACTTCATCTTCTTCTTCTTCCAAAATTTTAAGATCATACCCCTTAAAATCCTGAGTACCCTGAGGAGATGGTTGGTTTGATCCTTGAACTTGCATTTGATTCATTTGACTAGCAATTTGTCCAACGCCTCTTTCTATGTCTTGAAGCCTTTGCTGCTGTTGAGGATATTGTACAACTAATTGAAACATCTCCTCCATTCTTTGTTGTTGAGCCTCATTCTCATTAAGATTCTCAAAGCCTCCTTGGTTAGCATAGCTCCTTGACTGATTTTGAAAGGATGAAGTAGGCTGAAAATTTTGAGCTTGCTGATTTGGTTGAAAACATGGCTGTTGGGGCTGATTAAAGGGCTGATATTCTTGGAAACTTTGCTGGGAGTTGTAGCCTTGAAAGTTCTGATTTTGGTGTGGAAAATTCTGTGGCAAGGGCTGAAAATTCTGATTTTGAAACCCTTGGTTGTAAGGCTGAAAATTTTGATTCAAGGGCTGTGTCGGCTGATAAAATGGCTGGTTTTGAGGCGGATCTTGCTGGAATGTTTGACACACTTGCTGCCCCTGTTGATATGGCTGGAATTGAGGTTGAAATTGATTATTTCCATGCTGAAAATTTTCAAAAGGCTGCTGGAAATTTTGGTTAAAATGCTGAAATTCTTGCTGAAATTGTTGGAATTGTTGTGGTGGCTGGAATTGTTGTAGTTGCTGAAATTGAGGCTGACAAAACTGATTTGGTTGCTCAAATTGGGGCTGATAGCTCTGAAATGGTGGCTGCCCGTTCTGAAAATTCTGATTTGGTTGAAAATTTTGAAATGATGGTTGATCTTGTGGCTGAAAAACTGATTTGATTGCTGAAAATTCAAATAGGGCTGTTGGAATTCTTGATTTGGCTGTTGAAATTGCTGGAGAGACTGAAATTATGGCTGAGGTAGCTTCTGATAAGTAGATGACTGAGTTTTACGTTTTTGTTGGTAGTCCAACTCCTTTAACACCTTTTTTAATCTCACCAGGGTATCATCGAGCTCTGTATAGAACTCTGGTGACCACATTTTGATCTTACAGCCCTATCACAAAACAAACAAGAAAAATGGCAGCAACCGTATATAAATGATAAAGCAACAAAAATAGAACCCAATGATATGTCAAAAAGCATACAAGCAAAAATCAAACAAATCAACTAGTTGCTTCCCCGGCAACGGCGCCAAAAATTTGATAGACCCAAATGATATATTAAATATTGTCACGAAATTGTGAGTCTATCGAATTTAGAATTTATAAATGAATGCTGGAAACCCTTTTTACAATCAAAATCTGAAAATGTAATATAGGGGCCACAGGTCGTATTTTTCTCGGGGCTAGTTGAAGGTTTGTTTGATTCGCGTTTGTATTTAAGTCGTTTGTGAATTTGGGTTTCGAATAAAATCTGGAATTTGGGTTCAATTATAAATGGAGACACTATAAAAAGAAAGAAAACTTACATCAATGAATCAAATAAAGGTAATGCAATTTGTGCACTTAACCAATGAGAAGCTTAATCAACCAACACACTTATCTAATTCCGGAAAACAAAATCTGATTTAGAGTGTAAAATAATTGCTAAGCAAATGCATCTAAACAGGGCTGTAAAACAATTGCTAAGTAAATTCAGGAAATAGACTTGATACAAAGTAAGGCTTTGAAACAAACTTGATACTCAATTATTCAAACTTATGTGCCAATATTGAAATCTGATGCTAGGAGCAGGAATTGGACTGATCAATTCAGAATTGGAAGGCAAGAGATTAATGAAGTGTTTTCCAGGAATGATGAAGGGATTTTAGAGTTGAAAGCAGAAATTTGGAACAAGTGCAGGAATTATAACTGATGTATTGTCAGGGAAACGAAAATCCACAAGCAAATAAAAGTAGGCACTAGCTGATATCGATCAGCTTGTTGGTGTTCCATTTGATAATGCAATTCAGAAAATGTCAAGCTAATATGCAGCAAGAACCGACCGTTTTAAAACCACTGATGTGCAGAAACCCAGAGGTGAAGACTGATCAACTTACAAGCAAACTGATACAGCAACAAACAAAACAAACTAAATGCAAAGTTCACCAACTCGCATGCTCACTTGATACACATTCAGGAATTACCAACTGATATAAAGTTGGCACGCAACAGCTACACAAGGTTGCAGGAGTAAATCTGAGTTCAGAAAAGGACTGCTATCTACTTGATACGAACTTAAGAGGTGATACGTCAGACTTGCAGAAATTAAAAACTGAAGTTCAGAAATACAGTGATGTGCAGAAATTTGATCCAAATGCAGAAATGGAATTCGTTTCCAAGTGCAGAACAACTCATGCGATTGAAATTGAGGACACAATTTTAGTTTTCATGTGAAATTCAGCTGAGTTAGTATTTGATTTACATGAATTCAGATTCCAATTCAATGACACAAGGACTGATGCTCAGGAACATCTCACGTGCAGAGCTGAATACTGGAAACATGGGATTGATACGCAAGCTTTAGCTGGGAAACAAACTGAAATTCGGACTTACCAAGCTAAACTAGATTCAGAAATGAAGCTAAGATCTAAACAAACTTAGACTAACTGAATTAGCTCACTAACAGTGAAACAATCTGAAAATTTCAGAAACTGAATTGCAAATTCAGAAATGAACTGATACGCACGGTAATGAAATGGCGCGCAATTAAAATAAACCAAAGTAAACTGAAATTAACTCACTCTATCACTAAACAAGTTCCTAAACTATTATACTTGCAGAAAATAAACCTAACTTAAGCAAAACAACCAAGAAACGAAATTAACCAATCTGATAAGAATGCAGTAATGTAACAAAATTCAGAAACGAGATTACAGCTAAAAACTGAATGGAACTAAATTATCTAAGCTACTCCTCAACCATTCCTCAACTCAAGAGCTCCTTGGTCGTCAATCAAGGGAGAACCTCGGACCCGCAAGCTCCGCAAATCAATGAAGATACGTCTCTGCTACTGAAACAGATCAAAACCTGCTCAAACTGAAATTAGCTTCCGAATTCTTCAATCTCACTGTTGTGGCTTGCGAATTGGATTTGGGAGTGACCGAAACCTTCCAGGGAACCCCTCTGGTCAGCTCGGATGCGGTGGGAATGGAGCACAGCTGAGCTCGCTGAAATCGGATAGCAGACTGCTGAAACCTCGAGCAACCTTGCTATTGAGCAGAAATCAATTCTGAAACCTCGCTGAGATTCTCTTCACTAACCTAGCCCTTGCTTTGATGATGGATTGAAGGATCGCGCCTCCTTGATGAAGAAATCTAGCTAAGGAATTGAAGAACGAAGCGAAGAAGACGAGCTAACGGCGGAGACGCGACAAGGCTGGGCTGCGGCGATTTTTTGATTAAATAGTTATCAACGGACGGCCCAGATTGATCGGAGGAGATCCAACGGCAGATCTTGGTCTGATTTGAGCCAAACTTTTATGATGATGATCTGGGGTCAGGATCTGCCTTGTGGTAGCTCGGATCCTCCAGATTTGCAGCGGATGGTCCAGATCAACTCTATCTGTGAATGGACGCTCTAGAGCCCTCCTTGCTTGATCCAACGGTTGATTTAGCTCTGATTGGAATGAAACCTTCAGATCTTGATCATAGAGCTTGATCAACCCTAACCCTAGCTCGGATTGCTTCAGATCGTCCCGGATGGCTCAGATCTAGCCGCTCTTGAATCGGACGGCCCGGATTAATTGTAAGCTTGATAATTCGATCCGATTCACATCCGACTCAAGTTTGACCCAGTATGCCCTAAGTCCAGGATCCTTTCATGCCTAAAAAAATATATCAGAAAATTAGTGGCCAAATAATCCAAAAATGTGTAAATTTGCAATTAAGTCCAAAATAAGAGTAAATCCTAAAACCTAGGGTAAAATCACAATTAAGCAATAAAAACATAGGTCAAACATGGATTTTAGCAATTAAAATAATCAATAAAATGGTGCTTATCAGTTTTCTCTTGGTTGAATTTCTTAGTTGTCATCACTTGTTTAGTGCATTTAGTTGAAATTCTTTTCTTTACCTTGCACTTTCATTTCTGAATTGCAAACAACCCCAGATTTTATTTAAAACCCAAAATTAATCAACGACACATAAATACAAGCTCGAATCAAACAAACTCTCAACTAGTCCATAGGAAAAATACGACCTGTGGCCCCTTTACTACGTTTTCATTCTTTGATTGCAAAAAGGGTTTCCAGCATTTATAAATATCTAAATTTGAGACCCACTTTCGTGACAGTCTATTTTAGGTCCATCAGCACTCAAGCCTATACTCCTCCCGCCGAGAATCTTCAGTGTCCTTGTAGGCTCGGAGCGTCCTCAGCTCAGACTCGAGTGCCTCCCACTTGGCTTGTTAGGCCTCCCTACAAGCGCGTAGCTCTGTCAACTCCGATCGGGTGGTTTCCCACTCGAACCTTTCCTTCTGTAGTCGCTCAAGCTCTTCTCCCTGGACGCGCAGCAGTTGATCCTTGGAAGAGAGCTCCATGGATAGCTCAGTTATTCTCTGCGACTGGGCTAGGGCGGCCGTATCATTGGCCTCCAATTGGGCCCGAACAGAGTCGAGGGCAATTAACGCCCTCTGGAGGTCTGACTTCGCCTGAGCTTACTCGGCCTAGGCCTCCCCTTGCAAAGCTCGCGCTTTCCGCTCGGCATGCTTTAGGGCGGAAAGCCGGATGTCTGATTGGGAAGTGGTTTGCTGCGCCGTCTCAAGTTGACCGCGCGCCGCTTCAACTTGTTCCCCCGACTGGGCCAGCCTATCTTGCAGGTCCTGGACCTCCTCTCGTAGGCGGTTCAGTGTGGGCTCGTCAGCGACTAGTTGTGAGTGCGTCAGCTGCGTGTGTAGGCGCTCCACCTCCCTCTCGGCCTCAGCCCTGGCTGAGCCTTGGGCTAGGAGTAACATCGAGACACCATGGCAGTCCCCTGCGAACTGCGGGAGAAAGCAATATTCTGAAGAATTAGAAAAGGAAGGCGTAATATTAGACCTGAGTCGTCTGTATATACCTGCGTGGCCTTAAGGAAGAAAGCGTCGGCTTTGTCACGAGAGCCCCGAAAGTAGGACTCCTCGAACCCTTGGGCGTAACGGTCGGCTGCTGCCCCATAGAGGCGCAAATCCTGGTGAGGTTCGGGCAGCTCACCCGAGGGCATCTTGAGATGGCGGTCTGCCCGAGAAGGTACCAAGAGATGCATCGTTAGGTCCTCAGACGGACCCTCGGCGGATGGGGTTCCTGGTTGGGTAGACATCAAGGTGTCGGAGGTGGGGGAAGTAGCAGAAAGGTCGGCGGGCGATGTGGGGACAGAAGGATCAGCCGAAGCGTGGGGGTCAGCGGAAATGGCGAAGGCGGTCTCGGGTAGGCAAACTGGGGAGTCTGCCACAGAGGTGACAACCAGGGGAGCTATCGCGGGAGCCATGTATGGAACGATGGCCAAGGAGGCAGAGTAGACATCTGGCTAGAGAGCCACTCTCTTCTTCATCTTTTTCTTCTTCTCCAAGGAAACAGGGCGGACCGATGGCTCGGGGGCTGCCCTCCTTTTCCTTTTCTCCAGGTGTTTACTGGAAGAAGGACGGGACGAGTCCCCTGGGGGGGGAAGATGCTCGTCGGCGTATGGCCGGGAGGCACGGTTGAGCAGCTGTGGGCGGAGCCATCTCCGGGGCAGAAGGAACCGACCTCTGCACAGTCAGGGTCGGGATGGTGAGGGCGACTTTCGCCGCAGAGCCTCCTCTGGCGGCCAACGCGGAGGCAATCCGAATCTGTAGCTCGGCCCTCCCTAGCCTGAATCCTCCCTTCAGGGTCGTAGATAGCAGCAAGGAAACTATGGAAACAACACAGGTTCATACATGACTAAGAAGTATACTCGGCATATACAGGGGCACTCACCAACGTGGGGCAAAGGAGGGGCGGGGCTCGGGCTAAAACCGAATGTGGAAAGAATCCCCTCCTTTAGCAAGAGCCCGCCGTGGAAGTGTCTGTCCTCCAGCTCAGCGACGACCTCCAGGTAGGCAGCGGAAGTGCGATAGTGTCGGGGGAGGGCCTCAGAAACGGGAAGCCCCTCGACCCAAGCAGTAGGCCAGCTCGGGTCGGCGATCGGACCAACAAAGAAGTATCGCTCCTTCCAGCCCTTATTGGAAGTGGGCAGGTTCGAGAGGAAAGAAGTTTTAGCTCGGGCCTGGAAGAAGAAGTCACCCACTTCCTGCTGTTTGGGGTAGAAGAAGTAGTGAAAGTTCTCTGGTATCAAGGGAATCTCGAGGAGGGAGAAAACGATGGCTGAGCCACATATCATACGTATGGCATTGGGAGCTAGTTGAGATAGGGGAATCTGGAAATACTCGCAGACGGCAGCAATAAAAGGATGGACGGGGAAACGAAGGCCAGCTTGAAGATGGTCCCGGGACAAGGTAATGTAGCCCAAAGGGGCGGAGTTCGGGCGCTCGTGTGATTTGGGAAGAAGCGGGTGAAGGTCGGCAGGGAACAGGAAATCCGAGCGTAATTGGAGCAGGTCATGGGTGGAAAGGGTGGTGATCAGTGTGGAATACCAAGGTTGAGGCGGAGATGGAGACGGAGAAGAGGAGGCCATCGGAGAAGGAGTCGCCAAGGGAAAGTCAAGGCAAGGCCGGAACCCTAATGATGCTTGAGGCGGTGGAGGACCAGGGACAGCTGCAAATGCGCGAAGAAGAAGCGGGCAGGTGGGGTGTTCCGCTTTAGGGAAGTAGGCGAGGAGTGCCAGTCGTCTGATGAGCGGTTGAACGAAATGTGTGATCTAGTTGAAGCCGTCTGATCAGACTCGGGCGATGCTTGGGACGACGGAATACAGGCGCACTGGAAATATCGCAATAGATGACGATCAGCTCTTCCGATGGGCGCGCCAGGCTCGGACCAGACTTGAGGTCCAGTCAGTCGGACTACGTACCTCCTTCGACTAGACTTGAGGGAGATGCTTATGATCCCGGGCCAGCTTACGTGTAGCCTGGCCCGGGGCCTGGCGCTCAGTCAGGAAGAGTGGCTGTTGATCTGGACGATCCCGTCGGATAAGAGGCACGTAGGCTCAGGCCCCCTGGGTTTCCGTGTCAGGGCCCCATACAGGCCGATGATAACGTTCTATCGAGTCAGATAAGCTCGGACTGGAGGAGTTACCCTCATAGGCCCTCAGCCGGCCTCCTTACTCAATGCCCCAATCGGCACCCTCATAGGCCCTCAGCCGGCCTCCTTACTCAGTGCCCCAGTCGGCACCCTCATAGGCCCTCAGTCGGCCTCCTTCCTTAGTGCCCCAGTCGGCACAACTACTCCCTGACACCAGACCACTAGACAAAGTACAAGGTCGACGCAGGACCTGAGCCGTTCTGGTCCCCAGCGACGGATATCTCGCCGGAGTCCTGATTCGCCTGCCACACTTGGTCCCCTATACCACGACCACATGCTTTGGTGTCAGGTCGAGCGGCATCCAATGGCGCCATCCTTAAGTTGACAGTGCTCCTTTCCTTAATGGAGCATGCGCTGCTTTACCCTGCCACCCCCGGGCATGCATGACCTTACCCTCTCCACAGAACGGCAAGGGGCGTACGGGGCAAAACCTGTCAGCTTCCCCGGTCACATAAATACCCCTCACTCCGCATTTCTCAGGTACGCGCGATAGTGCAATTCTCATACTGTTCTATTGCTTTTCCATCGCCACCGTCGTATACTAACTTGACCGTCGGAGTACCTGGCCGGGGACTTTTCCCGGCGGGTTCTAACGGTCTTTGTTTTGCAGGTTGGAAGCTACCCCTCTCATTGAGCCACCTCAGTGACCTCGTCCTCCTCGGAGACTCGTCCAGCCGTAAGGGCGTCCGACTCATTTCGCGACAGGATCAATATACAAAATCTCTAAAAGTTTACATCACTTTTCTGAAAATTTTGAGCTAGCTAGTTCTAACTCGCATAGTATGTCTCAGCTGCCGAAGGCAATAAAGTTGAAACATTAACTACAGACCTGTTGCTGAATTAAAGCCATTGGCTGCTGTATTTGTTGCACAGCTCCTCCAGAACGTCTACCACTGGGTCGATGCCCCTGCTGACCTTCTTGGAGCAAGGGAACAACAAAATTTGGGATGGGAGACCCACCAGGCCTCATTCCAGGAGTAAGCTGTTGCTGAAACCCAAAACCTGCTGTTGATGAGATGGTGGAAGTAGAAAGGGCTCAAGTGTGGCAAACCATGTTGCTAGCTACTAAGTAGATGAACCATGGATATTAAACAAGCAAAGCACTGATTAAGAATGTCATATAAATTATGTACACTATGCATGTGACGGTATTCATATACCATAGCATCAAAAGAATTCGACACAAGAGATGAAGGAAGGTCACCAACCCTGCACTAAGAAATACCAACATACACTCATTCTACAAAGAGTTCTAATTTTAAAGCATGAATTCTGCAAGCAAAGAAGGGAAACAAGAATGCAACTTAGAAAGCAAGACAAAAACTTGGCCTTAGAAAGGAACAAAATCCACCAGCAACACTAGCACCACCACCACCACAAGAAGAAGAAGGTAGGGTCGGCTATCTGAATCTTTTTACGCCATTAAACTTTACCCCTACTGTATTATCATATATATTTAAATAAATTTTATTTTATTTTATTGTTGCTAACCAAGTCTCTTTAGGTCTTCCTCTTCCTCGTTTGATAGGCGTATTTGTCATAATTTCACATCGCTTAACCGGAACATGTATCGGTCATCTAAGTACATGTTTGTACTATCTTAAACATGTCTCTCGGAGTTTTACCTTAATAAATGTAACTCCGACTTTCTTTTTAATGCTCTTATTTCTTATTCTGTCCATTCTTATATATCTACACATTCATCATATCATCCTCATCTCTGCGACTCGCATTTTCTACTCATGTACTCGAGTCATAGCCCAACATTCAATGTCATATAACATAGCAGGTTTAATGATTGTTTTGAACTTCCCTTTAAGTTTTAGAGGTACTTTACTATCACATAAAATACCCAATGTTCTCCTTCTTTTCAATATCTTGCTTGTATTCTATGTAAGACATCTTTCTCAATCTCTCTATCATTTTGCAAAAATGATTCTAAATACTTAAAGTTCTTAATTCCTCCATCTTTCTTATCATCTCTTATCTTAACAATTATCTCATTACGTCTATTATTGCTAAATTTAAATTTCATATATTCTATCTTTACTCTACCAAGCTTAAAACTTTTTTCACTTCGAATGTTTCCCGCCAATATTCTAATTTTGCATATACTCCTTCATGTGTCTTATCTACTAAAACAATATTATCTGCAAATAATATAAATCATGGTACTGTGTTTTGGATGTGTCTGAGTTCATCCATGATTAATATAAAAAGATAGAGACTCGAAACTAATTCTTAATATAATCGTATCTTTATTAGAAATACTTTAATTAATCCACCTAAAGTCTTTACTCTGATCATCACATACTCATATATATCCTTAATTAGTTCAAAATATGCTACACTAATCTCTCTCTTTTCTAGAATTCTCAAAATATTTTTTTTGGGACTCTATCATAAACTTTTTTCTAAGTCAATGAATACCATGTGTAAATTTTGCTTTTGCTCCCGATACTTTTCAATTAGTTATCTGAGAAGATGTATAACTTCTATTGTCAATTTTTCTGACATTAACCCAAATTAATTTTCGATCACCATGGTCTCTTTCCTTAATCATACCAAAGTTTTATAGTATAACTCATTAGTTTAGTACTTCTATAATTTGTACAATTTTTTTCGTCTCCCTTATTCTTATATAAGAGAACTAAAATTCTTACACTCCATTCATCAGACATTTTTTTCGTTTTCAATATCATGTTAAATAATTGTGTAAGTCATTCAATACATTGATTTCCTAGACACTTCCATACCTCTATCGAAATATCATTTGGTCCAATCCTTTTTAAAATAATAATAATTAAAGAATAATGATTGGGAGAGTGAAAATGGGAGAGTGAAGATAATAGTGAATGACGTGGCACCTTGCATGCACGATCTCCGACGGGTTCACCGTGCCCCCCAAGGTATAGTTTGATTCGGGGCGGCGGCCGAAGGCCGCCGATGGTGTCCAAGCGATAATCGGACGTGTGCATATAAAATATCACGTCATGCCACATCATTCACTATGGTTTTCACTCTCCCATTTTCACTCTTCCTATCATTGCTCATAATTAAATACACTGTTGCATGACTATAACTAGTTGCTATTCATTTCCTAGTTTAGCATTTATACTTGAATGTAAATTGAGTAATTGCGCCTTTTGCCATTTCAAAAACTGGCACCCTTTTGAATTTGATATAATCTTATGTTTCGTATAAAATTCCTACCACAAAAATCAACAATCAAAGTTAACCAAAAGACAGCCCAGAGCCTGATTTATTTGGTAAATCAAATGTTTAATAAGAATGTGAAATTCGAAAAGATTCAAAATTTACTTAAATGTAATAAAGGAAATTGGTATAAAAGAAATTAAAAAATAACAAATTAAATGAATCAAAATTCGTCACAAAAAGGCATTTGGCTCAAGGAATAGAGGAAACAAACTAATTTTAACATCAATCTAAATAGAATAGATGAATTTGGAAAGCATGGTGTAAATTCTAACGAGCTCTTCCATCAAAAGTAAGAGGACTAACAGCTTTACAAGAATGCACCAACCTAAGATCGAAAGATAAAGAAGAATAATCAATAATTGATGATAGTAACTTTTCCATGGAGGAGTATACGTAGGATAAACCAATCTTGCAGTAGCAGAATGCCTGAATTGCCACATCTTGTAATGTAAAAACAAGCTGATAAGCTTGATATTATATACTATGATAGCTTCTTATAAGTGAACCTCACCCAGTAGTTTGTCAGCAGTCAATGAATAAACATAAATCAATGGTAAGAATTTGCATATGAAATCTAAACTTTGCTAAAAGTTAACCAATCCTAAAAACATAGGCGTCGAGTTTACTATTTAAACTCAACAACCCATAGCATAATTTTACCATGTATACAAGCCTGATTTGTGCATAATAAACACTCTTGAGACAGTCTATCAACTAAAAAGTATCATGTAGAACTATTGATTACCAAAAACAAGAGTCCCCACTCCCAAGACTCTCAAGCACTACAAATAGGACGTAAATATCATCATCAACGACAACCATTTGTCCCAACACAGGATGTAATCAAGCATATAATAACAAAGCAGTTACCTTGGTGGAACAAGGGCGGGGAGAGGTTGTCTGTAAAATATTTGTTGCCCCATACCAGGGGCAGTAGAGCAGATGGGAACACGTGGACCATCATTAGGCATTATTGCTGCTGGACGTACTTGTGAAAACTGTGCCGGAAAATATAGCCTAGATAGTTGAAATCAGATGTGGCAGCAACCAATACAGACCCATATATGCCAAATATTTTATACAATCTAATGAAAGAGAGAAAACCTTAGAACAATGAGAAACTAAAAAAAAGGTAAATTCATGGTATAATCAAGCTTTTTGGCGCATCCTGGGTTCCTACTCAGAAGTGTACACTTAAAATTAAGATATAAGAGGAACCACTGACGGTTGTAGTTAAGAAGATATAAAGGAAAAGCAATGCCTACCGGTATATGTCTGTATAGCGGACTGTATCGAAAATATCAATTTACCAGCATCACTCAAGTCTAACCAGGCATCCACATCAATAACAAACTTTTGGCCTAGCTTCTTTTCCTTTAGTTTCACTCCATGAAAACCATGTAACTTTAAGCCTCTTAGAATCAACTTGTCCTCATTGACAAATTCCCGCTCGCCCATGGATGGACCTGAAAAAAACGCATTTGCTTTCTTTTACTGCACATGTAACAGAAATAAGGAGAAAATAGATTGATGCTTGAGTTTATTATGAAGTGTTTTAAACGAGAAGGATGGTTTTGCAATCAATTAATTGATAAGGAAAACAATTTTAAAAGGGAATCCATCTGATTCGCTTCTATGAGATTCAGAACGTTAAAATTGGAAAGCTCCAGGAGGAAAAGCAGAGGTTTGCATCCATGATTCAAGAAAGTTTTGCATTTTAGGATCCTAACATTTTAGTTATATCAAAGATCCCTGGACAACTATAAAGCATGAAATCTTGCATTCCAAACAATGGAAATTTGAACAGGAAGTGATAGTTAACAAGAAACATACCCATGTTTATCAGGAGAGGAACTTAGTGACGAGGAAAAAAAAGGGAGAAAATTGAGAGATGTGTAAGTTGATCTGTCACCTCGGGGAGAAAGTGAAAGGGAGACAATAAATTGGAGAGAGATTTGAGATTTATATGACAAATACACTCCTCGCCAAATAACTTCTTCCCAAAATAAGCACAGCATCGTACTCTCCTCTACGACCTCTTCCCACCAAACATCTTCTTTTCTAACTGATGCTCCCCGCTAGGGAATATAAAAGTTAAAAAAAAAACAGCAATAGAACGCCTGTCAGACCCATATTCGAAGATCCACACGCCAGATCGAGAAAATCGTATCCAATCACCAAATGCAATAGATTATCACAAATAAAACATAAAGGACATGATATCTATGGCATAAAGGACATGATATCGAGACACTGGGAGGATGGCATGACTACGGTACCTCTCCGTGCTTTATCACACGGATGCCCCTTTCTTCCTCGAGCCCCTTTCGCTTCGATTCCTCGTTGCGCCGTCGCGGGATGCGACGATGACAAAGCGTGGTGGTATTAGGCGGTGATGGGCGGTGTGTCCACCGAAGGGCGACACATGAGTTATGGATCGAATCAGATCAACACTGACTGGGTTCGTTTGTTTCCCCGTTAATGGGGCGTGAACCTGAGTTGGGTTTCTAGACTGGTTTTTTTATTTATTGAATGAAAAAAATTTTGATAACTCAAATTTATCTATTATCTCATCCAACATTTTTATTTCCAAGACTCCAACCCAGTACGAGCACCGAACCGTTCATGCATAAAATATTTAAAATGCAAAAAAAAATAAAAATAAAGGTTTTATTTAAAAAAAAACGACTTAAGACTTGATATGACAAAACATTGTTACATTACTTTAAAATGATCGTGAAATTTTCAATCTTAAAGATATTTTTTAGAAAATTAATATTATAATTTATCTTTAATTATTTCAATATGGTTGGCTAAGCAACGGGGATAAGATTTCTCCTACGTAGAGATAGTAATGGATCGGGATTAGATTAAATTCTATATCCTTAATGTCCATGTCTGATCCGGAAGGAATTGACACGGATAACGAGTCATCAAAGACCAGCCCATGAGGATGACGATGAGGGGAAGTAAGTCGTGCCCTGCAAGATCAACACGAGTATAAATGGGAACATACCGGAGGTTTTCCGACGGAGCCCACTCCGACACTCAAGTCAACCTTCGATTACTTGCAAGAGGAAGACGAGGAAGAAGAATAGTTGTCAATTCAAAGTCCGTACCCCTCTTTTATCTGCGTGTCCAAGTAGCTTTATATACTTGAGGGATTGATTATATATATCTTCCACGTTCTCCCTCACGTTCTTTATTCGTTACTTACAAGATAACTTTTAGATAACGGCCGACCGCAGTGATTATTAAGGTCTTAATTGTCGCATGTGGCGGCCAATAACTATCCAACGACTTCCCTGATCCAGAAAAAGGAACAACTACTTGAAGTCGAGCTATCGGGTGCATTGACCCTTGAGCTCTGCTCTTCCGAGAGGGTCTCAAGATATCCTCTCCCGGGAGGGTCTCGGGAGTCTGTTTTCCCGGGGAGGTCTCGGGCGTATATCATCCCGAATCGGTCTCGGGGATTTGCCCTCTCGAGGTGATCTCGGGAGTCTATAACCCAACTCGAGGTGGTCTCAGAATTCTATGGCCCGGCCTTGCTTTGGGAGTCTGTCTCCTCAGGGAGGTCTCGGGCGTATATCATCTCGAGTTGGTCTCGGGAGTCTAAGGCTCGGCCTGACCTCGGGAGTCTAAGATAGACGTTCGGACTTGGTGGACACATAGCTTTCGTGTTCCACGTATCAATCTTGGGATGCTCAACCCCGTCAATATCTATCGGATATCAAATATATATCTAAATATCTATATTCATTAAAGAATCGAATATTTTATATACTAATAATTTTTCTTCTTTAAATATAACTATATCATTAAACAAAATATATTAAAATTAATATTATATTTAATATATATATATATATATAATTAATTAATTAATTAATTATATATATAACTTATTCTAATATTAACTCAAATAATTAACTGATTTTGGAGTGGCAAAAAGTAAAACGCTCGCTTCCATCGCCGTTATTATTTTGTCTCAGAATTAACACGGATGAAATAAATTATGATGATAAAAAAAAAGAAAATAAAAAGGAAAAACAAAAAAAAAAAAAAGAAAGGAAAGACGTTTTATTCAGGGTACAGATTTACGCCCCACCAGCCAATTTTGAAGTGCCATGTGTGTGTTGTTTCAGATTGCAGGAGAGTAGTCACAATGTCGATCAGGAAAGTCAGAATGTTACATCGGATTGTTCCCCAGGGCACAATGACTGGCCCTTTCCAGGGCATTGCATGCAGCACACCTATTGGAGCCACCACCGGCCCACCAGTGCAGCCGTCAAATCAACGTACGTGCGTAACTACTATTTTCGCATGTTTGATCTTCATACTGTTACAAACCATGCCCGCCTGTGCTACTAGAGCTCATGTTCACCCATCTTCCTTTAATCTTGAAACCGCTGAAACATTTCAGCATGGCTACACTTTCTTATCAAAGGAACGGATAGTTAGTATGTATTATCATCTTAAAATTTAAAATTTAAAGATCAAAATCTAATAAAATTAATATGTCCATCCTCTTTATGCGTTAATCACAATATCCAGATTAATAATCTATATAATTTAGTTCTTCCATATTAATTTTAGAATGAATTAAAGTAAGGGTTGGAGCTAGAATGAACAAATCTCTATTTGTGCAGGAGGAAAATTTTATGAAGAACCAACTGTTCTAGAAACTGTTTGCCTGTGAACTAAGTTAATTTACTAGGTTGTGGACGAGTTTTACGTTTAATTGTGCCTGTGGAGGTTTGTAAATAGTCATGGTCGGATTCAGGTTGCTTAACTTGTTTCTTTTATTTGTTTGATTTAACGTACAAACTTTTATATTTATCACAACAATTTAAATTAAATCTATAGTTATCAACGCAATCAGTGTCCGTTGGTGGTAGGGTCCAAACGACTTTTTGAACGGGCTTGATTCGGAGGGTTGATTTGGAAGCTCAAATCGGTCAGGGAACGATAATTTTATTATATTAAGAGATAAATTTTATCGAGTATTAGTATATATTCTCGGGAAAAAAAATCATTTTTAATTATTTAACGGTTGGTTAAGATCAACTTTATGATTTATTTCTATTAAATAATTTGAGTATTAACTACTAGGAACGTCTAATACTCTAATGTAAATATAATTATTTTTTTATTATAATTAAAAAATATTTAATTTATATTCGAAATTATCTAATTCTGATTTAATTATTTAAACTTGAATATAATTGATAATTGTTTTTTACTAATTGGAATTCAAAATATTTTATTTGATTGTTGGAATTTAAAATAAAATTATGTATTTATCCATATTTTTAATGTAATTATGCTCAAATTTAGATCGGCAATTTACCAAAGGGCGTCCCTAACAATACGTAATTACCAAAGGGCGTCCCATG
Source organism: Boesenbergia rotunda (assembly GCA_024364735.1). Classification (NCBI taxonomy): domain Eukaryota; kingdom Viridiplantae; phylum Streptophyta; class Magnoliopsida; order Zingiberales; family Zingiberaceae; genus Boesenbergia; species Boesenbergia rotunda. The sequence continues at coordinate 181,103 of JAGFNQ010002104.1, read as the reverse complement.
GTTTCTATTTTACCAAAGGGCGCAGCCCTTTAAGTGAACTTCCTATTCTACCCTTGGCGCCACAATACACCTTTTCCATTACCATTTTCGAGACATCCGAACCACTTTTGCAGTAAAATAAAAATATGTGGTTCGGATGGCAAGGTCATTCTATCTCTCACCGCGAAAACGTAAATGGTATTGTTGAAGGAGGACATTGTGCGTGCCCTAGTTGTGCTTTAGTCGTTTGCTACTCCCTCGATTCCCTCCGCCCAACCAAAACCTAGGCTCCTATACAGGAAAGTGATAGTGTGTGATCCTGAGGCTGCTTGAAGTGTTAACGTTGAAGTTGATACTGCTCGGCACTATCAAAGTAGGATTTAGGGTTTCTGCAGGTTTGATTTGCATAATAATGGCAGGTAAAAGGTCTGTGGGTGGTTCCTCATCGTCTTCTTCATTGGCATTAATCACCAAGGTATGTGATATTGTTTATACTTAATTTTGCTGAATAAACACTGCTTGTAATATTGTTTAAACTTATTTTTGCTGAATAAACACTGCTTGTGATATTGTTTATACTTATTTTTGCTGAATAAATTTGTAATGTATAAAAACTGTAGGGTTCAGATGAGTTTGGGAAAAAATTACATTGGTGCAGTGTTTTAGGCTATTTTAAACATTTTGTTGAAGCATTTGAAATTTTAAAAGATCAACACATTGCGAAGATCAAAGAGTCGCCCTTCAGTATTTTCTTGGACATTCAAGAATTGCAGCATATCCGGGGAATTTTGGTAAATATATTTGAAAGTTGGGATTCAACCTCGCAAGTTTTTAAATTCTCAGGTAATAGTTTTAATTATGAATTATAAACAATATCTATAGTAAGATAAAACTTGGATATAGTTGGCCTTAAATGATTGATATTTGATCAATTTAAATGAGTGAATTTCAGGTGAAATTCACTTCAGGCCCTCGGTAGGCCTGAAATGATTTATTTCAGGCCTACCGAGGGCCTGAAGTGAATTTACTTCAGGCCCTAGGTAAACCTGAAAAATTCATTTCAGGCCCACGTTGGGCCTGAAATGAATTCATTTCAGGCCCACGTTGGGCCTGAAATGAATTTACTTCAGGCCCACGTTGGGCCTGAAATGAATTCATTTCAGGCCCAACGAGAAATAAATTGAATCCTATATTGTTGATGATAACTAAAGATTTTAATTGTTTCAGGTGTACCGGTTGCGTTCACCAGACGAGATGTTGCTTTGGTACTGGGTATAGTGGACCGTGGAGTTTCGATCCCTATTAATTCAACTGAAGCATCGGGTGACCTCTATCGTACTTACTTCTCAAAAGAAAAACAACCTACTAGAACAAGAATTGAGGACTTACTTAAACATTATTCTAAAAGTGTTGAATCAGAGGATGATGTGTTATTAGTTTGTAAATTTTATATTTTGTATATATTTGTTTGTGTTTTATTTTCGTCTAGTACATATAAGGTCCCTCTAGGGCTTGTAGATATAGTAGATGATTATGACAATCTTGGTAGATTCAACTGGGTGGAAGCTATCCATAAATTTTTGTCTCCCCAATTACCTAAGATTGGGGAATTATTTTCATCAAGTCAAGGAAACCAGAGGACCACAAACCTCCCTTATGTAAAGGGATTTGCTGGGCTTTTGGCAGTGAGTAGAATTTACCTAAATTATATTTTATAATATTTTGCTGTTATTAATGTAATTGGCTGGAAAACTTTGTGTAGGCATGGTTTTTGGAGCATGTACCCATTCAAAAACCATACAATGTTGAAGGACCCCGAATAAATAAGTGGGGGAATATTCCTTCGCATATTAGTAGGGTAAGGGACCTTGTCAACCAAATCAGCTCCGAAGAGGTAATTATTGTAAACTGTGATCTATGTTAGTTTATCTATGTTAGTTTGATATAGAAGAAGTAAAATTTGTGTACTTGATAATTGACAGGTGATTGTTGAAATAATTCCTAACCTACATGAAAACACATTGTTTGAGAACTTGAGATTGGGGATGACATTCCACAGCCAATAGCGACATCACAAGGACATGACACAGAAGATGTAAGGCCATGTGGTGAATGCATTCTTAAAGACACCCTAATCAAGGAGCTAACAGAGGAGAATATATGTTTGAATGAAAGGGTTAAGGAATTACTTTCAATTATTGAAAAAAAGGGCATGGAGGCTCAAGAAAGCTATCCTGTAGTCAGTCCTCTTTCTGATCCAGTATCTTGTAGAACAAGGAGAGGACGTGACCGAACTCGGTATGATTACAGGGATACTCCAATTGAGAGTCCAGTATGACACCAACTATTACATAAGGGGAAGCGGAGAAAGGAACAAATATCAAATGTCATGGACAAGGGAAAAAGGAAACTTAGTGAGGAGGATATGGATGAAGCAAGAGAAACCATTACTGTAATGGAAGTCATGTCTGAAGAAGATATAGAGGAGGAGAAAAGAAGGACCTTCGAACTATACAAAATGAGGCTTCAAGGCATTGATGTATGTGACTTATTTTCATATTAATTACGTCAAATTTATTGAATTTGGTCAATAATTAGTTTGGTGTAAATTGTATCGATGTAGTTTGTGAAGAAGCATTTTATGAAGTCGAAGAAGAAAAATCAAGATAAAGAAGTGGCCTACGTGATAAATAAATTGGAGAATCTAAAGTAAGTTATGAAACATAGTTTAGTTAATATATTTGGGGCTTTAATATATAATCTTATCAATTAACTTGACAGGTTGGATAATGAATTTATCTGGGAGGATGCACCCTTTGCTTTGAAATTGCATTCATTCTTACAAATCCTCAATGGAGAGGTTTTTACAAAAGGCGAGGTCATTGATGCCTTTTGTAAAATGTTATTTAGGGGAGCATCCACATCTGGTAGGCCATACCACAAGTCAATATATTGTTCAACCTTCTTCACAGTAAGTGATGTAAATTAGTAAGAATTAATAGATTGTAGAAGACCTAGTATTATGATGTGGTTATTAATAATTTTGATTTTGCAACTATTTAGGCTTCAATAAGATCGTCAAGAAAGTTTTCCATGCAACAAGTGATGAAGACGGATATGATAGAACAAGGGTTTAGATATATTTTAATACCTTTGTGCAGTGATAATACACACTTTCACTTGTTGGCGGTGGATACAGAAGCAATGACTTTCATTCATTTAAATTCTCTTGCTAGTGGCCATAAATATAAGCATGATTTTGACTCAGCGGTGAGCTACCTACCTTTATTCATATATATGTTCATCATTTGATAAAAAATGTCATTGAAATTCATGATATATTTGACAGGTAAAAGAACTTAAACAATATACTCGCGAGGAACTTACGGCTATTCATCCATATCTACAAAGTCATCATCCCTTGGACAAATGGCCTTCCGTTAGACAAAAATGTCCCCAACAAGAACATAGGTCAGTAAGTGAGGAAGAGTTTGAAAATTTTAAAATGATCAAAGTATTTTATTACCCAACTTATTGAAATCTGAAATACTATTTGTTATTTTCAGCGTGGACTGTGCCTTCTTTGTTATGCAATACGTCCGATGTCTCCTATACGATGAGAAGATGGATTTCAAACAAGGAGATATGACGAAAATGAGATTTGATCTGACAGTAAATATTATGGGAGACATGTATTGTAAAACATGAGAGTGTCAATCTCTTGAAGTAATGTTGTAAAAAAACATCCTTTGCTGGTGATTCGGCTCCATTTGTATAGAAATTGTGTAATTTGTATGAATATAATTTATTGTCCAGAAAAACAAAACAATTGTGTGATGTTGATTCACATCGAGTTGCTGCAATGTAGTGTACCAACTGATACGGTAAGAAAACAACTCATAATGATTTGGACAAAGTTTGCACACCAGAAATAACATCTCTTTGGTTAACTCTAACTACTGAGATATATCCAAGTACTGATCTAGTTCCATAAGTGGGTTTCTGATACATAATTTGAAAACATGACTTTATCGTCTCGAAGGAATTGAAAATTGGTATGCATTCTGTATTGAATTAGTAAGATGGATTATCTCTACAATAAATTTAAAATACTTGTTTCAAATTGTAAATTTTGATAATTAAATAAAATTAAAGGATTTGGTCACAACATATAGATAAATATAGAATATTAATCTATAAATCATGATTTTATTTAATGGCCAAGGTGAGCATCAAATTTACTTTTCAGGAATACGGTGGGCCTGAAATAAAATGAATTCAGGCCCACGGTGGGCCTGAAATAAATCATTTCAGGCCCAACTTGGGCCTGAAATAAAAACACTTCAGGCCCAAGGAGGGCCTGAAATAAAACCTTTCAGGCCCAGGGTGGGCCTGAATAGATCCATTTCAGGCCCAGGGTGGGCCTGAAATAAATCAATTCAGGCCCACGGCGGGCCTGAAATAAAAACACTTCAGGCCCAAGGAGGGCCTGAAATAAAATCTTTCAGGCCGAAGTTGGGCCTGAATAGATCCATTTCAGGCCCAGGGTGGGCCTGAAATCAAGTCATTTCAGGGTCTCTGTTAAACATTAAATACTTCTGATTTAAGTTGGTGGATAATAAATTTGTAGTTGTATAGGTGTAAGACGTTTTTAGAAGATAACTGATAAATATTGGTACTTAGTGTGCACATAAAAATCCACTGATCTAGCCTTGGTGATACAGCAAGATCAGAGGATTGGGCACCCAAAATCTCATCTCCTATCTCAACCCTAACTACTGATCTAGGTTTTTCAGAATTCCAGATATGGGAGGTCCATCAGTGAGTTTTGCTCAAAACTCACTGATACACCTAAATCACTGATCTAGCCTTGGTGATACAGCAAGATCAGAGGGTTGGGCACCCAAAATCTCATCTCCTATCTCAACCCTAACTACTGATCTAGGTTTTTCAGAATTCCAGATATGGGAGGTCCATCAGTGAGTTTTGCTCAAAACTCACTGATAGACCTAAATCACTGATCTAGCCTTGGTGATACAGCAAGATCAGAGGGTTGGGCACCCAAAATCTCATCTCCTATCTCAACCCTAACTACTGATCTAGGTTTTTCAGAATTCCAGATATGGGAGGTCCATCAGTGAGTTTTGCTCAAAACTCACTGATACACCTAAATCACTGATCTAGCCTTGGTGATACAGCAAGATCAGAGGGTTGGGCACCCAAAATCTCATCTCCTATCTCAACCCTAACTACTGATCTAGGTTTTTCAGGATTCCAGATATGGGAGGTCCATCAGTGAGTTTTGCTCAAAACTCACTGATACACCTAAATCACTGATCTAGCCTTGGTGATACAGCAAGATCAGAGGGTTGGGCACCCAAAATCTCATCTCCTATCTCAACCCTAACTACTGATCTAGGTTTTTCAGAATTCCAGATATGGGAGGTCCATCAGTGAGTTTTGCTCAAAACTCACTGATACACCTAAATCACTGATCTAGCCTTGGTGATACAGCAAGATCAGAGGGTTGGGCACCCAAAATCTCATCTCCTATCTCAACCCTAACTACTGATCTAGGTTTTTCAGGATTCCAGATATGGGAGGTCCATCAGTGAGTTTTGCTCAAAACTCACTGATACACCTAAATCACTGATCTAGCCTTGGTGATACAGCAAGATCAGAGGGTTGGGCACCCAAAATCTCATCTCCTATCTCAACCCTAACTACTGATCTAGGTTTTTCAGAATTCCAGATATGGGAGGTCCATCAGTGAGTTTTGCTCAAAACTCACTGATACACCTAAATCACTGATCTAGCCTTGGTGATACAGCAAGATCAGAGGGTTGGGCACCCAAAATCTCATCTCCTATCTCAACCCTAACTACTGATCTAGGTTTTTCAGGATTCCAGATATGGGAGGTCCATCAGTGAGTTTTGCTCAAAACTCACTGATACACCTAAATCACTGATCTAGCCTTGGTGATACAGCAAGATCAGAGGGTTGGGCACCCAAAATCTCATCTCCTATCTCAACCCTAACTACTGATCTAGGTTTTTCAGGATTCCAGATATGGGAGGTCCATCAGTGAGTTTTGCTCAAAACTCACTGATACACCTAAATCACTGATCTAGCCTTGGTGATACAGCAAGATCAGAGGGTTGGGCACCCAAAATCTCATCTCCTATCTCAACCCTAACTACTGATCTAGGTTTTTCAGATTCCAGATATGGGAGGTCCATCAGTGAGTTTTGCTCAAAACTCACTGATACACCTAAATCACTGATCTAGCCTTGGTGATACAGCAAGATCAGAGGGTTGGGCACCCAAAATCTCATCTCCTATCTCAACCCTAACTACTGATCTAGGTTTTTCAGGATTCCAGATATGGGAGGTCCATCAGTGAGTTTTGCTCAAAACTCACTGATACACCTAAATCACTGATCTAGCCTTGGTGATACAGCAAGATCAGAGGGTTGGGCACCCAAAATCTCATCTCCTATCTCAACCCTAACTACTGATCTAGGTTTTTCAGAATTCCAGATATGGGAGGTCCATCAGTGAGTTTTGCTCAAAACTCACTGATACACCTAAATCACTGATCTAGCCTTGGTGATACAGCAAGATCAGAGGGTTGGGCACCCAAAATCTCATCTCCTATCTCAACCCTAACTACTGATCTAGGTTTTTCAGGATTCCAGATATGGGAGGTCCATCAGTGAGTTTTGCTCAAAACTCACTGATACACCTAAATCACTGATCTAGCCTTGGTGATACAGCAAGATCAGAGGGTTGGGCACCCAAAATCTCATCTCCTATCTCAACCCTAACTACTGATCTAGGTTTTTCAGAATTCCAGATATGGGAGGTCCATCAGTGAGTTTTGCTCAAAACTCACTGATACACCTAAATCACTGATCTAGCCTTGGTGATACAGCAAGATCAGAGGGTTGGGCACCCAAAATCTCATCTCCTATCTCAACCCTAACTACTGATCTAGGTTTTTCAGATTCCAGATATGGGAGGTCCATCAGTGAGTTTTGCTCAAAACTCACTGATACACCTAAATCACTGATCTAGCCTTGGTGATACAGCAAGATCAGAGGGTTGGGCACCCAAAATCTCATCTCCTATCTCAACCCTAACTACTGATCTAGGTTTTTCAGAATTCCAGATATGGGAGGTCCATCAGTGAGTTTTGCTCAAAACTCACTGATAGACCTAAATCACTGATCTAGCCTTGGTGATACAGCAAGATCAGAGGGTTGGGCACCCAAAATCTCATCTCCTATCTCAACCCTAACTACTGATCTAGGTTTTTCAGAATTCCAGATATGGGAGGTCCATCAGTGAGTTTTGCTCAAAACTCACTGATAGACCTAAATCACTGATCTAGCCTTGGTGATACAGCAAGATCAGAGGGTTGGGCACCCAAAATCTCATCTCCTATCTCAACCCTAACTACTGATCTAGGTTTTTCAGAATTCCAGATATGGGAGGTCCATCAGTGAGTTTTGCTCAAAACTCACTGATAGACCTAAATCACTGATCTAGCCTTGGTGATACAGCAAGATCAGAGGGTTGGGCACCCAAAATCTCATCTCCTATCTCAACCCTAACTACTGATCTAGGTTTTTCAGAATTCCAGATATGGGAGGTCCATCAGTGAGTTTTGCTCAAAACTCACTGATAGACCTAAATCACTGATCTAGCCTTGGTGATACAGCAAGATCAGAGGGTTGGGCACCCAAAATCTCATCTCCTATCTCAACCCTAACTACTGATCTAGGTTTTTCAGAATTCCAGATATGGGAGGTCCATCAGTGAGTTTTGCTCAAAACTCACTGATAGACCTAAATCACTGATCTAGCCTTGGTGATACAGCAAGATCAGAGGGTTGGGCACCCAAAATCTCATCTCCTATCTCAACCCTAACTACTGATCTAGGTTTTTCAGAATTCCAGATATGGGAGGTCCATCAGTGAGTTTTGCTCAAAACTCACTGATAGACCTAAATCACTGATCTAGCCTTGGTGATACAGCAAGATCAGAGGGTTGGGCACCCAAAATCTCATCTCCTATCTCAACCCTAACTACTGATCTAGGTTTTTCAGAATTCCAGATATGGGAGGTCCATCAGTGAGTTTTGCTCAAAACTCACTGATAGACCTAAATCACTGATCTAGCCTTGGTGATACAGCAAGATCAGAGGGTTGGGCACCCAAAATCTCATCTCCTATCTCAACCCTAACTACTGATCTAGGTTTTTCAGAATTCCAAATATTTTTCTTTCAGGCCCAAGTTGGGCCAGAAATAATTTTATTTCAGGCCCAAGGTGGTCCCTGAATAAAAATATTTCAGGCCCAAGGTGGTCCTGAATAATTTTATTTCAGGCCCACGGTGGGCCTGAAATAATTTTCTTTCAGGCCCAAGTTGGGCCTGAAATGATTTTATTTCAGGCCCAAGGTGGGCCTGAAATAAATTATTCAGGCCCAAGGTGGGCCTGAAATAAATTATTCAGGCCCAAGGTGGGCCTGAATAATTTTGTTTCAGGCCCAAGGTGGGCCTGAAATAAATTATTCAGGCCCAAGGTGGGCCTGAATAATTTTGTTTCAGGCCCTAGTTGGGCCTGAAAGAATTTTATTTCAGGCCCTAGGTGGGCCTGAATAATTTTGTTTCAGGCCCACGGTGGGCCTGAAAGAATTTGACTTCAGGCCCAGGTTGGGCCTGAATAATTTTATTTCAGGCCCAAGGTGGGCCTGAAATAATTTTATTTCAGGCCCAACTAGGGCCTGAATATATCTTATTTCAGGCCCAGCTTCGTTCAATAAAATTAAAAACATAATCAATAAAATTAAATATATCTGAATTTTACAGCCTTAATAAAAAGCAAATCCAAAATCTGAAATATATATGACATATTCCAAATTTAGTTTTATTTTTATAAATAAAAATAGATATAACCTAAATTATATTTATAATACATATAAAAAGCGCCTCCTAGGGCCTGAAACCCTTTATATCAGGCCCAGCAGTCACTCATTTGTATAGCAGTCACTGATTTGTTTAGCTCCAGATTTGTTGCGATTTGAAGGTTGCGGGCTTGTCTTGATTGGAGAAGTGGGCGACATCATCGTCATCGCACTAGTCGACTTGTACGTACCCTAATTTTTAGTTTGTCATTTCAGTTCTTGCTTTCACCTAGGGTTAGCGATAGTTTTCAGTAAAATACTGAATTTGAGGAGGCCCTTTTATGAACGAATACTAAGTGTCATTTTTGTTTGTGTCAAATAAATTTTGATGGTTGCAAAGTTCGGTATGGGTCAAAAAAGATCAGCTTCAAAGAAAGCTGCTCCCACCAAATCTAAGAAACAGCAAGTCTCTGGGGGAAGTCATGAGAAAAAATAGCTGCCAAAACGAAAAATCAAATTGCCTACCCAGTATTCAAGTTTTGCCAACAGAGGTCGAAGCAAACGAATGAACTGGAAAAGTAGCCTATCCCATTTCAAAAATTTTATTGATTCTGTTCCACCCACACCAGCACAAGAACAGTTGCTTCGAGACACACCCTTTTCTTGGGTCCTCGACCTTCCTACTAGTTCTTGTGTAAGACCCCAAGTTCAGAACATGTTTGATAATTGGGATGAAGAAGAACAGAGCTTTGTAATCCATGGGAAAAATCTGAATTTCACAAAGGTTGATATATCACTTATTCTAGGGCTACCTGACCATGGAGAGATAGTCCAACTTGATTTAAATGAGGCCTCCACGCCACTGTACAAGGAGTATTTTGAAGATTCCAGTTGTTCTGCCCGACATTTGGAGAAACTGCTAATAAAGTCTACATCCAATGACAAGCTGTACTGTCAGTTGTATATACTCTATTTTTTCAGTACAGTGCTATTTTGTGTACTAGCAGCATACTTGTCATTCCTGCCGTGTCACTTATTGATTGTGTAGATGATTTTGACAATCTACGAAACTATAATTGGTGCAATGCCGTGTACAATTTCATGGCTCCGCAGTTGGGAGCCATTGGAAAGGAGGTGACATTGAGGCATAGAAGACATGTAGGTGATTCAACCCAACCGGCCAAGGCTCCCTTGCTCAAGGGATTTCCAAATATTTTGGCTGTAAGTTATAGTTACTTATACCTGCTGATATAATTTGATGATGGATATAATTTACTGATTATAATGATGTTGCAGGTATGGGTTACTGAACATATTAGAATTGCTGCTCCTCAACATCCTCATAAATTGCCAAGAATACTTCGCTGGACTTGGCCTAAAGCCCACGTTGAGAGTATCAAGAGGATGATAGACCGTGTGGCCACAGATTCAATTATTGTTGATTTAATTCCGTTTGATATAGAGCATGATTTGGTACCTGACTACTATCCTCCAACTCAACCACTTGAGGTACACTCTGAGGAATTACAGCAGGCACCAAAAGGAAGCCAGACACCACAAGGAAGGCAGCATGACTTACAAACGGAAGCCTGCAATATATGTATACAAAAACAAGAACAAATTGAGACCTTACAGCACGATTTAAATATAGCACTTAAAAGTTTGGAGGAAGCCACAAGTGAGACAGCAACAGAAATCAGTGCCAAGGATCAAATTATTGCTCAGAAAGAAACAATCATTGCAGAGAAGGAGTCGCAACTTAAACAAAAGGATGACATCATTGTTGAAAAGGATATAATAATTGGTGACAAAGTTTCGCAGCTTAAAGTACAAGAGGAGCGTAATGAAAAAAAACTAGCTGCAAGAGAGAAGATCATACTTCAGTGTAACCAAAGAATCAAGAAGCTGTATGAACAATTGCAAAGCAAAGGGACAGATGAAGATGAGCCACTTGCCAAAAAATTAAAAAAAAACTCAGTTCACACAAGACTACCAGCCCAAAGGCAAGGGCAAACAAGTTGTTCAGGATGAGGATGAGGATGAGGATGAAGATGAAGATGATGATGAACATGACGCGGCTCCTGCCCCATCAATCTCAGATACTACAACGCAAACAAATAAATCTGAGACCTCCACACAAACAAACATATCTGAACATCACGCAGCTAAAGCTAAAGAATTTCAAAAGGTCAAAAGCAAAATCTTGAGGAATTCCAGGGTAATTTTTAAGAAGAAGCCTAAAGATTCAGAGATTGCTGAAACATTATTAAAGCTTAGTAAATTAAAGTGAGTTAGTTGCTATTGCATTTGGAAAAAATATTGTAAAACAATGATGATTATTGACATTCATTAATAAAATTGAATCTTCAAGCATTTCATTAAGTTGCTTATCTTATTTGCATGTAGGTATGAGTTGAACCCAGTATGGTCCAATGGGACCTTTACATTAGATATACTATCTTTTTTGACAATATTTGATTGGAATGACTACACTACCGGGGATTGCATCAATGCATACTGGACTATTCTTGGAAATGAAGCAAAAGCGTGTAACTCACCATACCAGCCCTCCATATTGTGTGGGGTGGGGTTTGATGTAAGTGAATTACCTACTTAATCATTATTATTTTTTTCTATGATTTAGTCCACTGACACTTACTTTTTAATAACCATAGGATCTTTTTGAGGCGATTCACGCTCACGCTTTTGAACAAAACTAT